>SJYV01031252.1:0-126457 GCA_006410875.1 Neotragus pygmaeus | reverse complement strand
AGATATAATCCAAAGCGAAAAGGCACTGGTAACAGGAATCTCTGAGTCTCTGGAGTAGCCAGCATTGTTCTCAGCTGGGACTGGGAGTGTGGAGCAGGTGGTGGCAGTAGGGAGTGAGAATGAATGGGAAAGACCTTGACCCAAGTGTAAGTTAAGTGTTAGTCGCTCAGTTGTGCCTGACTCTTTGTGACTCCATGGCCTGCAACCCATCAGGCTTCTCTGTCCATTAGATTTTTCAGGCGAGGATACTGGAGTGGGTTGCCATTTCCTTTTCCAGGGGATCTTCCCAAACTAGGGATTGAACCTGGGTCTCCTGCACTGCAGGCAGATTCTTTACCAACTAAGCTACAAGGGAAGCCCAAGTAGATATTAAAGCTGAACCTTGGTGAATCCAGCCCATACCTGGGCACTTAGGATCAGCTGGGCCCTTGCTCAGCTCGAGACATGGGGTAAATGGAACCCAGCTCTGTCCCCAGGGAACTCGTCTCCGTCCAGTGAGTTGGAGGTTTCTTTGCCCCCAACACTGCTGTCTGTGGCATCCATCTCAGTTGCCCCCCACCTTTAAGATTTTTTTGAACAGGACCATTTTTAAAGTCTTTATTGTATTTGTTACAGTGTTACTTCTGTTTTGTGTTGAATTTTTTGGTCCCCAGGCCTGTGGGATCTTAGCCCCCTGACCAGGGATCGAACCCTCACCCCCTGCACTGGGAGGTGAGGTCAACCACTGGACCGCCAGGGAAGTCCCTCAGTTGCCCTTTGGATGCAGAGCTTTTGTCCTTGTGCAGATAAACCGTGTATATGACCCAGACAACTAATTTACAATGAAATGAAGATAACTGCTACAGTTTGTACCATGAAATGGAGAAAAAAAACCCCAAAACCCGTCACTACCACCACCACCAAAAACGGTCTACTTTCCTAAAATGCGTGTTTAATAAAATGACTTCTTTGGTTTCGATGGAGCCTTCCTCCCTGGGGACAAGGCTGTAGCTAGGAAAGCTGACTGTGCAGGTGGTGAGTGGAGTCCTTGGCACAGATTGGGCACCAGATGGGTGTCAGTAGCGCCGAGATGACGCTGGTCGGGTTGAGGTTGCTGGTGTGAAGGACACGGAGGGTGTCTTGGGTGTGATGGGGCTGAAGATTCAGTAACAGCAAATGGGCTGGCAGAGAGGCAGGACATGTTGACAGCGGCTGAAAGCAGAGGCCAAGAGTCCTCTCTGCCCAAGACAAGAAGGCACCACAGCTGTTTTTCACAGATGGACTCGTTTAGCTCTTGAGTTTAGTACAACAGAGGGCTTCCCTGGTGGCTCAGACGGTAAAAATCTGCCTGCAGTGCAGGAGACCTGGTTTCCATCCCTGGGTCAGGAAAATACCTTGAAGGGAATGGCAACCCACTCCAGTATTCTTGTCTGCAGAATCTCATGGGCAGAGGAGCCTAGCAGGCTCCATGTGGTTGCTGAGTTGGACGTGACTGAGTAACTGACACTTTCACTTTAGTAAAACAGCACCCTTATCTGTTTTAGTCTTTCCACTGAAAACATTTTTAAGAGGAAAGAAAAAAATCCCACAGATGTCTTTATCAGTGCTCAGTTGTTTGACCCTGTGAGTAAATCTGATGTTGGTTTCCTTCTAATTTGAGGATATGTTTGATCTATCATGTAGGTTGTACTATTTTAAACTAAAAACCTGTTTGCAGGACTTCCCTGGTGGTCCAGTGCTTGAGACTTCACCTTCTAATGCAGGGGTTGGTCAGTGATGTTGGCTGCTGCTATTTCAGAGCTAACTAATGATGTATGGGGTTTATATGACTATTTTCAAGATCTGGGATAGTCTTTTTCATGGTACTTTTAAAAAACAGATGCTTAAGATTTATCCCTGCATTATTTCCCATGGATAGTAATGGAGAACAGGTATGACAAAGGGCATGGATGCGTGCTGATCACTTCACTTGTGTCCAGTTCTGTGTGACCCCATGGACTGTAGCCGCCAGGCTCCTCTCTCCACGGGATTCTCCAGCCAAGATTGGGTGGGTTGCCATGCCCTCCTCCAGGGGATCTTCCCGACCCAGGGTTTGAGGCCATCTCTTGTCTCCTGCACTGGCAGGCGGGTTCTTTACCACTAGCGCCACTTGGGAAGCTATACATATATATATATACACACAGTTATATATATAAAGAATATAAAGGACTTGCACATTTTATTCATAAAAACATGAAGTCCGCTGGATATATCTGGAGAAATTTTGCTTATTTTACACAAACATAAACCTTTAAATTTGGGTGAAAAAACTGGACGTGGCTCTTTTCTGGCTTAAAGT
Source organism: Neotragus pygmaeus (assembly GCA_006410875.1). NCBI lineage: Eukaryota > Metazoa > Chordata > Mammalia > Artiodactyla > Bovidae > Neotragus > Neotragus pygmaeus. Next base: position 124,140 of record SJYV01031252.1, on the reverse strand, counting down.
AAACAGGTCAGTGTTTTAAGCGCTTTCAGAGCACGTCCTTGTGCAGACTGTCCTCATAAATGCTCACATCCACCCCAAAATCAGTGTAATCAGCTGCTAGGCAGGGACCTTACCCTGCTGTATATTTTATTGAAATATCTGTAACAACTGTGTCACATGGATATACTTTGTGGGCTTTTATTTTTAAGCAACATTTACAACAACAGTAAATGTAGACATCGAGGTACTGAGTGAACGGGCAAGTATTTACAAGGTGATCTCCAGGGAGTATCCATATTTTACTTCCGAGAACGCTTATATTCTAAGAGCAGTACAATTAGCCTATTACACAGGGTCTTGATCTTGCTGGTATAGTGTTCTTGAAATATTTTCTTTAGCTTCTGCCTTAACAAATCCAAAGATGGAAGATGATGACAATCGGGTATATTCAACATTACATGAAAAAATTCATTCCACATGTCCAGGTGAGGAAGCCTGATGAGACAAAGCCGTAAAAGAAGGGTGAAGCGTAGCCTTCAACACGTATGGCAACCCTACTCTTGCATCTGACTTCACTCTCACCTAAAGCCAGCTTAATGCATCAAGAATGGGAATGTTGACTCTATTATAACTAAGAGAAATTAGAGATTCAGTTAAATGTCTACATACACCTTGTTGAACAAAAGTTACGAATGGAGAAACAGAACCGCGTAACTTTCTCAGTGCAGAGGGCCAGGACTGTGCTGTCACTCTGCTTCCCAAGGCGTGGATGTTTGTGGCAAAGATCCATCTTCCACCAGACAGAAGGCAACATCCACTGTAGCACCCATGTTAATACCCACCTTCTAAAAAGACCTTCAGGCTTCCATATGCCCCCTTCATTTTTCACTTTCATGTAAGTGCCAAAAAGCATGCAGTATATGGTTGCAGCAACTCCAAAGTAATCAATCTGTAAAAGGAATACAGGTATCAACAGGGACCTCCTGTGCAGCACAGGGAACTCTGCCCCGTGTCATGGGGCAGCCTGATGGGAGGGGAGTCGGGGGGAGAAAGGACACACGTGTATGTATGGCTGAGTCTCTTTGCCATCCGCCTGAAACTATCACCATGTTACTAATTGGCTATACTCCAGTACAAAATAAAGTTTTTAGATAAAAGAAAATGAAAATATGGGTGTGTATCAATAATTAAAATAGTAATTTACATGTGAGTAAATTATCATGTCTGTCCAAGTTATGCAGCAAATACAATAAATCATAGGAAACAGTCACAGGATTTCAGTTTTAAAGAATTTTGGAAGCCACAGGTCAGCCCTCACACTGACATGCTGTGAGTGGCTGTCTAGGCTTTGCTGGAGGCTTCCACAGACGGCGGATCACCCACCCCGCTGACGGAGCATCTGAGCAGTTCTGTTCTTCTTGGGCCACCGTCTCGTTCACTGTCACACAGCCAGTGCAGTGTTAACCCCGTGGACGTCCCTCCCTCCTCCCCAGGGGCTAGCTGTCATTTCTGAGCTGCACCCCAAGCCCCGCAAAGTGTGGTGTGCCTATGACTGAAAATAGCTCTGCAGTGTGGTCTATCTCCAGGGCTAGAAGAGGACTGCTGCTGCTGCTAAGTCGCTTCAGTCATGTCCGACTCTTAGCGACCCCATGGACTGCAGCCTACCAGNACAGGACACAGCGGCACTCACACCACAGCAAGCTCAGTCTCCTGGGAAATTACACACGTGATACAGGACATGGAGCTACACTCATGTCACACCAGCTCAGCCCCCGCCCCCCGCCCCCATTCTGACAGTGCACCATAGTCACGTAAAACATAACTCATGGGTGAAGGGTGCACAGGACCTCTCTGAATGATGTTGCAACTGCCTGGGAGTATATAGTTATTTCAAATTAAAACATTTTAAACAACGGGGGTAAACCTATGCCAGAGAAAAGAAAATGAAGGAATACTCCCAACTCATTCTATGGGAAGACAACAACTTGGAAACGAAAACCAACAAGCTGTTTATTCTCCTGGAACTCACCAGCTGGTCAGCAGAGAGTTACAGCCAGACTTTCCAAGGGGGATACAAGTTGGGGTTTGAGGACGGAATGATAAAACAGGTCCGAGGCTCTGGATGTGGACACCACGTGCAGAGTCCCGGGACAGGACAGGTGTGGGGTGTTCCTGCATGTCAGAGGAAGCCGTGGAGGTCGGAGCAGATGCAGCAGGGAGCCGGGGCAGGAGACGCGATGGGGGCGGCCCTGGCGCCTGGACCTTCCCAGACCTTCCTCACTCAGGAGCCCTTCTCAGGGCAAGGCCGCGCAGCTTACTGCTACAAGGTCACCTTGCTTCTTCGGTCAAACTCAGGGGCCAGAGCCTCAGGGCTGAGAGAGGATGAAGGAGACAGGGATACTGACAGTCTGCAACGGGAATAAATAAGCTATTTAAATGCAGCTCTAAGGACTCAAAATGCAGAGCTGAGGCCAGTCACTGAATTTTACAAAGAAGGATTAAACAACTCAGTAGCCTGTAAGGGTCAGGGAGCAGGAGTTAATGCTTTAATTATAACCTTGAAGTGATATTGAGAAGAAAGTGAATTACAGGCCCTATGCTCTAAAATAAAAGTAGACAGGTTCTAAAAAAGTTTTCATTAAAGCCAACACAAAGTAAAAATAAAAAGGTTATAGTAATAAAATGTCACTTTCAGCTACTAACGAAAAAGCCTATTGTGTGAAATAGCTAATTACTAATAATGTCTCATAAATGAAACAGTCATGTGTTTGATATCCTCTGCGTCTCTGTCTTCCTTTGCTCAAAATCTGTCAGGTGGGTGTGACCAGTTTACGTGTGCTTTTGGATGTAACAGTGAAGTGATTTCCTTATGCAAGCATCTGCGTCTGGGGCATTTCAGTTAGTGAAGAACAAAGGGATCAGCTGATACAAAAAGAAAGGTGAAGGGCGGTAGCTCAAGGAGAGCCAAGAATTCTGACAACGACAGCTCTGCAAGTCCGACTTCTCAGTGGACGGACTCGCTGACACCACCTTGAGCTGCTGACCGAGACTAACGTCACCAGCAGTGACTGATGCTGATGTCACGAGGCACGGCCAGATGAGGAGGAGCTCACCTCCCTGGTCCTTTATCCCCAGATCTGAAACCCCACCCTTGCTCTGCTGGGCAAGGCCACGCTCACGAGCAACCTGTAGGCAGGTCAAGAAGCAAGAGTTAGAACCAGACGTGGAGCAATGGTCTGGTTCCAACTGGGAAAGGAGTCCGTCAAGGCTGAATACTGTCACCCTGCTTATTTAACTTCTGTGCAGAGTACATTGTGCGAAATGCCAGGCTGGATGAAGCACAAGCTGGAATCAAGATTGCTGGGAGAAAGATCAATAATCTCAGGTATGCAGATGACACCACCCTTATGCCAGAAAGTGAAGAGGAACTAAAGAGCCTCTTGATAATGGTGAAAGAGGAGAGTGAGGAGGGTGGCTTAAAATTCAACATTCACAAAACGAAGATTATGGCACTCAGTCCCATCACTTCATGGCAAACAGATGGGGAACAATGGGAACAGTGGCAGATCTTATTTTCTAGGGCTCCTGAATCACTGCGGATGGTGACGGCAGCCGTGAGCTTAAAAGAAGCTTGCTCCCTGGAAGAAGAGCGATGACAAACCTGGACAGCATATTAAAAAGCAGAGACATTACTTCGCCAGCCAAGGTTCCTCTAGTCAAGGCTGTGGTTTTTCCAATAGCCAAGCATGAATGTGAGAGTTGGACCATAAAGAAGGCTGAACGCCAAAGAACTGATGCTTTTGAACTGTGGTGTTGGAGAAGACTCTTGAGAGTCCCTNACTGAAAATAGCTCTGCAGTGTGGTCTATCTCCAGGGCTAGAAGAGGACTGCTGCTGCTGCTAAGTCGCTTCAGTCATGTCCGACTCTTAGCGACCCCATGGACTGCAGCCTACCAGGCTCCTCCATCCATGGGATTTTCCAGGCATGAGTACTGGAGTGGGGTGCCATGGCCTTCCCCGAGAAGAGGTCTACACCAGCTCAAACTATCTGGATGCCCAAATTCACGTCAGGACTGCAATGAACGTAATACAGGAAACATTTTCAGATCTCTCTAGTTCTCTACCTGGTAGTTCCACGGCTTGTTACTGAGCATCTCAATACACTGGAAGCCAGAAGTTTCACACTTTCCTGTAAATGCAGTTCCTTTCGGAAAAAGTTTCATGTCTATACTCTGACCCAGGTCAATCAGGACCAAGCCAGCAGATAAGTCATCATCTTTGTTGTCTTGTTCCAAAAATCTGTGTTAAACACAAACAAGCACCAGGCTGTGTAAGCACAGAAAATAAAAGGCTGCTGGGGGAGATGGTCAGAGAAGTGCCCGTTCAATGCGCACACTTGCCTGTTTCCGAGTATGAAATTGTCTGGCTTGATGTCTCCGTGGATGATTTCACAGTCATGGACTTGCTGGATCATGCAGAGCATTTTGATGGCAAAAGCCAGGACTAGTGCCTGAGGCATCACTTTTTCAGGGGTATTTTTATAGAGATTAATGGCATTCTAGAAATAATGGACAGTGGAATGTCCTGAGTTGGCTGCCTATGATTAATGAATATTTCAAATCAAGAGCTGTGCCCCATGCACCACTCCAATAAAAGCTTCAAGTGCAAAAAGGGATGTGCAAAGCAAGTCCCTTCATGCTTGTGTCATCAAAGCATCACACTTACTAATAACGTGCCGTAGCTGTAGAGGTCTCCTACTAACACGCTGCCATTCTGGAACAGGTGGGCCGAATAAAACCTGATGAACATGTGCTGCACACTTGGTTTCAGTCTCTTTATCAGCTGGGTCCCAATGTAGAATTCCCAGAGGTTGGGAGGCTTCTGGACCTGCAAAGCAGGTAATGTGACATTCACATCCAGCTCATGTTCTGGAAAATGACTGCAAGAAAGCAACTTCATCCAAAAAAGGGGGGGCATGGGATAGAAAAGTGATGACAAGCTATGAATTGCTGCTGTAGTATGGGGATTGCTGCAAGATAATGTTAGCAGCAAGGCAGTTCTGAATACCTGTGGGATAGTTTTGCTAAGTGCTGACAACAGATCTAAATGAAACCATTACTATCTTTTTAAAAAAGACTATTTCTTTTAATATTTATTTGGCTATGCTGGGTCTTAGATTCAGCATGCAAAGACTTAGTTGTGGCATGTGGAGTCCAGTTCCCTGACCAGGGCTTGAATGCAGGCACCCTGTGTAGCGATTTGATTTCAAAAAAGGAAAGATTTATCCATTTGAATGCAGAGTTTTAAACAATAGCAAGGAGAGATAAGAAAGCCCTCCTCAGGGATCAATGCAAAGAAACAGCAAAACAACAGAATGGGTTAAGACTAGAGATCTCTTCAAGAAAATTAGAGATAGCAAGGGAACATTTCATGCAGAGATGGGCATAATAAAGGACAGAAATGGTATGGACCTACAGAAGCAGAAGATATTAAGAGGTGGCAAGAATACACAGAAGAACTATACAAAAAAGACCTTCATGACCCAGATACCCATGATGGTGTGATCACTCACCTAGAGCCAGATACCCTGGAGTGCAATGTCAAGTGGGCCTTAAGAAGTATCACAGCGAACAAAGCTAGTGGAGGGGATGGAATTCCAGCTGAGCTGTTTCAAATCCTAAAAGATGATGCTGTAAATGTGCTGCACTCAATATACCAGCACATGTGGAAAACTCAGCAGTGGCCACAGGACTGGAAAAGGTCAGTTTTCATTCCAATCCCAAAGAAAGGCAATGCCAAAAATGTTCAAACGACCACACAATTGCACTCATCTCACACGCCAGCAAAGTAATGCTCAAAATTCTCCAAGCCAGGCTTCAACAGGACATGAAATGAGAATTTCCAGATGTTCAAGCTGGATTTAGAAAAGGTAGAGGAACCAGAGATCAAATTGCCAACATCCACTGGGTCATCGAAAAAGCAAAAGAGTTCCAGAAAAACATCTACTTCTGCTTTATTGACTACGCCAAAGCCTTTGACTGTGTGGATCACAATAAACTGGAAAATTCTTCAAGAGATGGGAATACCATTTGACCTGACCTGCCTCCTGAGAAATCTGTATACAGGTCAAGAAGCAACAATTAGAACCGGATATGGAACAACAGACTGGTTCCAAATTGGGTAAGGAGTACGTCAAAGCTGTATACTGTCACCCTGCTTATTTAACTTATATGCAGAGTACATCATGAGAAATGCTGGACTGGATGAAACACAAGCTGGAATCAAGATTGCTGGGAGAAATATCAATAACCTCAGATATGCAGATGACACCACCCTTATGGCAGAAAGTGAAGAGGAACTAAAATGCCTCTTGATGAAAGTGAAAGAGAGTGGAAAAGCTGGCTTAAAACTCAAAATTTAAAAAACTAAGATCATGGCATCCGGTCCCATCATTTTGTGGCAAATAAATGGGGAAACAATGGAAACAGTGACAGACTTTTATTTTCTTGGGCCTCAAAATCACTGCAGATGGTGACTGCAGCCATGAAATTAAAAGACACTTGCTACTTGGAAAAATAACTATGACCAATGTAGACAGCATATTAATAAGCAGAGACATTACTGACAAAGGTCCGTCTAGTCAAAGCTATGGTTTTTCCAGTAGTCATGTATGGATTTGAGTGTTTGACCATGAAGAATGCTGAGCACCAAAGAATTGATGCTTTTGAATTGTGGTGTTAGAGAAGACTCTTGAGAGTCCCTTGCACTGCAAGGAGATCCAACCAGTCTATCCTAAAGGAGATCAGTCCTGCAGCATTCATTGAAGGGACTGATGCTAAAGCTGAAGCTCCAGTAATTTGGCCACCTGATGTGTAGAGCTGACTCACTGGAAAAGACCTGATGCTGGGAAAGATTGAAGGCGGGAGGAGAAGGGGACAAGGGAGGATGAGATGGCTCGATGGCATCACCAACTCGATGGACTTGAGTTTGAGTAAGCTTCAGGAGTTGGTGATGAACAGGGAAGCCTGGCATGCTGCACTCCATGGGGTTGCAAAAAGTTGGATACGACTGAGTGACTGAACTGGAATTTGAACTGTGTTGGGAGTGGGGAATTTTAGCCTCTGGACCATCACAGGGAAGTTCCTGAAACCACCACTATCTTAAAAAAAAAAAAAAAAAAAAGGCCGGCAATCTCAAGTTCTAAAATTCTAAAATTCAGTTCTAAAATTGTTCAGCTCATTTACCTTCAAAGCAAATTTCTCCTTATTTTTGCTGTTGTTCACATCTCCATGGGTAACTTCATAGACTTGGGCGAAAGCCCCTTCTCCAATAAAGTGATCCACATAGACCAGCAAAGAACCTGAGGAGAGAGAGAAGTCAAAATGAGAAAACAAAAAAGAAGCTCAAAACACTGAAGACTATCAAAATGAAGTATTTGTAAATTCTTCTTGGTGCTTGAGTTGCTTTAATAAATAAACATGGGTACAGCTCCCTTAGGAAGCGTTTGGCTAGTCTCCACGGAGTGACGGGGGAGCCAGGGCAGCACGGCTGGGGACCAAGCCCGTCCCCGAGCAGGCAGCCTCGGGCAGCCATCCTCGTCACCCACGCTCTCATGTCTAACGGGGAAATACCTGTGCTGCCTAGTGGCAAGACTGTTGTGATATCAAAGAACACGTAATCATCATCCGCAAAGTGCTAAGCAGAGGTCTAACATGCCTATGAAAAACGCAAGCATTTTAACATCAGAACAAAAGGGACAGAGTATAATTGTACCGATATTTCTAACAGGTAATTTAAAATTTTTATTGCAGTAACTCTTCTGTTTACAGTTTTTGATTGATAGAAATATTGTCAAGATAGTAGAGTTTCTGTTTGTTCTCCATCCAGTTTCCCTTCTGTTAACTTTTACATAAACAAGGTACAGTGGTAACAAACAAGAGCCAAGACGGGTAGGTTACTGTTACCTAACTCCACACTTTGTTCAGACTTCACTAGTCCTCCCCTAGTGTTCTCGGGCGCATTCATGTCTCCTCGGCCTCTGCTTGGCTGTGACAGTTCCTAACTTTCTGTCTCTGACAGCCGTGGCAGCTCCACGGAGCACTTGTCTGATGAGCTGTAGAACGCCTCTCACCTGGATTTGTTTTGATATTGTTTAGTGACATTGGAGTTATTCATTTTGGGAGAAAGACCACAGAGGTCAAGTTGTAATAGATTATTAAAAGAAAAAATCACATGTTCAAAATCAAATATAAAGAAGTCGCTTTCTGGTTTTTAGCTGGCATATAAGGAGTTTGGAAGGCATCAGTGTATGAGCCAAAGAACAGAGCATCAAAATAGTGACGAAAAAATCGACAGACTTCCAAGGAGGACAGATTACTTCACGATCACAGTTGGAGATTTCTACATCCCTCTGTCAGCAACCGACAGAGCCAACAGGCAGAAAGTCAGAAAGGGCGTGGCTGACAGGAACAGCACCGCCAATCAGCTGGGTCTAACAGACATTTACGGAATAATCTAACAACAGTAAAACGCACATTCTCTTCAAGCTTGCATGGAATAGTCACCAATAAAGATCACGTTCTGGGTCATAAAATACAATTAAAAAAAAAGAAATCGTGCACTGATGGAATTAAACTAGTAATCAGTTTAACAGAAGGAGAGCTGGAGAGCCCTCAAACACTTGGAGCTAAAATAACACATTCTGAAAACATACTTTATTGAAATTGTGAGATGCATGAAATGCATGCTTAGAGAGAAATTTATTGCACTGAATGTATATGTTAGAAAAGAAGAACTAAAATCAGTAATCTTAGTTTCTACCTTAGAAATCTAGAAAAAGAGCACATTAAATTCAAAGTAGGCAGAGAAAAGATAATAAGAATTAGAGTAGAAATCAATGAAATTTAAAAGTAAAAATCAATATAGAAAATTAGCGAAAACAAAAGTTGATTCTGTAAAAAAAAAAAGTTGGCTCTTTGAAAATATCAATAAAACGGATAAGCCTCTGCCAGGCTAAGAAAAAATAAGGAGTACACATATCACTAACTGTCGAAATGAAAGACGGGGCATCACTATAGATCCTGTGGACTTTAAAAGGATAACATAGCTTCCCTGGTGGCTCAGTGGTAAAGAATCCACCTGCCAATGCAGGAAACACAGGTTTGAGTCCTGGGCTGGGGAGATCCCCTGGAGAAGGAAATGGTAACCTACTCCAGTATGCCTGCCTGGGAAATCCCATGGACAGAGGAGCCAGGTGGGCTGCAGTCCATGGGGTCACAAAGAGTCAGACTCAGCTGAGCACACGTGTGCGTTCCATCCTTTATTTAAGCAGTGCCTACAGCTGTCTGTTGCTTCCAATCTGCTGCTTTATACACACATCACTTTGAAGGCATGCAAGTGTTATCTGCAGAAATTCTTAAAAGTGGGTGTATGGTCTAAACGTATATGTGTTTTTAATTTTGATAGATAACTGCTCAATTGCCCTTTATAGTCACAGTCACAGCAGCAATCAAATCCTATAGTTCTGTCTTAACAAGACGTTCTCATCTTAATGCTATAGGTGAAACTACAGATGAAACCTGTTATTGGTGGGCAGGGCGGGGAGGTGACAGGAGGAGAAAACAGCACACACACACCAGTCAGCATCAGCTTCCCGTAGAGAAAAGAGAGTTTACAGTTTAATTACCCATATGGTGCTTACCTAATTGGAATTCAGTCTTGGGCTTGATGGCTGGAAGCTTACATGCCCATTCATAAGTATTTGGATAGGAACTCACTGGTTCAGAAAGCCCAGATAAAAGTTTGAGAATCAACTCCTCATCCCAGGGGTTCTCAACAGTGAAGTCTTGAAGAAATAGGAACAAAAAAAGAAAATGAATTCAGTAGGCAAGACTTACCAAATAAATCATAAGACAAACCAAGTGGAGACCTTCGTTAAATAACCTTTTAAATCTTATCTCTAAAGAGCATTGATTCAAATAATAAATTATCATTTCAAAAGTCAAAACTGGTAGTTCTGCAGTTCATCGTCTGTCATTTTCAGATCCACAAGTTTGCGNCCAATTGCCCTTTATAGTCACAGTCACAGCAGCAATCAAATCCTATAGTTCTGTCTTAACAAGACGTTCTCATCTTAATGCTACAGGTGAAACTACAGATGAAACCTGTTATTGGTGGGCAGGGCGGGGAGGTGACAGGAGGAGAAAACAGCACACACACAAGTCAGCATCAACTTCCCGTAGAGAAAAGAGAGTTTACAGTTTAATTACCCATATGGTGCTTACCTAATTGGAATTCAGTCTTGGGCTTGATGGCTGGAAGCTTACATGCCCATTCATAAGTATTTGGATAGGAACTCACTGGTTCAGAAAGCCCAGATAAAAGTTTGAGAATCAACTCCTCATCCCAGGGGTTCTCAACAGTGAAGTCTTGAAGAAATAGGAACAAAAAAAGAAAATGAATTCAGTAGGCAAGACTTACCAAATAAATCATAAGACAAACCAAGTGGAGACCTTCGTTAAATAACCTTTTAAATCTCTAAAGAGCATTGATTCAAATAATAAATTATCATTTCAAAAGTCAAAACTGGTAGTTCTGCAGTTCATCGTCTGTCATTTTCAGATCCACAAGTTTGCGTGTTCAGTTGTAACAAAGGAAATCAAAATCAGGAGCATCTGTTCATGATTCTGCCTTTAATAGAACTGCGGGTACACATCTTAAAGGCAGACTTGGAGATTCATTACTGACATGCTCAGCTATGTACTCTTTAAACCGCTTTTCCACTTCTATCTAGAAAACATGCTGCCTTTTAATACTTACACTCTTGCTTGTTGTTCCGTTGCTAAGTTATATCCGACCCTTTGTGACCCCGTGGACTGTACTATGTGCAATTTATCTGTATGAGATATACTTTGGATCTACAAGAGAAACCATTTCTAAAGGGAAGAAAAAAGTTTCTGCCCAATTTAGAATGCTCTAAAAAATTCTATTAGTGGCAGTTACCAGTCTAATCCAACATGACTGACACTTATTAGTGCTAAGCAGATGCAGGACACTGTTCTGAGCCCTTCATGTTTAGTAACTCACATTAGTAACTGTAATGGCCCTTACAGTAAGACGCTAAAGGAGGTACTACCACCCCCTCCACTTTACGGAAAAGAGGGCCACAGAGAATTGAAATGATCTTGGCCAAGATCAAATGACAGCCTGAGAGGGGGTGGCTAGGATTAGAATCTAGCTAGTCTGGGGACTTCCCTGGTGGTCTACTGGCCAAGACTCCATGCTCCCAATGCAGGGGGCCCAAGTTCGATCCCTGGTGAGGGAACTAGATCCCTCATGCTGCAACTAAAGATTGAAGATCCCACGCGCCATAAGTAAGATCCAGTGCAGCCAAATAAGTAAAGTAGTAAATCTGTGTTTAAAAAAAATCTAGCTAGTCTATCTTCAGGGTCTGTGCTCTTAACCACTATTCAAGACTATTTCTGTGTAGCCTTGGGGTGAGGATGGGGGTCCTTCGATCCCGAGCCCGTTTACTTTTCTGTAAAATGGAGCTAGCAGTGTCAGATGAAATGCCTGGCACATAGTGGGCCCCCCAATTCCACTTGCTTCTTCCAACAGTAGTTATTTTGATATTTTAAAATTAAAACAAAATTATTCCTTCAAGGAGGCTACTGTTGTATGCACAGTGAGATAACTTGCAAGTTTGTGTTCTACTCAACGGCATTCAAGTTCCTACTCTTTTGAGTTTCTTTCATGAAACAGCTTTTACCAGGCTAGTGTCCTTATTCAGGAACAATTAAGATTGAGCATCTGTTCTTACTTGGAGCGTTGACTTTCCCAAGCGGGCCAGCCTGCATCAGTTCAGCCTGGAGCCCAGCACTGGCTTCTGCCGGATCCTCTGCAGTGGCAAAGTTGGGGTCTGTGACTTTACAGGCCTTGAGACCTTGCTCTGCCTCGCTCGTCATCACGGCTGCAGCAGGCTGGCCCAGACGGAGCAAGGACGCTGAAGGGCCATCTGCGGGGCACACTGGGTCTGGTCTTGTCTCTTCAACTGGACTGGATATGATAAAGGGATAGAGGAAGCAAAACACGTGATTACAAGCTTACTGGGTATGATCGCATCAAAGTCCCACAGAACAGTTTCCTTTTCATTCTGTGAAGGACATTTCAAGTCTGCTTCACAAATAGTTGATTAAAGCACTTTGTTTGTACAAATATATGTGAATACATGGTTCATACAGTATGAACAGAAATAAAAAACATGGTAATATATTAGATAAATAGGTGAGGTGAGACATTGGATATTCTTTAGCAGGATATGCTGGGAAGTTTATTTCCCTGAGTTGTCCTCTAAACATCACTACTGTGAATGAGGTTAAATATTTAACTTTATTACAAAAATGTCTTCTTTCATGACACTGAAACAAACAGAAAATGTCAGCCATAATTCGATAACCTAACACATGGACACTGCTGACCCTCATCACTCACGGAGTCCATGTTTGTGAATTCACCTACATGCAAATACTAATTCTGGAGTAATTTTAGATTTAATCATCTGTTGCAAAGATAACAGAGAATTCCCATAAGCTAATGTTACCATCTTGCATTAACGTGGCTCTCCTGTCAAAAGCAGTAAACCAACCTCTGTCATACTACCACTGACAAACTTCCAGACCTCGTTAGGATTTTGCCAGGTTTTCCACAAGATACCGTGTTTGCTCCAGGATCCAACTGTGGACACCGTGTTGCATTTAGTTGTCCCCTTCCTTACTCTCTTCTCCTGTGAGTTTCTTGGTCTTTCCTGGTTTCCTAAGGCCTTAGTCAGTCCAGCTACTTCGTAGTCTGTCCCTTGATTTGGACCTCTCTGTTTTTATCGTAATTAAGACGGTCCTGGTATGGGAAGACATGCCCTTCCCCTTTCCTCCCATGACTTCACCATGCAGTTCTCCTCCCCCAGTCAGTGCAAGTCAGGGCTTCTCTGCTCCCCAAGCCGCTTCTCTCACTCCCTGATGTATTAAAACCAAGTGTTCCGGTTAATCCTCGTATTTATTTTTTTTTTATCCTTTCAAAGTATTGAATTTGTTACATTATTGTTTCTGTTGTTTTATGTTCTGGTTTTTCTGGCTGCAAGGCATGTGGGATCTTAGTTCTCCAACCAGGGATCAAACCTTCATCCTCTGCACTGGAAGGTGAGGTCTTAACCACTGGAAGTAGTGAGGAAAGTCCCTAATCACTGTACTTAACAACTACAGAGTACCTTCTGACTTACAGCTCTCAGTTAATAAAAACTCTGGCAGCCCTTGAAGACAGGAATGAGGTATTCCTTTAGAGGTTAAAAAGCAACACTACAATGAAAATGGAGAGACAGAACCACACACGCCCCCACAATACCTGAACTTTCTCTCTTTCAAGGGCTCCACCTTGTTTCTTGCACAAGGATCCACAGCCACATGGGTGTACTGGTTTGCCACCATATTTTCTGAAACACACAAGAAAATAGAGATGGACACTGTACACACACGTATGATTTTAAATGGTATGAAGTCCAGGACTCCTTTTTTGCACTGACTTTCATTACAGTTTCAAAATAATGTTCCATGGTAAAAAGCAGTATATTTTTTAAAATGAGGGGAAAAACAGAAAAACTTCTGTTATTGTATGTGAGCTTTTCTACCTTATACATCTAATCCATACAATCCTTTAAGAGAAGACAGTCCAGATGGGACTTCTCTGGTGGCTCAGTGGTAAAGAATCTCCCTGCCAGTACAGGAGACATGGATTCGATCCCTCATCTGGGAAGATTCCATATGCTGAGGGGCAGACTAAACCTGTGCACCACAGCTCCTGGGCCGGTGCTCTAGAGCCCAGGAGCCACAGCTGCTGAGGCCGGCACACCCAGAGCCTGTGCTCTGCAGCAAGGGAAGCCACTGCCGCGAGATGCCCGCACACAGAGCCAGAGAAAAGACCGCATGGCAGTGAAGAGCTCACAGCCCAAAGCAAGCAAACAAACAAATAAAATTATTTTAAAAATCTACAGAGAGGTAAACGAGATAGGGTAGAAATACAGAGACTACTTCCACTAAGTGATGCTAACACAATATAGAGCCAGGTGACTTGACTAGCTATTGCCTCACTGAGCAGGTGCTAATAATACTCTTCGGTACCAGAATATTAGCTTCTCTTCATATGACCAAAGGGGCAAATACACTAAGAAAGGCCAATACTGACTTTATGAAAGATAAAGTTTGACTTAAAACAGATTAAGTTCTCCAAATTGAAACAAGTTTTAAATTAAAAAAAAAAAAAGTAGCAAGTCTGTGATAGCACTTGGCAATTGTCAAAGTTTCAACTAAATCCTTTAAAATTCAGGTAAGAAATATATTTGGTTAGTACAGTAAGAAAAGATTTTTACTGCTTAGTTAAAAATGTTTAGGCCTGTATGCTCAGACTTCATGTTAAAATAAGTTTTCATCCTTTCATCCAGGGGAATGGAACTCTTTGGCATCTGCTTCAGTGAACAACTGCTACTTAAAACCAGAAAGAGTGCCAGCAGTGATTGTTCGGCTAGTGGTCCCAGATCTTACAGCACAAGTGTGCCTCTGAGACACCGTGGATTTGGATCCATTCCACTGCAGTAAAGCGACTGCACACATTTTTTGGTTTCCCAGTGCATGCACGAGTTAGGTTTACAATGTCCTGAAGTCTTAAGTGTGCAACAGCATTATGTCTAAGAAAACAATGTGTGCACCTTAATTAAAAAAGTCTTCATTGCTAAAAAATGCAAACCATCACTTGAGCCTTCAGTGAGTCGTAATCTTTTGGCTCATAGAGGGTTTGCCTCAATGTTGGTGGCTGCTGAATGACCAAGGTGGTGGTTGCTGAAGGCTGGGTTGGCTGCAGCCATTCTTTAGACAACCATGAACTTAGCCACGTCAATTGACTTCATGAACGATCTCTCTGCAGCAGGCAATGCTGTCTGATAGCGTTTCACCCACAGAATTTCTTTCAAACTCGAGGTCAATCCTTTGCTGCTGCTTTATATATTAAGTTTATGGGATATTTTAAATCTGTTCTTGTCACTTAATCTTTATAACATCTGTACCAGGAGTAGGTTCTGTCTTAGGAAACTGCTTTCTTTGCTCATCCACGAGAAGAGGCTCCTTACCCATGAAAGTTTTAGCACGAGATGGCAGCAAGTCAGTCACATCTCCAGGCTCCCTTGCTGGTCCCACATCTAGTTATTTCCTCCACTCAAGTCGCTGCTGCTGCTGCTGCTGCTAAGTCACTTCAGTCGTGTCCGACTCTGTGCGACCCCATAGATGGCAGCCCGCCAGGCTCCCCCGTCCCTGGGATTCTCCAGGCAAGAACACTGGAGTGGGCTGCCATTTCCTTCTCCAATGCATGAAAGTGAAAAGGGAAAGGGAAGTCGCTCAGTCATGTCTGACTCTTCATGACGCCACGGACTGCAGCCCACCAGGCTCCTCCATCCATGGGATTTTCCAGGCAAGAGTACTGGAGTGGGGTGCCATCACCTTCACCACTCAAGTCTAGAACCCCTCAAAGTCATCCATGAAGGTTGGGATCAGCTTATTCCAAACTCCTGTTAGTAGTGATATATCTTTTGACTTCTCATGAATCACAAATGTTTTTAATGGCATCTACGAGGGTGAATCCTTTCCAGAAGGTTTTCGGTTGACTCTGCCCAGATCCAGCAGAGGAATCACTATCCATGGCAGCTATGGCCTTATGAAATGTTGCTCTTAAACAGTAAGTTGAAAGGACTCCTTGGTCCATGGGCTGCAGAATGGATGCTGTGTTAGCAGCCACGGAAATAATTTCACTGTGTATGTCTCCATCAGAGCTCCTGGGTGACCAGGTGCCCTGTCAGTGAGCAGTACTGTTTTGGAAGGAATCTATTTTTCTGAGCAGTTGTTCTCAAAAGTGGGCGTAAAATACTCAATAAACCATGTTGTAAACAGATTTGCTATAATCCAGCTTTTATAGAGCACTGCCAGAGCAGACTAACCATAATTGTTAAAAACCTTAGGACTTTTGGAACGGCAAATAAACACTGACTTCAACTTAAAAGTCATCAGCTGCATTAGCCCCTGATAAGAGAGTCTGTCTGGCCTTTGAAGCCTAAAAACCGGACCTCTACTTCTCTGGCTGTCAAAGGCCTAGACGGCACCTTCTTCCAATAGAAGGCTGTTTCGTCTACACGGAACATCTGTCATTTAGAGTAACCCCTTTCATTAATGACCTAACTAGATCTGTGTAACTTGCTGCACCTTCTACATCAGCACTTGCTGCTTCCCTCTGCATCTCTGGATAGAGATGCCTTCTTCCCTTAAGCCATGAACCAACCTTTTTTAGCTTCAGACTTTTCATCTGCAGTGTCCTCACCTCTCAGCCTTCATAGAACTTTCATGACGTTAAAGAGCCTAACTTCATAGAACTGAGTTAGGGCCTTGCTTTGGGTTCAGCTTTGGCTTAAGCCGGTATTATGGCTGGTTTGATCTTTTCTCCAGACCACCCAATTTTCCCCATTACTGGCGATAAGGCTGTTTGGCTTTCTTATCATTTATGTGTTCACTGGAGGAACACTTTTAGTTTCCTTGAAAACTTTTCCTTTGCATCCATAACTCGGCTACCTGGCTCAGAAGCCTGGCTTTCAGCCTGACTGGACTCTGACGTGCCTTCCTCACTAAGCTCAATCATTTCTAGCTGTTGATTTGAAGTGAGAGGCATGGCATTCTTCTCCTCGCTTTAACACTAAGAGGCCACTGTAGGTTAGTAATTGGCCTAATGTCAATATTCTCCTTTTCAGGAAGAAAGAGGCCTGAGGAAAGTGAGAAAGACAGGGAACAACCAGTTGGAGCAGTGAGAATACACACAGTATGCATTAAGTTTACTATCTCCAACAGGTGAGGTCTGTGGCACCCAAAACAGTTACAATAGTAACACCAAAGACTCCCCATCACAGGTCACCATAACAAATGTAGCAATAATGGAAAAGGTGGCAATACTGCAAGAATGACCAAATGTCAGACATGAAGTGAGTAAACGCTGCTGGAAAAATTGTACCAGTAAGCTTGCTTGACATGTGGTTGCCAAAAATCTTCAATTTGTAAAAAACCAGCATCTACACAAAGCAACCAAGTGAAGTGCCATACAACGAGGTACAGTGCTTAGTCGCTCAGTCGTCTCCGACTCTTTGCGACCCCATGGAGTGCAGCCCGCCAGGCTCCTCTGTCCATGGGGTTCTCCAGGCAAGAGTACTGGAGTGGGTTGCCGTGTCCTTCTCCAGGGGGTCTTCCCCACCCAGAGACTGAACCTGCATCTTCCTGAGTCTCCTGCATTGGCAGGTGGATTCTTTACCACTGTGCCAAAAAATGAGGTATGCCTATATTATTTTGCAGGTTTGGTATTTAATAGGTAATAATTATCTGTATTCAATAACTATGTCATTTATTAAGCTTCATTTCAGGTGTATAAAGATCTTTGATATGAGAGTGTTATGTTTGGGGAAAATAGGACTATCTGTGAGTTTTATCACACTACTAAAAAAAGTTTTAAATATGATTTTCTGAGTCTACTATTTGCTACATCTCTAAAGTAATAAAATTTGTAGATATGTATCAAGGATTAAAACTTGCTATTAGTTATTCTTATCAAATTAGAAAATGTTCACTATTTCAGCATTAAAGTAATTTAATCTGTCTGTCCTGGCTATTTACTGTAAAACATGAAATAAACCTCTGTCCTGTGCAAATGGGTTGGACATTTGCCGTTAAATACTTCTGCAGTCTTTTCTTCCTTTCTACTTATAACCTAAGCTATTGAATTTGAAAAGGCACAGAGACTTTATGAGGACATTATACTTATGTAATACTACAATGAACAGATTTTAAGTTTCCTCTTTTTGACTTTCCAACGTCCCAATTAGAATTTTCAAGAAGATGACTATCGTAGTAGTAGAAGTGAAGTTGGCAGAATATGAGACAGAGAGTACAATGCACACCTTTATCCTCCAGTGGGTGCACGGAGTCCATGGGAAGCCTGTGGAAGGGTGTAGACGCTAGCTGCGCGGCGGACCTAAAGTCTCCTGGGCTCTTGGGGCTGGGTGCCAGGCTTTTGTTGCAGCGGACACCCCACACGGTTGAATCATCCAGAAACTCGTCAGTGTGAGGCACTTCCTACAACGAAAGATGAACTGGAAAAAAGGCAGTAGGTTCCCTGTTTTGCAGATGAAATTTAACACGTTGATACTTTTTTTAGATTTAAAAAAAAACAGGAATTTTGATTTTTTCAAAGGAATGGATGTAACCCCTGGCTTACATGCAGCCAAGGACATCAAGGGTCTGGTTCTTCTCCCCAGAACTGGTACACTTCATCTTTAACACATGCCAATGGAATTGTATCACATGCAAGAGTCATAGTTTATTTACCAATTAAAAAAAAAAAAACTTTGAAAAATCTGGATTTATAGAGGAATAACAAAGATATTACGGAGTTCCCATTTAGCCTTTATCAAGGTTCTTAGGTCTGGGAAAAATATATATGCCCCCAGTGGTTCCTCTTGTCTACAGGGAAGACTCTCAGAGGGCAAGGATCACATCAAACTCATTTTCCAATTTCCACATCTGTCAGTATGTGTTGTGCATACTGCAAATAATTATAGGATAATATTTTAAAAACATGATCTTCACATAATATTCTGTTTTTCCAGAACTGCTTTTTAAATACACCATCTCATTTGACTGGCACAGTTGTTTGGTAAAAGAAAGCGAAAAGGGTTGCACAACCATTTCATGGATGAAGCAGAGACTCACATTTGGTTTTGCAGGAAACCTGCTCACGGAACGTTCTCCAAAGGTCCTGGCTCCTGCAGGTTTATTTTTCAGCTGCGGTAATCTAAGGAAAAATTGACAGAATTATAAAGAGTAAAATACCCTAAGGAAATAAATTCTACCACTTAAGTCACAGTGTTAAAACATTCTCCACTTATTCTATTTAATTAGTTAATATTTATATACATATTTCTTGCCTTTATGGCAAATCTGAATGCAAGCTGAACTAACTTGAGTAGGTATATACAAGATCTACAGTTACTTTATGTGAGGGTGGAAAATACGGAACTTTCTATTGCACTGAGTTTTAAGGACAAGAGAGTGAGGGCTGTGACCAACAGGATGGCGTGGATGCCATGTTTTCCCTTCCCCAGTACATGGTCTAGCTATGGAATACAGATCTCTTGCACACCAGAACACTTTAGTTCACACCTCTTTCATGATTTAAATGACTAACAGTGAAACTTCCTGGGCTACCCTACTCTATCGTAATGCAGCTCAGCCTTAAAACAAACGTTCTCTGCCGTGTGAGCCAACGTAAGCCACTTCCCTTTTTGCTTCATCAATCCTGCAAATTACACACAGAGCATGTGTGGACACCTGTATTGATGAATTCATTTACAGCTAACACAATTCCAAATCTACAGGACACCTCGGCTCTGATGCTTGGTAACCATGCTGTTTCCTTTCATAATACATGCTTTTGTCATGGGAGGACTGCTTTCTTGTAACGCTGTAAATGTGGAAAAGAACTTCAGCCACAGTCTCCTGGTGCTGTGGTCACAAGGCTCATCCCTGGCAGAGCTGGGGCTGAACCCAGCCCGTCTGACTGGCAGGTGGTCTTCTCAACAGCCCCACCTGGACCCTACACCACCCATCACTATGGCAACATGCTTTTCACTCAGAGTTATCTTAACTGCATATGTCTTTACCCATAATTTTCTTTGTTTCCATCTTCAAATACAGGAAAAGCAGATGACAAAGAAGAGATGATCTTATTGACTCCCCAAGCCCCAGAAGATGGTGCATTTTCTGCAAGAGTACAAAAATTGTAGTTAATTATTGTAACAGGACAGAAACACTACCCTTTAGTCGAAACCAACTACAAATAAGGAAATGGAATAACTAACTGATGTCAGCTTTGGAACTCTAGGCCACGCGGCAGTCCCTCTGCACTGACAGGAAGGCAGTGACTGTCACGGGCTCTAGCGCCCAAGCTTCCAGGCCTCGAGCCCCTGCCACATCCCACGCAGCAATCACGATGCTCCTAACACACGGCTGCGGGCACCGACACCGAACACAGCTCTCCACGGCTTTTTCTACAATTAAGCTCTTAACTCTATATCTTCATTGTGATCTCTCTCTGGCTTCCAGCAAAAATCCTCAGACTCGAGACAAACAGAGGCGGGGGATGGGGCGAGTCCTGGTCCCCAACACTCTGCCCTGAGCACTGAGCACCCCTCTGCCTGGCAAGGCTCAAGTTCCCCTCAGCCACTCAGTCCTTCCTGACCACTCCTACCAAGGCCTATTTTGCTCTTGTTTAGCCCTTAACTATTTTTTAAGAATCAAGTCTATGACACACACTGAGTGCCTGGCAAAACGCTTGTATGCCTCACTTCACAACATGCCCTCACCTGACGAGCTAACCAAGGACAGGCCTACTTCTCGCATAGTCCTGGCTTTCCCACGGGCAACCACCTGCTATGTTACCATTTAGTAGCTATTAAATAATGTATTACTTTGAAACTGGGCTTCAAACTCATTTTGACCTAGAGATGGCCATTCTTCTTTGTCATCAGAAATATCAGGAAGTGTAGGAGCCTGAAACACATTCATGATGAAACCTTAAAAGAACAGAAGAATAACCGTAAGCACGATTGCAAAGCGCTTTCCCTAGGTCACTGTCAGATGTTATACACTCACACAGCAGGCTTTACGTACCGAGAGCTTCCTTGGTGTGCACAGTGGGTGACGGCTGCACTTTGGATGGTGTTGCCTGAACCAGTCCCAGAGATGTGTTTGGAGTTGTGTGAAAGGAACTTGTGTTAACAACCTTCTGTGTTTCACACCCTTTTAAAGAAATGGGGACAAACTGCCATGTCAGTAGAGAAATCAGAATAATTCAGAAGACACACAATTTAAGAAACTTATTATACATCTTATTATTGTTGATAATTCTCACTTGTTGTCTAGTCACTAGGAATTTCCATTATTCTAGTACTATCACGTCTTTTATTTTGATCTTTATAATGGTCCCACAAGATGGGTAAAGTAAGAATTATCTGTTAACAGAAAAGGAAATAAAAGCTCAAGAGTTAATTAAGCGGCTTGGTCTAAAACCCTATCAAATGAGCAGCCTAGTCATCAATAGCACTGTTTGCTCCACTATATCCCAAGAAATAGTAGTTATGCTGTAAATCTTAGGACCGGTTTTCTATCTCACTCAGCTGGAGTCCCTGCACAGCCTGAGCCCTCCCATCTCCAACCTCATCTTCCTCACCACGCCCACCCCCGGAGGCCGCTGGCTGCTCTGCTTTGCTCAGAACACATCAGGGACATCAAGGACTCTGCCCTGCTGGTAGCTCTGCCTGAAACGGGCTTTGCAAGCTGGCTCCATCTTTACCCAAATAGCACTGTCGTCGTGAGCATCTTTCCTGGGCCCCTCTGAAGTATCGGTCCCCTCCCTAACAGCCGCGCTTCCTTGGCCCCTCCGAGCCGGTGGGGCTCTCTGTCCTGTCTGTGGCTGCACCTGCAGTCACTCAGGACAGCACCTGGCATCCACGCGTGCTCAGTTTGGTCCTGGTTAAATGTAGGTGTCACCTGCTTTTTCAAGTAGCTCTGCTTCCACCAAACTGTCATTGGAAAGAATGTCACGGTACATGGGGGTGGGAAGAGAATGCCCAATCCAAGTCCTAGTTTATTTCTAAAACTTACTGTTATGTAAGTGCCTCTAACAAAGTAGGATAAAACAGAAATATTATACATCACTCCCAAATGACCACCGTTGCTCCCTCACAACATATTAGAGATGACTCTTGTTTTAGAGTCATCTACCAGGAAATTTAAGAGCAAAGTTCTCACAAATTAAGTTTCCAAATGATTCTAACTAATAATCTGCGACTATCAAGTAGATTTCCCCCTTTATTGGAAATGGCCCAGGGCTTATCTAACCCCTGCATTCTGAGAACAGGAGAGCTGACATCCAGGTTCGTTAAGGCCTNGTTCTCACAAATTAAGTTTCCAAATGATTCTAACTAATAATCTGCGACTATCAAGTAGATTTCCCCCTTTATTGGAAATGGCCCAGGGCTTATCTAACCCCTGCATTCTGAGAACAGGAGAGCTGACATCCAGGTTCGTTAAGGCCTAGCTGCTGCTGCTGCTGCTAAGTCACTTCAGTCGTGTCCGACTCTGTGTGACCCCATAGACGGCAGCCCAGCAGGCTCCCCCGTCCCTGGGTTTCTCCAGGCAAGAACACTGGAGTGGGCTGCCATTTCCTTCTCCAATGCATGAAAGTGAAACGTGAAAGGGAAGTTGCTCAGTCATGTCCGACTCTTCGCGACTCCATGGACTGCAGCCTTCCAGGCTCCTTTGTCCATGGGATTTTCCAGGCGAGAGTACTGGAGTGGGGTGCCAGTAGAGTCCCCATAAATTGTGGCCAGCTAACAGACCCAAGTAACTTGAACGAGTCTGGGCAGAGACCAGATACAAGTGTATTACAATTAAACATTACCTTCTTTTATCTCTGCTCCGCTCTGTGGCCTGAATTCATGAGTACTTTTGTTCATACACCTGGAAGAGAAAACTCTTGAGACACACGAACTCTCAAGAAGAGTAAAAAAATGTTGGCGATTACCAGCCTATTTTTAACATAAAGATGGGGACTTCTCTGGTAGTCCAGAGGTTAAGAATCCACACTCCCAATGCAGGGGGCACAGGCTTGATCCCTGGTTGGAGAACATTCTGCATGGCATGTGGCATGGCCAAGAGAAAGAAACAGGTGGGACTGCCCAGATCTACAGTGTAAGTGACTATTTCTTCTTTCATGTCCTTTTGAGGACAATGATTCTTACAGATAAAGGCCAGGTATTCATGTTTGCTTGACATGGTGGTTATAGACGTGAACATCTGATACTCATTTGCACACGTGGAAGGGAGGTTAAGGGTCTCCCTGACTCAAGCGATCCCACTTGTCACACGGGCCAAGGGGCTGAGGCGGCTCTGGGTCTGGGCGCCCGGCGTGGCTCTCCTGAGTTATAATGTGGGAAAGCACTGGTGCCTTTGCTGTGGAGCCGTAGTGCCTGGTCCTCTAGACTTCAGTTATCAAGAAGGGAGAAAATGCTGCAGAGGCGCTTACATCACAGTCTGGTTTAAGTCCAGTGGGGACAGTGGACTTCATCTGTCTAACACTGCCTCCCTTAATGAACCCTGTAAGGATGCAAAGTCAAAAGTGCAAGGCACCCTCGATTCCACAAATCCCCATTAAACTGCCATAAAAACCTGAGTTGTACACGCAGTGCCAGGGAAGGTGCCTCTTCTCTGCCACAGCCAGCTGTCCAGGCCACTGAGAGTGTGAGGGGTCCCCTCGGTCCCTGCCTGGGCCAGGGTCAGAGTCAGACCGCAGTGCTTCTGGGATCCGATGCTCGTTAGGTTAAAGAGCCTCATTCTTTTGGAAGGGGTGGCTGGACACGCAGCCTGTCTACAGGGTCTGTCTGCTGCTGTGCCTATCTTATGATCACGAGAACTAACTATGAAGAGCTAATGAAGTCACAGCCCACACACAGCAGTTCTCTTCTTAAAAAAGTTTTTTTTGGCCACACCACATGGCTTGCGGGATCTTAGTTCCCAGACCAGGGACAGAATCCACACCCCCCACACTGGAAGGGCTGTCCTAACCATTGGACTGCCAGGGAGGTCCCAGCAGTTTACTTTGTACACACATGGTTCAATACAGGACACAGGTCTGAATTAGTATCCTAAGGTGACCACAAAAGCAGGATCATTTAAAAACCTTATTTCCAAGGGAAATCATTGGTGAAGTTAACCTCAGACACTGAGGAGAAGCAGTCCTTAAGAACCATCATCTGTGCTAAGGGTTTTAGCCCAAGGGAAAGATGGGAGCCTCACTTTCATTTCTCCTGAAAGAGCAAAAAAATTTTTTATATGTTTCAAAAAAGAGACAGAGCACCAAAGTGACTGAAGATAAAAATATAAACAGGACAAGTGATACAACAATAATTATCATCTCTGCCATCTAGGAAAACTGCCATCTAGAACTGGGGAGAAACCTCCACAGCAGTGTATGAGAGATTTTGGTATACTGCATTATGGATATTAATCCCAAACTGTCCCAGGGGAAGACAGAAGGAACATGAGAACACACCATCAAGTATTCAAGTAGCAATCCAACAGTCAAGCAACTATCTGGACTGTAATAACCCCTACATTATGTTCCGTCAGAGTTGGTAAGCAGAGGCAATTTCAGTTTAACAGCTGTATATTCTTCAGTTACAGAAAGATTGTTAAGTTTCAGGGTATCAAAATTTTTAATTTAAGAGAAGTATGAAGTAGAACAAATATTCTTAAAAGAAACAGAGTGCGGCTGAACGATCGGGGGCTAATGTTTTGGCAATGTGGGTTTTCCACTACATGCCCATCTAAACATTAATTTGAAAAACAAGCCTCGCCCATCAATTACACACTGCCCTCACTACTGCAGGTCACACAAAGAATTCACCGGACACCACTGCCACTGCCACCGTCTCTAGGGCCCCCTCTGGCTCACCTGGCATCTCTGCTGCCCCCTGAAAACACGGCGTCCGTCACGGGCTGGCCTGCCAGAGGAGCCGGGCAAGCTGCGCCCTGGTCGGTGGCCGGGGACGCCAAGGCAGTGGCGACGGCACCTGCCGCAGGAGGAACAGAAGGGGCCTCTCTGGGCTTCCCGCCCACACTCTTCGAGGTCTGCTGAGTCCCGTCCACACTCTTTGAGGTCTGCTGAGTCTTGTCCACACTCTTCAAGGCCTGCTGAGTCTCGTCCACACTCTTCGAGGTCTGCTGAGGGACGGCCGGAAGACCCGGAGCTCTGAGTTCCCGCTGGGAGTCTGTGTGTGGCTCCAAACACGCTGGACTGACCTTCCACAGTAAGCAAACAGACAGAAAGCCAGTTAGGTCTTTCAGCTTTGTCCTCAGAAGATGCCTTGCCTCTCGAGGCAGCCTTTTACCTCCCTAGGTATTCCGAAATGAATAGTCCACAACAACAAGGCCACACCACATGCTGGATGCTTCTGTAGCTTAACCAGATTCCACCGGTACTTCATATTTCTAACTAAATACCAGCCACAACCGTGCATCAGAAAAATACTAACAAATCAACGTCACCAAATGCTCATAACGGTGTTCTTCCCATTAAAATATCCTTGGTGACCATTTTCTCTTCAGTGAATGGGAAACATGAATATTAACTGTACTAATTGCCACAAAAGCATGGCTCATCATGGGAAGGATATGGACACAGGCCTTTAACTTAATTAAAATCTCTGCTTTTCTACTCATATGTACTTAGACTACACATGTACACTCATATTACCAAGTTAAAAGACAAAGAATTAATTCCTCAGCATGTAAAAGTATTCTCACAAATTGTTAAGGAAACACTGAATAACTAGGGCAAGAATAGTTATTTCACAAACAAATGGACAAAATATAAAGTTTATTCTCAACAGTCATCAAAAGAGATAATTTAAATTTTCTTATCTACTGAATTAATAAAGATGAAAAATAATCATAATATTCATTTATTAAGAAGCATGTTAAAAAACAATAATCAGACTTTCTACACAGATATCAAAACACACGACAAATGTATAGTAAACACACACCATGGTGTTTACTGTACGAAACACCATGGCCTTATAGAAGGCTTAAGAAGAAACCTACTGATCACAGCAAAAGACGGTTATTTCAGAAATGAATCTTTCATAATTAAAAATTCAGTCTACAATAAAGATCTCTTAAGGGCTTCCCTGGTGACTCAGTGGTAAACAATCTACCTGAAATTCTGGAGATGCAGGTTGATCCCTGGGTGGGGAAGATCTCCATTCACAGAAGGGAAAGGCTACCCATTCCAGTATTCTTGCCTGGGAAATCCCAGGGATAGAGGAGTCTGGCGGGCTACAGTCCGTAGAGTTGCAAAGAGTTGGACACAATGGAAGTGACTGAGCATGCACAAAGATATTTTAAACCAATAGGGAAAAGCCGAGCTGGTAAATAAATGACTCAGGTCAGGGACAACTGGAGATCCATTTGGAAAATACATCCTCAGACCACTCATATACAGAAATAAGTTCATTAAGAGAGGCTTCTGGTTAAAGACAGTGGCTTAAACATGTGTTTTATCATCCACATCCTCCCAAAACCTCACTAAAATGACAGTAAAGGAATCCTAACACCTCAAACAGCAGTCAGAGGAGGTGATCTCCAGAGAGGCGCAGAAACTTGATCGTGTCGGAAGTGAAGGTGGAGCTGAAACCAAGAATGTGGCCACAGTAGGGCTATAGGGAAAGCAAGCTCTGAGACCCATTCCTGCAGGTGCTGCTGGCTTCTCAATATAAATTAATCACTATACTTGAATTTTCATTCTGTAACCATCATTGTACCTCCCCTACAAAAAGAAACTCAGGTAAAGGACTATATACACTAAATGTACAGACACACACACACTACACACCCTGTTCTGTGACGTCCTTTCTCATCTCGCACTGTGAATGTCCTTCTGGGCTGGTACCGAGAAGCCCAGTGTCACTCTCACTCCTGGCTCTGTAAATGTGACTTCCATCCTTGCTGGAAGTGTGTGGGATTGTCTTTCCCCCAGTTCTTGGTGGGGGGAGGCGGGGAATAATTCGGAAAGCTAGTAACTAATCTGACATCAGAATTCACTCTACAGACAGAGCATGGAAGGGACGGACGGAAACAGAAAGCACTGCAGTGGGCGTGGGAGGCGACGGGGAGGGGCCCACACACCTCAGATGTCCCCCGGGAAGAGGGCAGGGTCTCCTGCGACATCTCCACCTGGTGCAACTTCTTATGAAGCTCATCCATTTTCTGTTTTAATAGTTGTTCTTCCAAAGCATTTGCTTCTTTCCTTTTCATATAATGCCTCTCTTCATTTACTTTAGGAAAGACAAAGTATAGTTTGTAGGTGAGATTTAAACTCAGGTCAACAGAGGATCAGTGCAAAATCAGCAAAAAGTTATCTTTAAGATGGCAACTATTTTTTTACTAGTCTGTTTCCAAGACTATTAGGTTTTTAGAACTGAAATACTATCTACTTTTCAATTATAATTTTTACTTATCCTCAGTACAGTTACTTTTAAGTTCAGGGTACGTATGTTATAAAAATGTACATGATGAGCAACAAAAATATTTGGTAATAGCATGGTATGATACTAAGCACTTTTAACAATCACAACTGTGCAAATCATTTGAAAATGGAAGTGTTTTTAAAAGATACGAGTTTCTCGCTGCTTCCTAAGGAGTAGGAGTAAAGTGCACTGAAAGGTCAGTATGTCAAGGACACTGCTGCCGGTCCCATGTCCAGCAACTGGTTAACATAATCACATCACACACCAATCAAACTGTCCAGCTCAGATTCAGCATCTGTGCAAGGCGCGAAAGGGCCCTCCCCAAGTGTCACCTAACTGTCCTCTTGGTTGTTAACCAAATGAGAAATAATGAATAAACAAAAATTGGCCAACATAGGGTGCACAGCACAAATAGTCAGATGGTGTGGAAGTCTTGAGAGGAACAGAGGTTCATTTTCCTCTGAGGTCCGTGTTGTTATAGGAAACACGTGCTGTAAAACTGAAGTGCCAACGTTGTTGTTAACATTCAGTCTTTGCTGCAGAATCAGGATCCACTGTACAGCACAGCCATGAATAACACAGCGCTTTGATCAGAGGACTCCTGAATGTCTTATTTATAAATAGCTGCAGACTTTGAAAAATCTCAACTCTAGTTCTTAATTAATTCTTTACAGTATAAATAACTGACCCAGGGGTTTAGAATTGCTAGATGCAGAAGCTCAAATCCATACAGATGTTATCTGAAAGCTTAAAAGTATCTACTGCACTGGCATGGACATCTCCTTTAGTGCTATTTCAGCTCTAAGCTTTGCTGTCATCAATTTAGGCTTTGGACAAACATGGTTGCTACACTAGTATTTAACAAAGGTTTTAGGCTTCTGATGGAATGAGCTAGAGATTTTTTTTTTTTTTGAGATTCTTTCAGTACAGTGAATTATCTACTACAAATGTAATTACTCAGAGATGAGAATCATGTTTAGTGACCTAGGTTATCTCAAATTTAAGACTGCAAGTACCCCATTGTTCATGCTTTCTCCGTAGATTGTATTTTTGGGCTCTCAGCTCTTCAANACTACAAATGTAATTACTCAGAGATGAGAATCATGTTTAGTGACCTAGGTTATCTCAAATTTAAGACTGCAAGTACCCCATTGTTCATGCTTTCTCCGTAGATTGTATTTTTGGGCTCTCAGCTCTTCAAAGGAAAACTCCGATTCTCCGCGAATAAGCTTCTCCTTGCAATACATGACAACCTGCTGAACATCAGCTTTGTCTGCCACAGATGGGTGTGAAGAATATTCTGATTTAGAAATTGTGATCACCCTTTGTTCCCTAAAATGAGGAAAAATACATCATTTATGACAGTGTACTGCAACGGCTCTAGAAGGAAAATCAGTCACAGATGAAGTCACCGACTGTACTTGCATGTCTGACCCTTTATCACCAGCTGCAGGTGTTGCTCCAGAAAGTTGTGGACCCTAAGAAGGCAGAAAAGAAACACAAATAATCACTTATCTGAATAAGAATCCATCATCCAGACGACTGCAGAAAACAATATGGAAACACTTGAGGGGTCTCTGAATCATCAAGTAGATTTATATGTGCTCTTCTAAGTTACCATTAATAGCTGAAGCCTTGGTTTGCATGATCACTTTTATGACAGGTTTTACAACTAGAGTCCAAAAAGAAAGTGTTTGGACCTGTGGGTCTTCTTCCAATAAGAAAGACCCACAGTCTAGGGGCTGAGCCACAGGGCCTAAGTGCAATGAGATTAGTATTTCAAATAGCTACATTAGAAAAAAAATTCTAAACATTTTCTTCTGGTACTGTTCTCTGCTCAGGAGTCTACAGTGCTAGCGTTCAGTTACTAGACAAGTATTTACTGGATCTCTCATCTGTGTCGTGTCAGGTCCTGAGCAGTGACTGTGAAAAAGATCCATCTCTGCTGCCCAGACACCTGGAGTTGGGGCAACAGGAGACAAACCAGATGGCACGCATGCTGCTGTTGCTGCTGCTAAGCCGCTTCAGCCGTGTCCGACTCTGTGTGACCCCACAGACGGCAGCCCACCAGGCTCCCCCATCCCTGGGATTCTCCAGGNATTCGGGATTGGGAGCTTGTGTACACCTGTGGTGGATTCATGGCGAAGTATGGAAAACCCAATAGAGTATTGTAAAGTCAAATTAAAAAATAAATTAATTAAAAAAATAAAAAAATAAAAATTCTCTCTACTATTCTATAACCAAGTGTCCATCCCAAACTTCATGTGCTGCTGGTGGTTTAGACAGGCATACCTAATGCTTCATGGTCTCTCTTCAGCCTATAGAGACTCAAACTTTTCCCTGCTCCTGTTGGTAAAGTCCTTCAGCAGGCTCATCACTGGTGCTGACAAGGGGTCCGTACTTCAAGATAGAGCGTCTCTGAGCAACTCCCGGCTGGCCCCTCCCCATTGCCCCATGGAGAAGGGCACTGGCAGTGATGGAGGTCAGCTTAGGTGATCCATGTCTGAGATGCACAGGGCATGCATCTTTACCTGGTATGGGGAATGGGAGCTGAAAAGGTTGGGGACACTGAGGCAGAAGCTGGGTCATCCTTTCTGGATACTGCCATGCACTTGAAAACAAAGACCAGTGTGAGCACATTCTAGGAAATCCACTAGAGCAAGCACATTCTATGAAAGAAGTAAGCCCTGGGTTGGCTCCAAGTCAGAGTGGAGTGTTGAGTCCATGGAAGTCCCTAGAGTTCTTCTTTCCCCTTGGTCCTCTGCCCAGGCTCAGGTTGGCTTCATTTTTGGACCAAAACACACAAAGTATCAGATAACACTTCTGAAGACAGCCTCTGTATACTCGGTCTAAGATAAGGGTGACCAGCTGTAGTGATCTCAGGGTGTGTGTCTGCTTTCCTCCCATCTGATTTTTAACTCTGATCATCTCTCCTCTTTAGCTCATGTGCATGCTNGTATCAGATAACACTTCTGAAGACAGCCTCTGTATACTCGGTCTAAGATAAGGGTGACCAGCTGTAGTGATCTCAGGGTGTGTGTCTGCTTTCCTCCCATCTGATTTTTAACTCTGATCATCTCTCCTCTTTAGCTCATGTGCATGCTAAGTTGCTTCAGTCATGTCCAACTCTTTGCAACCCCATGGACTGTAGCCCGCCAAGCTCCTCTGTCCATGGGATTCTCCAGGGAAGAATACTGGAGTGGGTTTCCATGTCCACCTTCATGGGATCTTCCTGACCCAGGGATTGACCCCATGTCTCTTATGCCCCCTGCACTGGCAGGTCGGTTCTTTACCAGTAATGCCACCTAGGAAGTCCTTATTTAGCTCATGTTGTGCTTAGTACTCAGTGGTGTCTGACTCTTTGCAACCCCACGGACTGCAGGCAGCCAGGCTCCTCTGTCCTTGGGGATTCTCCAGGAAGGAATACTGGAGTGGGTTGCCATGCCCTTCTCCAGGGGATTTTCCCAACCCAGGGATCAAACCCAGATCTCCCACATTACAGGCAGATTCTTTGCTGTCTGAGCCACCAGAGAAGCCCAAGAATATCCCTTCTCCAGGGGATCTTCCCGACCCAGGAATTGAACTGGGGTCTCCTGCATTGCAGGTCGATTCTTTACTAACTGAGCTACCAGGGAAGCTCATAGACCTCAGGTATTTTATGTTCTTTTTTGGCTCCTTCCTGGGTGAAGCAGGGGTGGGGTGGTAGAAATTCATTCTCTGGCAGGACTCTGCCACATCTCTTTAAATGCCTATGTTCCCCAGGAAATTGGCAGCTTTTGAGAGTGGAGATAGCATTCTGTTCATCTCTTTTCCTGCATAGCCTAGCATAAGCCAGGGCACTCTTTACTGAATGAGCATTTATTTTCCAAGCATTGCCTACATATATTAACCATGATTAGGGGACAGAATAAAGCGAAGACATATTGCTTTTTCCTTAAGGAATGTGTTCTCCTGTCATGAAGATAAAACATTTACAGATAAAACAAATTAGCAAAAAATAAATAAATAAGTAAATAAACACAAGTGAGTATAAACTTGGGTCCTGGCTTCTGTATAGTCAATTTCCCTTCCCTTATAGAGGAAGGCAGAAAAATCAGGAGTGGTGTGTGCAGAAAGCCGTTATTAGGAACTTTGTCATGGACAGAGTGTAACTTGACGCAGAACTTGGTGGATTGTTGCAGCTTAGCTAGGCAGGGAGGAAAAGGGGAGTGACTTCTCAGCAGAGGGCTGGATATGAGTAAAACCCAGAGATGTGTGTTACTATTTTTATTATCATTGTTTATCCATCTGAGACTTTCCATCTCAAATCTCTTCCAGATTTCTTATCCCTCAAAGACGCAGGCTGCTTTCCCCTCCACTCTAAGTTGTAGGATAGTGAAATCTCATCACCAACCAAAGAGAGGGGTCCAAATGCCTATTCCATAAAGGCACTGCTTGGCATTATATTCAGAACGATTTTGCACAGGGATGAAAACAATTAATTATATGCATGTGCTATTTCTCCCACTGGAGTCCATCTTCCTTGAGAACTGATGCTATGATTCATCTCTAAGACCAACACCCTAGCTCCAGGCACAGAGCCACATATAGATTAAATACTTAGTATCTATTATATTTGCTTTAGTAAATACAAGTTATCAGAATTTAGTGATCAGCTCTTTTTCTTACAGCTAAGCCCCTGGGAGAGCTGGTTTTAATGAAGAAGGGAGAAGGAAAGAAAAGTTCAGGATCTCAGGTTTGGAAGTGTAGGTAGACTATGGTCATGGGATATAGTGGTAGCTTGAGACATAGAGAATGGACATAAAAGGTTATGAATAAAATTTAAAGGGGAAAAAAAACCAAACACTGGATTTTGACTATGATCACTGCTTCACCTAAACTGTTCTTTTTTACCTATGCCATAGCCCTGAGAAGGACCTTCCCAGGCTAGTCTGCTGATCCTAGGAGGAGGATTAGAGACATATAGAAGAATCTTATCCAGAGCAGAGACTAGACCAGATGGGCCAACCCCTGGAAAATTGGCAGATATATTGTAAGTCATAATTGATTAGTGTTTGCTGAGTTTCACAGGGGTGTAAATACATAGCAATAGATAACTAATTGACCGATCCTTCCATATACTCACTGGTGGGCCTTAAGCAAAACACTGATCCACCATTCTTAGTCAGATAGAGCTGCTGCAACTGTGTTCCTCAAAGTGGGACTTGAACACACGCGGCCAGGACTCGAACCCATCCAAAACCCACCATCTTCCAATTGAGATCAAACACCTGGTCTCAGCATTTAATGAAGCTCAGGTTCTTGATGTCTCATCACAGAAAGAATTCAGTGAGAGACAGAGTTATAGGTAAGAAATGGAATTATTTAGGGAGAAACACTCCACAGGCAGAGTGCAGACCATCTCAGAAGGAGATAGCAGCATCAAAATATGGCAGGGTTAGTTTTTATAGGCTGGGTTAATTTCATAGGTTAATGAGTGGAAGGGTTATTCCAAGTATATCAGGGAAGTGGTGGAGATTTCCAGGAAATGGGCCACCACCTCCATTTGGTCTTTGATGATCTGCCTGGGAACTGTCATGCCACCTGTGGATGTGTTCTTTAGCTTGCTGATGTGACACAGTGAATGTATACTGAGACTCAAGGTCTAGCGGAAGTTGACTTATCCACCACGTTGGGCCCATTTGGCTCTAGTTGGTTTATGTCATGTCCTTGACTATGTCATTCTTTTAAAGGGTGTGGCCTGCCCCCTTCCCTTCTGTTTCACTGCCATAACAAAATACCATAGACTGCGTGGTTTAAGCCACAGATGTGTATTTTCTCATAGTTCCAGAGGCTGGAAGTCCAAGAAAAGTGCTGGTAAATTCTGTTTCTGATGAGTGCTCTCTTCTCTCTTCCTAGCTTGCAGATAGCTACTTTTCCTCTTCTTAGTGCTTGTGCAAGAGCAGAAGGTGGAGTAGAGTGAATGAACTCCCAGATGTGTCTTCCTATAAGGACACTAATCCTAAAGAACCCAACTTATACCCTCATTCAATTTAGATTACTTCCTTAGAGCACCATCTCTGAACATAGCTACAGTGCTGGTTAGGGCTTCAACATAGGGGTTTTGGGATGAAATTAAAAGGCAGCTGCTCTTTTGAAGAAAATGTATGGCAAACATATGACAAACAGTGTAATTAAAAGCAGAGACATTGCTTTGCCAACAAAGGTCTACATAGTCAAAGCTATGATTTTTCCAGTAGTCATGTATTGATGTGAGAGTTGGACAGTAAAGAAGGCTGAGCACTGAGGAACTGATGCTTTCAAATTGTGGTGGTGAAAAGACTCTTAAGAGAGTCCCTTGGACTGTGAGATCAAACCAGTCAATGCTAAAGGACATCAAACCTGAGTATTCATCAGGACTGCTGTTGAAGCTGAAGCACCAATACTTTGGCCACCTAATGTGAAGAGCCAACTCATTGGAAAAGACTCTGATTCTGGGAAAGATTGAGGGCAAGAGGAGAAGGGGACAACAAGAGGATGAGACAGTTGGATGGCATCACTGACTCAATGGAAATGAGTCTGAGCAAAGGACAGGTAAACCTGGCATAATGCATGTAGTTCATAGGGTCGCAAAGAGTCAGATACGACTTAGCAACTGAATAACAAAAACAAACACTTAGGAATGTTTGTTGTTTATAAGTTCTTAACACCTCTTAGGCATCTTTTATTTATAGGGATGCTTGGTACACAGTACACAGTCAATAACTCAAGGAGACTGACTATCTAATTACTAAGAGTCATTATGAGGTGGTTTTCTTTTCTTTTATTTCTTTTCCTTTTTGCCATAAAGTCATCCAGTGTTTATGGCAAAGAGAAAAATATCCCCCTCTATTGAAATGAAGCTGTCAGTGAAAAGGGAGGGGCATGGAGATGCCAGGCACTTAAATGCACATAAGTATATTGAATCCTGTTGAGAAAGGAACTCAACTATTTCATTCAATGCAATTTATCTAGATTCTACATCCCCTCTTGACATATAGTAGGCCTCAATATATTTACAGAATAAACTAAATTAGTAATTGAATTAATGAGTCAAATTAGGGGCTCATGCCTGTCTGTAGCTGTCCTCAAAGTGTTCAGGGAAATGAGGCAAAATAAAGTGAGTCATTGGAGAGATGAGACCCTCTGCTTGACTGATGAGAATTGCAAAGAAGAAGACAGGAGAAGTTTGGAGCTATCCTAGTGGGTTGAATTCCCCTGGTGCAGTCTGCAACTCCTGTCTCCTTCCTCTGCCTCCCTCCCTGATTTTCCTTCCTCCCCAATGTGCCATAGACCTGTCAGCTGCAGCCTATTCTAAACCATACTCATTTTCCAGATTCTTTCTCCCAAACTAATTGTGCTTGTCCTCAGTTGCTGCCTAGTTGTTCAATTGAGAGATCTGAGTCACTGGCTTCCCTAAAACTGCTCCACTGAAATGGAAAAATCCAGTTTGACCTTCATTATCAGCACTGAGCCTCCATGTGCTGGGGATTTACCAAGGGCCAAGCACTGCACTAGACAACCAGTGTGAGAGATCCCATCTAATCCACACAATAACTCCATAAGATGGATATAATCTTTATATCATAGTGAATAAATATGAGCTCAGAAAGGTTAAGTGACTTTCTCAAGGTCATAGAGCTGGATCAGAGGATTTGCACCTCTGATTCAGTTCAGTTCAGTCGCTCAATCATGTCTGACTCTTTGCGACCCCATGGACTGCAGCATGCCAGGCCTCCCTGTCCATCACCAACTCCCAGAGTTTACTTAAACTCATGTCCATTGAGTCGAATGATGCCATCCAATCATCTTATCCTCTGTTGTCCCATTCTCCTGCCTTCAAATTTTCCCAATATCAGTGTCTATTCGAATGAGTCAGTTCTTCACATCAGGTGGCCAAAGTATTGGAATTTCAGCTTCATCATTAGTCCTTCCAATGAATATTCAGCAATGACTGTCTTTAGGAAGGACTGGTTGGATCTCCTTGCTGTTCAAGGGACTCTCAAGAGTCTTCTCCAGCAACACAGTTCAAAAGCATCAATTCTTCGGTGCTCAGCTTTCTTTATAGTCCAATTCTCACATCCATACATGNAGGAGTAAGCATCTTTTAATTTCATGCCTGCAATCACCATCTGCAGTGATTTTGGAGCCCAAAAAAATAACTGACACTGGGAGACTTTAATACAGCTGTCAGTGAAAAAAAGCAGACTGATTTACTAAAAATACAATTAAGAAATACAATACAATACAATTAAGAAATTTGTATCCTTTTAGCACCAGATTTGACTATCCTAACATTTAAAGTTTTAACAGTTTTTCATACTGTACCTCTTAAATCTTTTGGAAGGGAAAAAAAGGGTGGGAGGAAGGAGAGGGAAAGAGATCTAGAGTCTGGTTAACAGTATTATGCCAAGGTTATTTTCATAGACATGCTATAGTTATATAAGAGGATGACATTAGAGAAACAGATGAAGGTGGACCAGGCATTCTTTGTTGTACATTTACAACTTTTCTACAAGTCTAAAGCTGTTTGAAAATACAAAATTAAAACCATAAACAAACACACAAACTTTGTACAGCACAGTGCAAACACTGTAACTGGGGCACACAGGCCAAGTCTGACTACTGCCTAGTTTTGTGAATCAAATTTTACTGGAACACCACCACATTCATTCATTTACCTGTTATTAATATCTATGGCTGTTTTACTACTGTAACAGCAAAACCGAGTGGCTATAACAGACTTCATGGCCTGCAAAGCCTAAAGTAATTACCATTCTACTCTAAATAAAAAGCTTGCCAAACCCTGACAAACAAGAGTATAAACTCTGAGTTCAAATCCTGGTAATACACTATTAACTGCATGACCACGAGCAAGTTACTTAACTTCTCAATGTCTTAGTTTCTTTACAGATGAGTCTGTAAGGAGAGCATATTCATCTCCTACAGTTATTAAGAATTTTTAAAGGTAGATAAACAGTAATAAAGTATAATAAATGTAAAGCTAATTAATCATGTTAAAAGTGCTTAGAACAATGTTTAAAGTGCTTCAACATTTTTTAAAGAGTGTGATAAAAACAAAAAGGGATAAGACCAAATAATGAGCAATAATACTGAGAGCATTCTACTGGACAATGTTTCATTTCTAATAACATTATGCTAATCATCACTTTGATATATACAAGGTCTCCAAACTCAATCTCCACAATTCTATTACTTGTTAATCATCAAATAGCTGAAAGAAAAAAGTATCCTCAATATTAGCTGAAAGCCATGACTATCTCAAACCATTTACTACTTAGCTTTAGAAAGGTCTCTGAGCATTTGTTATCTTTCCTCAACATTCTTTCAAAACACTCATTCCACGTCCATCTCTCTCCCTCCTCACATACCCAGGAGCTATAACTCCAGCCCACCATACCTGGGTTTCTTATAGGTGACTTCCCCTGCATACTCAGGGCATCCAGATGTTCACTAATGTACCTCTACAGGCATCTCCTGATGGCAGGTGTACTCACAGTGGAAAAACCAACTGTGGTAGGCTGAAAAATGGCCACCCGAAGATATATTCACTTCCTAATCCCCAGAACTTGTGAATGTTACCTTATATGGCCAAAGAGAAACTACTTATATACTACTTATAAACTACTTATCTTATATATATACAAGGCAAAAAAGACCACCAAAAAACCAAAAACATACGATTAAGTTAAGGATCTTAAGAAGAAATGCTTATCCTGGATTATCTGTGTAGGTGCTGTCACTCAGTCATGTCTGACTCTTTGCAACCCCATGGACTGTAGCCTGCCAGGCTTCTCTGTCCCTGGAACTTTCCAGGCAAGAATACTGGAGTGCGCTTCCTTTTCCTTCTCCAAGGGATCTTCTCGACCCAGTGATCAAACCTGAGTCTCTTGTGTCTCCTGCACTGGCAGGTGGATTCTTTACCACTGTGCCAAAAGGGCCCTAAATGCAATTGGATGTAACCTTCCAAGAGAGGGTCAGAGAGAGTTCTGACACAAACAGAAAAGACAGACACAGAAGAAAGAGCAATGTGGAGATAAAACAGATGTGGAGACAGGAGGCCACAAGCCAAGGAACATCAGAGAATGCTGGCAGACTGGAAGCTGGAAGAGATAAGCAGAGGCTTCTCCCCTGGGGCTTCCGGAGGGGCAGTGGTCCTACCGACCCCATGATTTCAGCCCGAACTGCTGGTCTACAGAACTATGAGAGAATAAATCCGTGTTGTTTCAAGCTGCAAANGAAGCTGGAAGAGATAAGCAGAGGCTTCTCCCCTGGGGCTTCCGGAGGGGCAGTGGTCCTACCGACCCCATGATTTCAGCCCGAACTGCTGGTCTACAGAACTATGAGAGAATAAATCCGTGTTGTTTCAAGCTGCAAAAAAAAATTAAAAAAATAAAAAAAATAAAGCAACTTTCTTCCAGTTAGAAAAAAAAGCTCCTGAGGTGGAAGTGGCTTGGAATATCCACTTGGCTGGAGCAGAACAGATGAGGAGGAAAGTGCTTGGAAAGGAGAGGAGAGCTGGGTCGGGCCCCATTCTCTCATTGTAGGGATGTTGACTTTTGCTAAAATGAAGTGGGAAATCCCTAAAAGGTTTTGAGCATGGTGTGATTTATGTTTTTCAAGAGTCACTCAGATTATCATGTTGACAATAGACTGAGTCAAGGAGTAGGGAATGGTTAGCCGTCCAGCTGGTTACAATTGTTACATTGGAAGGTAACAATAAAGTAGAAATAGTGAAATTGGTGAGAAAGGTTTAGATTCTTGATGTATTTCCAAAGGAAGACCACCAGGAATTTCTGTTATTATATCTACCAGTTATGAGGCCCTCTGGGTTGCATTTGGCACCCTGACAATCAGCACTGTCAAAGGTTTAGTTGCATCAGAGCATTCTCTGAATCCTGGAGACACGTGTACAGCTTAAATAGATGCACATCCTCCCAAGCTCAATCTCCATATCAANATGAGGCCCTCTGGGTTGCATTTGGCACCCTGACAATCAGCACTGTCAAAGGTTTAGTTGCATCAGAGCATTCTCTGAATCCTGGAGACACGTGTACAGCTTAAATAGATGCACATCCTCCCAAGCTCAATCTCCATATCAAAATAAATGAACACTATCATTACATAAATCCTGCCTAAGGAACTGGATAGTGCGCCAGGTCGCAGCCACCTGTGCTTATTGTACCAGGTCACAGAGGCCCGCAGCCAAGAGGAGTTACCCCACATCCGAGATCAGGGGCAGCGGCCCAGAGTGCCAGGCTGCAACGGCGCAGGAACGGCCGAGAGGAGCTACCCAAGTCCGAGGTCAGTGGCAGCCAGAAGGAGACACCCCGCATCCGAGGCCAGGGGCGGTGACCCTGAGGTGCCACCCCACATCCGAGGCCAGGGGCGGCAGCTGGAAGGAGCCACCCCCCACTGGAGGCCAGGAGCGGCAGCTGGGAGGAGCAACCCGAGGAGCAGTGGCTGTGCGGGCACAGGAGGGCCTTGAGGAGCTATCCACGTTGAAGGTCAGGAAGGGCGGTAGTAAGGAGATACCCCTCGTTCAAGGTAAGGAGCAGTGGCTGTGCTTTGCTGCAGTAGCCGTGAAGAGATACCCTATGCCCAAGGTAAGAGAAAACCAAGTAAGATGGTAGGTGTTGCAAGATGGCACCAGAGGGCAGACACACTGAAACCATACTCACAGAAAACTAGTCAGTCTAATCACAAGGACCACAGCCTTGNATGAGATAAGGAGATGTGTATAAGAGACAGATCTGAGCCACAGTCAGCTCCCAGTCTTGTTTTTCCTGACTGTATAGAGCTTCTTCATCTCTGGCTGCAAAAAATATAATCAATCTGATTTTGGTGTTGACCATCTGGTGATGTCCATGTGTAGAGTCCTCACTTGTGTTATTAGAAAAGGGTGTTTGCTATGGCCAGTGTGTTCTCTTGACAAAATTCTATTAGCCTTTGCCCTGCTTCATTCTGTACTCCAAGGCCAAATTTGCCTGTTACTCCAGGTGTTTCTTGACTTCCTACTTTTGCATTCCAGTCCCCTATCATGAAAAGAACACCTTTTTTGGGTGTTAGTTCTAGAAGATCTTGTAGATAATCATAGAACAGTTCAACTTCAGCTTCTTCAGCATTACTGGTCGGGGCATAGGCTTGGATTACTGTGATACTGAATGGTTTGCCTTGGAAATGAACAGAGATTATTCTGTTCTTTTTGAGATTGCATCCAAATATTGCATTTCAGATTCTTGTTGATTGTGATTGCCTGGGGATGCTGGGAGAGATTGGGGGCAGGAGAAAAAGGGGACAACAGAGGATGAGATGGCTGGATGGCATCACCGACTCGATGGATGTGAGTTTGCGTGAACTCTGTGAGTTGGTAATGGACAGGGAGGCCTGGCGTGCTGCAATTCATGGGGTTGCAAAGAATCAGACATGAGCAACTGAACTGAACTGAACTGCACTGGGGATAATGATGACCTCTTTCAAAAGATCCCATGGAGGCACTGGTACACTCAGTGTCCCCAACCCTGTAGCAGGCCACTGCTGACCCATACCTCCACTGCAGACTCCTGAACACTCATGAGCAAGTCTGGGTCAGTCTCTTGTGGAATCACTGCTCCTTTACCCCGGGTCCTCGCACACACAAGGTTCTCTTTGTGTCCTCCAATGTGCACCTCATTAGATGGACTTTAAAATTCTTGCCCCTTCTATACTGTCAGATTACTTCCACGTCAGATGTTCCTTTCTCCACTGTTTCCATTCTAACACCATTTACTCATTTCTGCTCCTGCAAAACTGGCACACCTCTCTAGGCTAGCTCTTATCACATGAGATTATTCATAATTATTCACCTGCCCCCCTATGACCTGCTGGGAAGTGTCTTATTCTCCCCTCTATTCCACATTCTCGGTTCAGTGTCAAGTCTACATAACACCTGCTCCATGAATATTTTTAGAAATTAATTAAATGCCTACATTTCTAATTATCAAATATGTTATCTTTTGTAGAGGGAGTAGAGAGTTACATAAATTGTGAATGAGAAGGAAATCCCCCTATCTGTCCATTCTTTTCTGTAAAAACAAAACTTTTTGGTCCCTAACCTGTCCATTGTTATCTCTAGGTTATTGCTGTTGTTCAGTCACTAAGTTGTGTCCAATTCTTTGCAACCGCATGAACTGCAGCATGCCAGGCCTCCCGTCCTTCAGTATTTCCCTGAGTTTGCACAAACTCATGCCCATTGAGTCAGCAATGTCATCCAACTATCCTCACCCCTTTCTCCTCCTGCCTCAATCTTTCCGAGAATCAGGGTCTTTTCTAGTGTGTTGTCTCTTCACACCACATGGCCAAAGTATTGGAACTTCAGCCTCAGCATCAGTCTTTTCAGTGAGTATTCAGGGTTGATTTCCTTTAAGATTGACTGGCTTACCTCCTTGCTGTCCTCTCAAGAGTCTTCTCCAGATACACCTGCCATGAGATAAGGGCAGGCAAATGACCCCCATGCCCCACTGGTTCGAGGGCCTTGAACTCTCAAGGTCTTGCTGCCTTTGAAAGGATTCACCTCCAGGGAATTCTCACTGAGTCCAGCTAACTGCTAAGTTAACTGCAGGTC
Organism: Neotragus pygmaeus; assembly: GCA_006410875.1. Classification (NCBI taxonomy): domain Eukaryota; kingdom Metazoa; phylum Chordata; class Mammalia; order Artiodactyla; family Bovidae; genus Neotragus; species Neotragus pygmaeus. Next base: position 83,309 of record SJYV01031252.1, on the reverse strand, counting down.
CCAGTCAGAGACTCCTTTCCTTCTAGAAGTCTGAAGCCACTTCACCCTGTTTTCTTATAGTGCATTTTCTAGATCTTGGAGCCACAAGATGTCCTCTGAAAAACCAGACAAACGAATAACAAAAACAAAGACAATAGTACACTCTGGCTTCCTTATGTAAAACATCCTTGTATTTGCCTGTCCTTCAGCCTCAAAGCTAGACTTCCCTTCAGCCATTTCATTCTCTCTGTCTTCCACAATTCATGCTTGGGCACCAAGCAGCCTTAAGAAAAGACTTCTAAAAATTCCTGCTGTTCCGAAGAGGGATTCATGTTGATGTATGGCAAAATCAAAACAATATTACAAAGTAATTAACCTCCAATCAAAATAAATAAATTCATATTAAAAAAAAGTACAAAACAAAGAGGGAGAAAACAGCAGGGGAAGCCCGATTTCCTGAAGAAGGAAGAGGAGGCAGCCATCTTGGCTGCCAACTCATTCCAATGTCCAAGCAATGTCTTTATTTACTTGGCAAACCACAAACCAGCAATTACCCAAGACAAGAAGTGAAGTGGTTTTTATTCTTGCCTGCATTTTTTTGCCTGCATGAGGGAAATGACAAAAAATTTTATGTTGCTCTCCAAAGAACCAGTCTTGGCCCAACAGAAAAAAAACAAAACAAAACAAAACACTGCTGTGTTGTGTCCTGTGATGAGAATATTTCTAGAATGTTTCAAAGAATTGATCATGGGCCCAGAGCCTTAGGAAATGTATTAGGTGACACAGTTTGGGGAAAATAGGTGTTTCTGTGAAGAAAGTAAAGCAGGACTTACTTCTTTTTTCTCCTTTATATGTATGTATGTTTTATTGAAGTCTAGTTGACTTACAATGTTTGAAGTGCACAGCAAGGTGATTCAGTTATACATACACACATACATTATTTTTGAAATTATTTTCCACTGTAAGTTATTACAAGATATTGACTATAATTCTCTGAAGCAGGACTTACTTTTGATTATCTTAACCTTAGTTTTTCAGGCTCACCTCTTGTCCTTACCTTCTAAAGTTTAGCAGCTTAGGAACATGAGTGCAATGACTTCTGAAACTGCCTACCTGGAGTTAGGACAAACTTCACAGCCTGCCTTTAATTTAGGCATCAGTCACAGGACCTTTAGATTCCCAGGTCCCCTTTGTTTCTGACTTGCTGGCACAATTCAAGAGTTCTTACTACTTCTTCAGGCATGATAACTCACTAGAATGACTTGCAGAACTCAGGAAAAGTCTAGACTTATAATGACATCATTGTCATAGCCAAATGATACGGAGAGAAAGCATAAGGAGAGGTCCAGGAGGGCCCCAGCTTCTGTTGTGTACCCTCCAATGTACTGTGGGCTATTACAATGAGGGGAGCTCACTGGTGTTTAGGGGGATTTAATTACATGAGTATGATTGACCTCTGATGCTGAAGCTGAGGCTCCAATACTTGGGCCACCTGATACAAAGAGATGGTTCGTTGGAAAAGACCCAAATGCTGGGAAAGATTGAGGGCAAGAGAAGGGGGCGACAGGGGTCAAGCTGGTTGGATGGCATCATTGACTCAATGGACACAAGTCTGAGCAAACCCCAGGAGATGGTGAAGGGCAGGGAAGGTGATGGTGAAGGACTGGTGTGCTGCAGTTCATGGTGTCACAAAGAGTCAGACATGACTGAGCGACTGAATAAAAACAAATGATTGATTGGTTCATGGGCATGTACTTGAATTTAGTTTCCAATTGCTCTATCCTTCTAGAGGTGAGGCTGATATTATATAATACAAAGCCTCAACTCTCTAATCACATAGTTAGTCTTTCTCATATGGTGGACCCCTATCCTCAGACATCTCTTCAGCATGTAAGGGCCTACCAAGAGTGACTTTATTAGCATAAGCTATCAGGTGAGCAGGTGTGATCAGAGGTACTTACAGGAATAGAAAAGACATTCCCAGTCTCAAGACATTCTGAGAATTTAGAGGCTGTCTCCCATAGCTGAGGACAAAGATAGCTAAATTCTTTATTACACAACAAGGAAGTCTGAATTTGGGCTTAAATATGATCTAAGCAGTGTTCCCCAACCTTTTTGGCATCAGGGACTGATTTTGTGGAAGACAATTTTTCCATGGACTGGGGCAGAGTGGGGATAGTTTTGAGGTGATTCCAGTGTATTACGTTCATTTTGCACTTTATTTCTATTATTATTATATCACCTCCACCTCAGATAATCAGGCATTAGATTCTGGAGGTTGGGAACATCAATGGATTTTGCCATTTTATCTCTTCTCCACCTTAGACCAAATCATCTTAAGTGATTTAGGGTGCTGCCAATTCAGCATGGGATTCTGAGAGTTCAAACACCTGAATCTCCTCCTGGATCCCCTATCTGTCACTGTGTAATCTTGGAAAAGTCNTGGATTTTGCCATTTTATCTCTTCTCCACCTTAGACCAAATCATCTTAAGTGATTTAGGGTGCTGCCAATTCAGCATGGGATTCTGAGAGTTCAAACACCTGAATCTCCTCCTGGATCCCCTATCTGTCACTGTGTAATCTTGGAAAAGTCTTTTAACTGGCTGAGCCTCAGTGTCCCTAACTGCAAATGAAAATGTTATACTGCAATATCTCCAAAGACTACTAATATATCTAACTGATGCTTCTGTGGCTAAGCTACTAAGGCTCTTTGAGACTCAATCTCCTTATCTTTAAAATAAGAGGGTTGGACTAAATGATTTCTAAGGTCTCTTGCTGAGCTAATAATGTGATTTTCATACCTTAAGACCTCCTCATTGTGTAAGGAAAAGATGACTCATTGCTTTTCCACATGGTGGATAGCATTTTCGAGTTTATTGTTCTCTCCTCTCCAGAAATAGGATGTTGGCTGGCTACTACCTTAACAGCAACCCCTCACACAGATGCATGAGAGGAAGCCAAAGATTTTTCTTAGTTCTGGAGAAATGAAAGAAACAGAAGGTAGGAAACAGGAATAAGTTTAAAGCCTGTGCCAAAGAAGACTGGGTAATGGACCAGCCAAGAAGGCCTGGCTAAAGGAACTTTTCTCCTCTAGATAGATCTTAATTTTGCTTTAAATTCTGTGTTGCAACATATAGGAAACCATTTACAGGAAAAGGACCTCAGTTCCAAAATGCGGGCATTTTCTGTCAGGCAAATGTGTTTTTCTAGAGGCCTATAAATATTTTGTACATAAAAATATGAAATAAATAAATACTGCATGATAATGCTACTAATATTCCCTGAAGCAAAAACAAAAAGTGTCCCTTTGCAGTTTTTAAGACTCCCCTGCTCTACGTCTTTGCCATTAAAGTTGGCAAAAACAAAACAACAACAACAAAAGCAAACATTTACTTACTAGTATGTCTGACTCCCTAAACCAGACACTTCTAAACTTTTTTGATAATATACCTCCAAAATGGGTATAAAGTTCCAGCACACCCCTCAAACATATATCATTTATTTATTTTTAATATAAATTTATTTATTTTAATTGGAGGTTAATTACTTTACAACATTGTATTGGTTTTGNGTGAGATGAAGAGTGGTACATGAGATGCTCGGTTCAGTTGTCCCTCAAGATTGCAATGGATTGGTGCCAGGACCCTGAGAGATATCAGACTCGGAGAGTGTACAAGTCCTTTGTGTACAGTGGTGGAGTATGTACCTTTCTGTACATAGGTAGAACCTATGTACATCCTCTCCTGTACTTTAAATCACTCTGGATTATTGAGAAGACTTAATACTAGGTAAATGCTATGTTAATAGTTGCCAGTGAGTGGCATGTTCAAGTTTTACGTTTTGGAACTTTCTTACATTTTTTTTTTGTTTTGAATATTTTTGTCTGTGGTTGGTTGAATCCATGGATGTGGATCCTACGGATACAGAGAGCCAACTGTTTACAGCAAGTGTTCAGTATGTATTAGCTCATGCTGTTTGTTACTGTTATTTCCTAAGGTTGAGGCCGACATGTAGTGTCTTGTGTTTAAAGGGATTGCACATCTTGACACATTTTGGAGAAGGCATTATTTTTCAGGTGGTGAAACAGTGTACAGTATTCTCAATGGCATGAAGTTACTGGGCTCTTGTGAGACAGAGAGCAGACCTTTGTGGCTGGAGTAGAGGCTGGTTATCACCAGGAAGTGTCCTGATGAGCAGAGCCTAGGGAGATCTCCTGATGCCAGGTAGAGACACAGCCTTGACTTAGTCTGTGCGTTAGTAAGGTATGAGAACCGTGGTGGGTTCTCAAGCAGGAAGGTGCCTGAATGTAAACAGCCAGGTTAGCATTAGCCTCCTCAGCTGGAATGGGTCTCTAGAACCAGGAAATCATCCTGCTGGTCTTGTGCTGACTTCCACAAGAAGTGTGTGGCTTCAAGGCACCTTACTGGCTGAGCGGAAAATGCTGAGAATACATAGACGTCTTGTTCTTCATGTCCAGGCGAGCAGTCTCCTTGGGGGGCTNGGAAATCATCCTGCTGGTCTTGTGCTGACTTCCACAAGAAGTGTGTGGCTTCAAGGCACCTTACTGGCTGAGCGGAAAATGCTGAGAATACATAGACGTCTTGTTCTTCATGTCCAGGCGAGCAGTCTCCTTGGGGGGCTGCTGGGGGGATGCCTTGCAGACCAGGTGCTACTAAGTTCTTTGTGGAGCTAGGAGCCAGACAGTTCTTACCATCCTAGGAGCGCATGTGCTTGTGAGGCTACTCAAGGGCCTCAGATCGATATTTGCTGGATGGATGGATGGAAGGATGGAAGGCAGGCAGGCATTTACTCTCCAGCTTTCCTTCTCTTGGTTGCAGAAGAAATTTGTTTACCGCTTGAAGGGAGAAAAACCCAGAGTCTCTTTCAACTTTGAAAAGCTGCATGTTAATAAGAGGAATGATGAAGTTTCCTCTCTGTGGGTATGCCCTGTCTCATCTAACAGACAGGCAGGTGGAGGAGCCTGGAGAAGTTGGGGAACTCGCCTGCAGATAATATCCAGCGTCATCTTGTTATTCAACTTCCCTGGACCTCCGTTTTCAGTCAATGAGTTAATAGTTTTCCCTCCCAGAGTTAAACGCATCAGCAAGCAGTGGGCATTCAGGGCATCAGGAGTGTTCCTTGTTATTTTTACGGTCTCTCTAGCATTTTCCTTGTTCAGGCCATAGGTCACTTATTGGACACATACTGCCCCAGGCGTAGGCCTCGTGGGCAGACTTTGGGAGGCTTGTCAGCGGCAGTGGTTACCAGTGTAGCTGTGAGGTCAGACGGCCTGAGTTCGAATCTGTGATCTGCATTTGGTGGCTTTGCCATCCTGGGTAAGTCATTTCACCTCTCTAAGTCAGCATTTCCTCTTTTGTAACATACAGTTGACTTACTTCACTTGAGAGANTGTCAGCGGCAGTGGTTACCAGTGTAGCTGTGAGGTCAGACGGCCTGAGTTCGAATCTGTGATCTGCATTTGGTGGCTTTGCCATCCTGGGTAAGTCATTTCACCTCTCTAAGTCAGCATTTCCTCTTTTGTAACATACAGTTGACTTACTTCACTTGAGAGATGGGAAAGTTAAATGAGAGGATTCAGATTACGCTCTTTGCACGGAGCTTGGCATTTTAGGCTCTAATAGAAGCATCTTGCATAGATGCTTGTTAAATATTAGTGGCTGTTATATTTAGACTGTGGAAGGACAAGGCTGAGTATGATTTTTTCTCATGGAACCAGGAGACACTGGAAAACAAGAACGAGTAATAATAAACTAGGTGCCAGGCCTTATTCTGAGCCCTTGGTAGGTATTAATATTAACAATCTGATTCCTCGTGACAGCTCTAGAAGATAGCTACTATTCTTTTTCTTCCCCCCTTTTTCGCTGAGAAACCGAGCACAGAGAGGTTAAATAACTGAGTAAAGATCACACAGCTGGTGAATGGCGATGCTGGGTTGGTCCCTAGGAAGCCTGATCATTAGCTAGTCTTGCTTGATCATTAGCTATTCTACTCTGAAAAAGGTCAGAACCAGGTGAGTCTGCCCTGAAGGTCCTTTAGCTGCTCTGAGCCACTGACTTGAACCGCTGTGTGGTGAGACAGCCTCTTGAAGCCTGCGGTGGGTCACTGAGGGCAGGAGGGTCCTTTAGGTCTGTCCCATGTCTGATCGAAAAGACTCCGGGGTGGATGCGGTCCCTGGACCGATGCCAGCAGACAGGCTGGGGTGTGTGAGGTGGCCCCGGGCCCTGGGGAGTGGAGGGCTTCCCTGGAGGGATGTCTGGCCCCCAGAGGCTCTGACAGGTGGAGGGGGGATGCCCTTGTATTCGCAGGGAGCTGGTCCTGCTCTTTTGACCCCAAGCACTTGCCGCCCAGCCCAGGACTGCCTTCTGCAGGGGGAATCCCTGTTGCTCAACTTCTTTTTTCCAAAACGGCTCCCCGTTCCCATCTCCATGGACAGTTTGGCTGGCCGGGCCGCTGCGGGGTGGGGCAGAGTGGAACAGTTGAAGTTTTCCAAGGAAGGGGAACCCCAGCTGGTTCTCACATTAAGGAAAGGTGACAGCCTCCTGGGCTAATCTTAGCCCCCACGTTGGGTCATCGGCACCACCAGCTCCAGCGTGCTTTTTATAGCTGTCGACTGAAATGGAATTAGCAGTTTCCACTCCAGCAGGATGACAAATTGGAGGATGGTGGAAACCAGTAGGAGAAGGGGAGCGTGGTGTTTCTTNCAAATAGAAAGGGAAAAGGTGGAAGTAGTGATGGATTTCCTCTTCTTGGGCTCTAAAATCACTGAGGATGGTGACTGCAGCCATGAAATCAGAAGACGATTGAGTCTTGGCAGGAAACCTATGACAAACCTAGAAAGTATGTTTAAAAGCAGAGACATCACTCTGCCAATAAACGTCTGTATAGTCAAGGCTCTGGTCTTCCCAGTGGTCACATACAGTTGTGAGAGCTGGACCATAAGGAAGGCAAAGCGCCAAAGAACTGGTGCCTTTGAACTCTGGTGCTGGAGAAGACTCCTGAAAGTTCCTTGGACAATAAGGAGATCAAAACAATCAATCTTAGGGGAAATCTAGCCTGAATGTTCACTAGAAGGACTGATGCTGAAGCTGGAGCTCCAATATTTTGGTCACCTGATGCGAACAGCCAACTCATTGGAAAAGTTCCTGCTGCTGGGAAAGATTGAGGGCAGAAGGAGAAGAGGACATCAGAGGATGAGAAGGCTGGATGGCATCACTGATGCAATGGACATGAACTTAGGCAAACTTCAAGAGATGATGAAGGACAGGGAGGCCTGGTGTGCTGTAGTCCATGGGGTTGCAAAGAGTTCGGCAAGACTGGGTGACTAAAAAACAACAGTATCACTTGTTCCAAATAATAAAAGGTGAGATAAAATCATGGATGTCACTTCTGGTAGAAGTGTTAAGAAGAAGTAAGCAATTTACCACATTTCTTTCCATCTTTCTCAGTTACAAAATAATTCATACCAGGAGGGAGGCTCCATTAGCCTGGGATCCTGGGTGTATATGAAGAGGGAGACCCTGCCAACTTTCATGAAAGGAGCACTGAATTCTTGTTGTGTGAGGGAAGTCACTGAGACATGGGAGCTTGTCTGTTAACGCAGCATGACCTAGCCACACACACATAACACACACTCCTACAAATCCCTATACTCCTACAAATCCCTATATACACTCCTATAACCACACAGACACATTCCTAAGCCCCATAATACTCCTATAACCACACACACACACACACACACACACACACACNTTGTGTGGTGAGACAGCCTCTTGAAGCCTGCGGTGGGTCACTGAGGGCAGGAGGGTCCTTTAGGTCTGTCCCATGTCTGATCGAAAAGACTCCGGGGTGGATGCGGTCCCTGGACCGATGCCAGCAGACAGGCTGGGGTGTGTGAGGTGGCCCCGGGCCCTGGGGAGTGGAGGGCTTCCCTGGAGGGATGTCTGGCCCCCAGAGGCTCTGACAGGTGGAGGGGGGATGCCCTTGTATTCGCAGGGAGCTGGTCCTGCTCTTTTGACCCCAAGCACTTGCCGCCCAGCCCAGGACTGCCTTCTGCAGGGGGAATCCCTGTTGCTCAACTTCTTTTTTCCAAAACGGCTCCCCGTTCCCATCTCCATGGACAGTTTGGCTGGCCGGGCCGCTGCGGGGTGGGGCAGAGTGGAACAGTTGAAGTTTTCCAAGGAAGGGGAACCCCAGCTGGTTCTCACATTAAGGAAAGGTGACAGCCTCCTGGGCTAATCTTAGCCCCCACGTTGGGTCATCGGCACCACCAGCTCCAGCGTGCTTTTTATAGCTGTCGACTGAAATGGAATTAGCAGTTTCCACTCCAGCAGGATGACAAATTGGAGGATGGTGGAAACCAGTAGGAGAAGGGGAGCGTGGTGTTTCTTAAGTTAGAAAAGCTCGGTGTTTTGGAAAGTGGCATCTTATTTATAGCAGCAGTAATAATAATGATTATTATATTGTTTTTATTACTATTTTTAATGATTTGCAGGACTTCTAGGGGCCCGCGCGAGCTGGCCCTGGCCCATCTCTCCGATTTCGGCCCTTGGGACTTGCCCCCTTGCTGCTGGGGCCTTAGCTATGTTGTCTTCACTCTGTCCTCGGACACCCCGCTCTCCTTTCCATCAGAGGGGCTTTGCTTTTGCTGTTTCCTGATGGGTTGCATCCTCCCATTTCTACAAAGCTCAGCTCAGAGGCGACGTCCTTAAGGTGCCTCTCCTTGACCGTCTGCTCCGAAGGTGCTTGGTCTCCTTGTCCTGCCTTCTCTGAAGTTCTTAGCTCTGTGATAATCACCTTTTTTCGGAAACCATTTATTTATTAATATTTTGGCTGCACCAGGTCGTATGAGATCTTTAACCTTTGATGTGGCATCTGAGATCCTTATTTACAGTATGTGGGATCTAGTTCCCTGACCAGGGATTGAACTCTTCATTGGGAGTGCAGGGTCTTAGCCCCCAGACCACCAGGGAAGTCCTGTCTACTGCAGAGATCTTGTCTTTTTTTTTTTTTTTNCCATGGACTGCAGCCTACCAGGCTCCTCTGCCCATGGGATTTTCCAGGCAAGAGTACTGGAGTGGGTCGCCATTGGCACGCATGAGTAGGATGTATATTGGGATAGTGTGAGTATCTGTCAAAGTTGGAATTCATAGTCTCCTTCTAAGAATGTGTTACATTAATGAAACTTAATACATGTGTACCTGGAACAGAGGCATTTCCATAGGATTTAGCTTAACGCAGGTCCATAGCAAACTCTGAAAGAGCACTGGTACCCTGAGGAGGAAAGAAGCTGGGAGAAAGAGAGAACGTGTATGTGCGGATGAGTCACTAGGGCAGGAGAGTCATCTCGGCCCCTGCCATGGCAAGCAAGGGTCTAGTTATTTATTGGTTGGTGGCAGACATGGAGCTGTCATCTGAGGGCTTCTGCCGTCTCATTGATATAGTAAGTTTGCCAGTTCCTGACAAAGAGACATAGTCAGGTCCCAAGTTTGAGGAGAGTAAAAAGAAGTTAAAAATTATCATTTGGCATTAGTGAGTAGAAAAGGAAACACAGGAATATGGAAAACATAAAGTGTGAACGGGGAAATTGGAAGCATAACTGCCAGGAAACAGAAAAGCTCTGGTTGAGGTGACAGTTCCAGGATCAGAGCATTTGAAGTATGCTCAGATGTCTGCGGATGGGTGCGACCTAAGCTAGAGAATCCTGGGCCAGGGAAGCGAGCTCCGCAGAGCAAAGGACAGAGGCTGCTGGGGGTAGGGGAGCAGGCGAAGACAGGAGGTCATGCAGGGGTGCCACCAGGTCAGACAAGTACAGAAGTTACGGTCAGAGAGTGAGTGATTTTCCATTTAACACTGGAAGTGGGCAGCGGTGGGTGATGACAGGCCCAGAAAGGCGCCACAGCACAGGTGGCTGACGTGGAGGTCAGTCCTGGGAGACAAGGTCAAAGACACGAGGTGCCCGAGTGACACGAATGGCAGGAGGGCTGACCATTCAATACCCTTCCCAGTTTCCGCAACTACAGCTGTCACTCTTACCTGATTCTTAGAAATGCAGGCTGAGTTACTTCCTGGATTTGAGTTTGATGTTACCATTTGATTTAAAATCTGAGCATCATGCAGAGGTTCTGAGGTTCTCACTATGACACGGAATTCATGAAATAAAAAGAAATAAGGGTAAAACCATATTAAATGAATATAATACAAATACATTCCCCTAATCTTTCAATAAGTAGCACTGAAAAATGAACTCACTCGCACTATCTGAAAAACATAATTAAAATACCTTATAAATAAAAGTAATGTTGTAGAAACAATTTTCTAATCAATTCAAAATGCCCAAGTCCCTGAAAGAAATGTGAACTCTAGCTATTTTAAACAACAGGATAAGTAGTTGGTGCTTAATGCTGAAATGTAATCGTTATTTCTTAAAAAAAAAAAAAAAGAAAAAAGAAATCCATTTCTTTAAAAGTTGCATTAAATACATTTAATTCAGAACAGATGTACTCCAGAATAAGTATCATCACTCAATTTGGGGCAATTTTCACTTTTTGAAAATCCTAAAACTACAATGAAATTACCAAGCTTTTTTGTTTTTTTGGAGAGTTTTTCTTTTAAAGTGCTAAGCCAGAGTCCCTGCTATGCAGGGCTATGAAGCAGGCATTAGTATTATTAGAGGGTCTTCCCCGTTACCTAAGATAATATAGTCAATAAATACTGGATGGATTTGTTTTTTAAGGGGAAAAAGGCAGTGCAAATCAGAGACTAAGTTGCTATACTTTGGATATTTTAGAAAGTGTTATTTTACCTTGAGTAGACAAATGGGTTTCAGTGAGGCGTGTCTGAAACATCCTAAAGGACAACAGTAAAGGCATCAATATAGATTACAATTCACAGTTTAATATGCATTTATGTTAAGAGTGAAAACTAAACAGGATAGACAGCTTACTGTGATCTAATAAAGACTGAGGTTAAGACAGATTGCAAAGTTGAATTTTAGATTTGCTTCAAAATTAAGAAAAAAAAAAGCTGAGCTTATTTTTACACCCAATGCACTTAATTAGAAAAATTCCTCCTTTTGCCTCATTTATGTCAGTATTTTATAAATTCACATAACAAATGTACCCTCCTCTGTGGGTATCAAGATGCACACGTTACAACATGCACATATTGGAGGCTTTCGCTGGTGGCTCAGCGGTAAAGAATCCACATGCAATGCAGCAGACTCAGGTTCGATCCCGGGTCGAGAAGATCCTTTGAAGAAGGAAATGGCAACCCGCTCCAGTATTCTTGCCTGGAAAATCCCTTGGACAGAGAAGCCCGGTGGGTTACAGTCCATGGGGTCACAAAGAGTTGGACACGACTGAAGTGACTTAGCACGCAGCATGTGCTGATCTTTGTGAAAAAAACAAAATGTTGGAAACAAATGTTCCATTCTAGAACAATGAAATTATGACACTGCTCTGGGACAGACTTCACAACCACTTTCTAAGTGGTGTAAGAGCAGTATAAAGCTCAGCACATACAACCAGACATACAGTACAATTTACTACTGTGATACAGAGACTCTAAGCACACACGCAGGCATCAGAAAAGACACTGGAAGGAAGTGCTCAAAAATATTAATGGTAATGTTTCTGGACAGTTTTTCTTTATACTAATTCCACATTTTCCCCAATGACAAGCATTTCCCTGTACAAATATAACAATAAAAATCTTTAAAGAGCAAACCACTACCTTTCAAGGTAGGAATCACTGTGTGGAGTCTCACTGTCAAACTACCTGTACTGTTGTTGCAGCAGCTCTCTAGGTTCGGCCTGGTTCTGAATTCCTCTCCGAAAAACGGCATTGGCATGCTGCCGCTCCCCCTGGCCTTCCAGATGCCCGGCCCAGGCTACGTACAGAGGAGCTGCCTGGGTTCCGATACCGTGGTTGTACAGAAACTCAAAAAACTGGTGAAGGTCACTGTTGCACTTGGCCTGCAGAAATCCAAAGCAGACAGACATGAAAGAAGGGCACTTGCCAGGCATGGCGTGGCTCCCAGTCCAAACAACACGCAGGGTTCGTCTTCAGGGAGGCAGCATGACGTACTTGGCAGGGGAAGGCCTGTGTGGTCCTCTGATGGCAAGCCTCAAAGTCAGTTCATCCCCTTCCTTGACATTCAGCGTCCCCCACTATTTCCCAAGACCGTAGGTTCTGTGCCATGATATTAATATATAAAGTTGTACTCGTTCAAATACCACAGGGTGCGTCTAATCCTCACATTTTGAAGCTTAGTAAAGATAGATAACAAATTCCTATTTACTTTATCTATTCCATTCATGATTTTATGACCACAACTCGTGCCCCAAGCCTTTATTTCAGGACTGAATAGATCCAACCTTTGAAAGACTAACCTGAAGCAGCTTTCTCCTTTTAGCACTAAATTTCATTTCTGAGAGTTAATATTTTCTTAGTTATTCACAATGAATTTAATTTACTCAAGGAACCCTCTGTAGCACCAGGGAGGGCTTGTTTGTCTACTCTTCCTTGAACACACTTCTCAGCCAACAAGCCTTCTTTTCAAGGTTTCCACCTTGAAAAGTGAAAGTGTTAGTCGCTCACATGGGACCGACTCTTTGTGAACCCATGGACGGTAGCCCGTTAGGCTCCTCTGTGCATGGGATTCTCCAGGCAAGAACATTGGAGTGGGCTGCCATTTCCTTCTCCAGGGGATCTTCCTGACCCAGGGGCCGACGCAGGTCTCCTGCACTGCAGGCGGATTCTAGAGCACCTGAGCCGCCAGGGAAGCCTGGTTTCTATCTTCTGTTGTCACATTTGAGACTTTACAGAGGAGGAGGGTTTTAAAATTCAATCACTGATTCCACAAGACAGAAGCCAACAGATTGTAAAATACAAGTCTCTGGCCACACAACTTAAAAAAAAAATTATGACTTAGAAACATAAGGAATCAGATAAAAAACACCCAAAAGATAACCCTAAAATCCGGGGTAAAAAGCTAAAGTACAACATGATAGGGATGAGATTATAGCTCTGAAAGTATACTTACAAATTGTAGACAATAATTGATGAACCTTGGGTCATTATGATATCTCTTCTTATCTAAAAATTCTTTCATTAGATGTTCTAATAAAGTTGTTAAGTATTCTTTATTCTCAGGAAAATTCTCTTCTACCCATCGCATGTAACTAGAAAAAATATGGATAGAATTAATTTTTCAGAGCAGCATACAGTTTGTTTATATAAAAAATAAGTAAATGAAATGCTAACCTTTCCCATTCACCAAGTGGGTCATCGCCCTTGTAGCTCTGCATATGGGCTTCAAACATTCTAGAACAGAGAAAAATAGGTACATGGGATTATTAGGAATACTTCCTAAAAGCAAAAGTTATATTTTATATTTATCATGAATATACCTTAAAATAGAAAACTTAAGACATCAATTCAAATGCTATAATAAAAATAAAAATGAAAACAGTATTCACTCAGAAACTCAAAAGCAGTGTTTTTTTCAGAAGAAAGCAAGATGCAAGGCGGCTGCGGTAGCTTTACAGGAAGTAGCTATTAATAAAAGGTCTCCAGTTCCAATGTCACTGCCACCATGAGGGGCACTAGACCTTTGCTGCTCCTCCTTCTAATGTTGGGACCCAGGTGTAGCGTTGACCAGGACCCCTCGCCTTGCTGCTTAGGAATTTGGCTGGAGATTTGAAGAGAGCTCTTGAAAGGTGCATGACAGCCCACGGTTATTCACCCAGTCATGTCCAACTCTTTGCAACCCCATAGACTGTAGCCTGCCAGCCTTCTTTGTCCATGGTGTTCTCCAGGCAAGAATACTGGAGCGGGCTGCCATTCCCTTCTCCAGGGGATCATCCCAATCTATGGATCAAACCTGGGTGTCCTGTATTGCAAGCAGATTTTTTACCGTCTGCGTCACCAGGGAAGCGCATGACAGCCCAGGGTCCAACAGATTAGGACTTCCAGGACAGTTTGCTTTCTGGGCCTCAGTGGGACACCAGGGTCCCGAGGGAGACCACCCGATGACAGTGCTCGGAAGTCAGTGGCTGCAGCTCCCTGAGAACTTGCCCTACTTCTGCACACTCAGCCACAGCTTGAAAACAAACCAGCCCAGCCAAGAGAGTTCTCCAAGAGGCCCCAGGTGCTAGCAGGATGAAGAAACCAGCAAAAAGAAAGAACACAGAGGGGGAAAACAAGCAAACAAACCCAAAGGACAGAAGAGGTAAGAGTGCGACAGGACTTACTGTTTTCAGGTAGGGTGGTCTGCCTCTCTGAGAGGGTAACGTCTGACAGGGCCAGAACCAAGCAGCTAAGTTAGGAGAAAGGTGAGGGGTGCCAAGGTCTAATGTGTATCTGAAAACTGTCTCTAAGTGACGAAGCGGGTGGGGGATGAGAACAGTTACGGAGCTATTGCAGAGTCCCAGCCAGGATGGGAACTGTTGAAATGTGGAACTGGGGTGTTTTGGAGAAAGAGACAATGAGACTTGCGGATGGGACTGAACATTGGGTGAGAGAGAGAGCCAAAGTAAGGAAGACTTTCAGGTTTCTATCAAAGAAGTTCGAAGATTTTTTCGAGGGGAAAAAAAAATTTGAAAGTAATAATTTTCTTCTAGCTGTCACCTCACAATACAAATAAAATCAAAGTTTATTATGACTCAAAATCCAGGAGCCACAAAAGAAAAAGCTAGGTAAGTGGACTACTTATAAATAAAAAGCTTCTCTATGTCAAATGAACAAAACACCAAGCAGAGTTAGGTGAGAAATGCTAAACGGGGATGATGAAAGAGCTTCTAGAAACTGGGGGGAAAAAACAAACCCAATCCAATTCAAGAAATGAACAAAAGGCATTTCACAGAAAAATACTCAACCTCTCTCAGGTGAGGAATTTGCCTCCCTGAGATAACTTCTCATCTACCAGACTCCAAAACTATGACAACAATGTAGAGGGGAAGTAATGGGAAAAGGCACACTTACAGCTTGCTTGGAGGTGGGCGTGTGCTCGATCCCTGCCAAGGAAACTGGTAATAATATCACCAGAATTATGGATGGGTTTCCTTTTGATCTAGCAAACCCACTCCTAGTAATCTAGAGGACAGATACATGAAAAGCACCATGGGTACAAGATTTTTCGCCATGGCACTATTTGTTATAGCAAAAGAAGGCCCACATTCCAAGTGTCCAACAGCGGGGTACTTTTTTAGGTCAATATGGCACATAAAATATGCAGTTGTAAAAAAGAATGAAAAAAGAATCTGTGGAACGACAGACTGAAATCTCCAAGGATAGCATTAAAGAAAAAAGCAGTGCATTTGCTCTGCTACTTTTTATGTTTAATAAAGGCAGGAATTGTACACATATGTACATACATATGTTTGTGTTATAAATATTTACATTCTTGAAAAATAAACTAGAAAAATGGTTACATACAAGGCATTGGGAGAGCCGTCAGATAAAGATCTCAGTGAACAAGATTTAACTAAATCTTTTTTAACCACATAAACATAGTACTTATTTTTAAAAGTTAAAAAATATTCCTACATCTTGAAACTTCCTCTTGTGCATCATAGCAAATAAGTTCCCACAATTTATAAGCAGTTTAAAAGTTCCTAATTTATGATACAACTTTCTCCTGAAACATATGTAATAGGCAGCCCAAAGTAAGATGCCCATCTGATACCAATCACACTTCCCTAGTAATATGGTCTAAATACACTGTAAAGCAATACTAAAACACTCAGCTCATTAGTGCAAATTAGCCTTTGGAATGTCAAAATAAGGTCAGAAATATCTGGTTTCTATTTTAAAATGGGGGAAGAGGAGTCTGTAAAATTGAAATCCTTTGCAGTCTGGGCTACAGAAAAAGTCTGAAGGCAGAGTTAAGGATCTGAGTCTTTTGATCCCAGACAGTTAATATTACACTGGTGCTAATAAAACTAACCAGTTTTACTTTCCGTAGCACAAGATTTAACTGTTTTTAACGCATTTAACAGTCTGGATAAATCACCTAAGTCATGAAAAGCAAAGACATGGGAATTAAAAAAATTGTTAGCAGGTGTACATAAACGACAAACAGTGGCACATTTTTCCCCTTAAAGTGCACATTACTCAACGATTTTTAATAATTGTGGGATTATGGGATAGTAAGTTCTTTCCCTTTCTAGAATTTTAAAATAAGTGGTTTCGAAAATATCTCATGAAACCTACATGCAAGTGTTAGGTTTTTTGGGTTAGACTTCCACCGAGGCGATCTGCCCAGAGAATTCCTTACAGACAATCAAGGAGCTCTGGGGGCCTCAATCTCATCCAAACCCCTCCCCACTCCCGTCAAACTGCCACTCTAGCGGCAGCTCGGTCAAAGGCCCGGGGTCTCAGCGGAGAGTCCTGGCTACACTGGGCTCCCTTTCCACGACTCCCGAGTGGCCCGCAGCGCAGCCGGGAAGGGATGGCGGTAGTGAGGCTGGGAGGGAACAAACTCCAGGGCCAAGGAAAGGGGCGGGAAGGCCACGGGAGGAGGTCTGGGGCGGGCCAGGGACCTGCAGCCCACTAGGCCCGAACTCAGGTTCCCCAGCCCCCGGAGGCCTGCAGCCGGGGATCACGCCCCCGCCGACCCCTCTCCCTCCCGCCAGACCCACACCTACTGAAAAACATTTTCCGGGTTATCCATGGCGAGAGGATCCAGGCCAGCAGCAGTCCCAACTGCACCGTCGGGTAGTAGCCGCCGCCAAGTCGAATCTCCCGCGCAGCCTCAGTTGCCGCAACGACCGTTTGCAAGGCGCCTGGCCATTGGCCTCTGTTGCAAACGAGCTGGCCAATCGCCTGGGCCGTTGCCTGGAGACCAAGGTCCGCCTCCCTCTGGTGTGCCGGCAGCTCCTCCCACTTCCGGCAACCCCGTTGAATCAAAACCGCAAGCTGAGCGGAGGGCGGGCGAGGTTTCAGGGTGCGGCGTGACGGGGACCACCTAGTTTGGTCAGGAGTAGGGAATGAGTTTTTTTTAGCCGTCCAAGCTGCAGCTAGCTTACAAAATTCCATGATTAAGGCATCACCCTGAGGAAGGCATCCTGGGAGAAAAACAGTTTCTCGAGGTTGAAAAAATTGTGCCACTTCGACGCTTTGCTTACTTATATAAACCAGAGTCGTTATTCCTGGTTTATGGAAAGAAGAAAAATAAACCGCTCAGACTTGTTTAAGGTCACAGAGTCCGGGGGGAATGCCTACCTCTGGCTTAGGAGAGGCTGATGGGGTGAAAAACGGAATCCTGCCGAGTGGCATGCCTCTTCATTTCCCGCAGTTTTTTTTCCGCGTCTCTAAGAACCTAGATGCTGAAGTCCGTTAAATTTTGGTTCCAGATTCAAAAAAGCTGTGGCAGAGGGTTAGAGTGATTCATCAAAAGCCCAGGGAAAAACCTAAGTGGGTTTTAGCTTAGTGGTTACAACGTGAGGGCATCACGTCTGTAGGCGCTTAAAGGTTAGTTATGTAAATTACACATGGCAAAGAAAGGTATAGGCTGATACCCTTGGAGACCTCCAGGCTTGATTTAACTGATATGAAATGCTCTGTGGGTGCTCTATAGCGAATGAGAGCTCAAGGGACTGGGCAGTTCCTACATCCGGCTGGTAATTAACAGAAGTTTGGATAGAGTACAGAATGGCGGCAGGAAAGCTTTCACCATCTTCTGTGGAATTTAGGGGCTGCGGAGACCATGGATTTAGGAATGAGAAAACCAGAAATGAGATCCTTTTGCAAAGGAGCCCAGAAGTCTAAGAATTATGTAATACTCTGATGCTTCCTACCTGAGACTGAATTGGAAGAGTCAGCCTAACCTTACCTAACCCCTTGATCTTTTAATAACTTCCCATTCTACTTCTCAAAGTTCTTTCAAGAGCCGCTTGACAGTGCAAGTAAAATATAAAGAGCTATTCATGTGATTACCTTCCTTTCAGAGAAGCGGTGTGCACGTTTTGCTGTCTTGGGGCCCTTAAGTTAAATAGCTTTTTTTTTTAAAAATTAGCAGCTTCTGGGGAGAAGGCAATGGCACCCCACTCCAGTACTCTTGCCTGGAAAATCCCATGGATGGAGGAGCCTGATAGGCTGCAGTCCATGGGGTCGCTGAGAGTTGGACACGACTCAGTGACTTCACTTTCAATTTTCACTTTCATGCATTGGAGAAAGAAATGGCAACCCACTCCAGTGTTCTTGCCTGGAGAATCCCAGGGATGGCGGAGCCTGGTGGGCTGCAGTCTATGGGGTTGCACAGACTGAAGCGACTTAGCAGCAGCAGCAGCTTCAGGAAATCCTGATGCTCTCAGAGTTCAGAATTTCTTTCAGGGAAATGATTGATTTGGATTACACAAGTATCCAATTTGTGGGGTTGTTAACTCAGGCGGTGCTCACTCTGGAGTCTTTAGATAAGTTTAGGTTCTGCTGATTATCACAGGAATTAACACAATTTTGTTCTCATTAATTCAAGTTTTCAAACCATGTCTCATTCCACCTCAGTTACTAATCAGGAAATGTTGATCAGGCATCTCTCATATACTAGGTGCTATTGGATTTAATTGTAACTTATCTGACTCAGACAGATCTTGTCCTTAAGAAACTAGTGGTATTATCTGGGAGATGGAGATACAGACATAAAAAAATTGTTCAGTCACTAAGTTGTGTCCAACTCTTTGTGACGCCGTGGACTGTAGCCTGCCAGGCTCCTCTGTCCAAGGGATTTTCAAGGCAAGAATCCTGGAGAGGGTTGCCATTTCCTTCACCAGGGGCTCTTCCCAACCCAAAGATTAGACCTGTGTCTCCTGCACTGGCAGGCAGATTCTTTACCACTGAGCCACTTGGGAAGCCTTTATAGACATAAATAATATTAAGTGCTAAATGAATGTTTGAGACTTCCTTAGTGGCTCAGCTAGTAGAGAATCTGGCTGCCAATGCAGGATTAAGTGCTAAATTAATACACATATGATTTCTGCTAGGGAAGTCTAGAGGAGGGAGGGGACATGGGGCCTGTCTGTCAGAGAAAGCTTCCTGGGGAAGGGAGGGCTTGACTTGGGCCTTGACCGTGGTGGGGTGGATCTGGGCTGGGGGGAGTCTGGGGACGTCATTCCTGGTGTAGATAAAGATCACTGAAGGAAATAACCCTTGAGGACTTCTGTTAATGAGCAGTGGAAAGTCTTTATGAAAGACGAATTTGATAGTTTGATGTCTGATCTTACATGCTAGATTACGGCGTTTGTACTTGATCTTGACAATAAACTGGGCCTTTGGGGAATGAGCAGCATTGTGCTCATAGGACCTCATGGTAGGTATACTTAGCTAGACCCTGTTTTCTAGAGCCCACAGAGCTTGTCTGCCCTCCTGCATTTCTACCACTAGGAGCTTCTCTCCCACCAGGCTTGTTTGTGGACTAAAGTATTGTGAATGCCTCTTCCCACACTGCCCCTTAAAAGGGCACACTGACCCACTGATGCCAGACACTGGGCTATAGCTAGAGGTAGCAGTAATAAGTATTACAGTCATCAGCAATTATTAGAATCTTACGTGTTTCTGGAAATAATTTCCTGGCTTACTCAATGCCTTCTCTTTTTCCTTAATTATGGACATCCCTCTCTGCTATTATTCTTATTCTGTGGGAAAATTGTTGGATTGGCCAAAATTCAGGATTTTCTATAACATGGAAAAACCTGAATAAACTTTTTGGCCAGCCCAATATAATGATCCTCCCACACACTGTGTTCATCATCATGTCTCTATTAGGTTAATCAACCCAGTTCCCAATAAATCAGGATTTTAGGGGGACAGGAAGGGAGAGGCAGGGTGGAGAGGCCAAGATCAGTAATCTGCAGACTCTAAGCTGGCGTTGGAGGCAGAAGAAGGTAAGACAGGGAATCAGATCTCAAGGAGGGAGTGTTCTCAGAACACAAAGATGTCTTTAATATGTAAGGAAAAGAAGAGAAAGATAATTTGATGGCCTAGAATAATTTACAGAAACGGGCCACTGAAGCTGGGGAAGGCTGCTACTTGTGTAGAGATGTGTTGAGTTGGAGGGTTTACCAGATGTTTGACCTTCCTATGTAACAGGACTAAGGACCACGGAAGGAAAGCAGAGACTGGCCTGGTTCAAAGCCTTCAGGAGCTTGTTGAGGTAAGTCTCATGTGCTGTTTCCTAAGTCTAGAATGACTGTATTTTTCTAAGAGCTTCACATTATCTCTACACGTCAGGAGTAAAGGAAGAGCTTCCAAAGAGTATGATGAAGAAACAGTTTGCTACTTTGATGAAAATCTATAAACCCCCAAATGCTGGCGATTTACATAAATCAATATAAGCAGAAAATCCGGAAGAGCTGGCAAATATGTTGTTTGTTTTTTAAAAAATTCACTAATTGGAAGTTCATGCCACTAGCAACATTTCAAATTCCATCTGCTCCAACTCTTATCTTCTTTCATCTTCTCCCTCTGCCCTTTTCTCAGGTTTGTGTTGAGAGTGTAGCGATTGCCATGGCATATCTGAAAGTTTGCTAAATAGTAATTGTTGCTTCACTGATTAGCCATCCCTTTAATTTTTGGCATTGCTGTTTCCTTGGTGGGTCTGTTACCTTATCTCCCCAGACCCACCCCAGGATGTGAGTGGGGAGGCTTGTTCTGATCTGAGTGGGAGTAGTGGGTCCACACGTGTCAAGGCCTACATTTCCTACATCTGAGGCAGAAATGTGCAGTTACAACTCTCTCTTCCTCTAAAACTTTAACTTAGTTTATCTGCTAATTTCAATATTAAATGTCCATCTATGTAAAATGACTAACAGATTCCCTAAATTGGTAAAGCATTTTCATTCATATTTGGGCTTTCAGTGACTTGTTATTCCAGAACAGTAATTTCCAAACTTATTGGAGATGGAAAACCAGACTGCATCAGGGGACATGAGCTCCAGACTTTCCCAAGAAGCAGGTGTGCTGTGCTATGCTCCACCACTAAGTGGTGTCTGACTCTATGCGACCCCATGGACTGTAACCTACCAGGCTCCTCTGTCCATGGGACTACCCTGGCAAGAATACTGGAGTAGGTTGCCATGCCCTCCTCCAGCGGATCTTCCCAACCCAGGGATTGAACCCATGTCTTCTGAGTCTCATCTCCTGCATTGCAGGCAGAGTCTTTACCCAGTTAGCCACCTGGGAAGCCAAAGAAGCAGATAATGGGACTTAAACCCTGAATCTGGGTGTAAGTTTCCTATCTGTAAAATGAAAACGATCTCTATCTCTTCATAATGTTTCTCTGACTTCCACTCTCCTATAGCCTCCACTCAATTTCTTGGGTTGTCCCATGATACCAGTCACTGCTCTGTTAAGAAAAGGAAAATGGGACTTACCTAGTGCTCTGGTGGTAAAGAATCTGCCTCCCAATATAGGAGACTCAGGTTCCGTCTCTGGTAGGGGAACTAAGGTTCCATGAGCCTTGCAGCAGCTAAGCCCAGGTGCCACAACTAGTGAGCCTGAATGCTGCAGAGTTTGTGCATCTCAACGAGAGAAGGCTGTGTGCAGCATAACTAGAGAAGCCTGTTGCGGCCAAGAGCCCATGTACTGCAACGAAGGCCCAGCGCAGCCAAAATTAAAAAGAAAAGAGAAAGAAAACAATTATTCTTCTCTAGGTTCTGCCTGTTTGACACATGCTGCTGCTGCTACTGCTGCTAAGTCGCTTCAGTAGTGTCCAACTCTGTGCGACCCCATAGATGGCAGCCCACCAAGCTCTGCCGTCCCTGGGATTCTATAGGCAAGAACACTGGAGTGGGTTGCCATTTCCTTCTCCAATCCATGAAAGTGAAGTCGCTCAGGTGTTGACACATACAGACAATCACAAACACACATATATCTTCCTTCCAGTGGGAAATTTAAAGTAATTTATAGTAGCAGCATTAGCTGTGTTGCTGAAACATCATAGAAGATGAGAGATTTATAATTAAAGTAGTGACAGAAAGCTGACAAGTGATTTCAGGGGCTGCAAAATGTTAAGAATAAAGTTGATATGAAGAAAGGAAAAAATATAAAGCCCTATTCTAGAAATGTTTTTCATCTGAGGGTGTTTTGTTACTTCTGAAGATCCCTTGTGTGGTCAAAACCCAGGATGGACTTTCATATCACTGCAGTCTGGAAGGAAGGATGGGAATCTCAGCTCTCTGCCGCCATCAGTCTCCCCAAGAATCTCTCATGGAATGTTCAGTCCTATGTGCTATCCTGGTATTTGTATAATGGACACTTGTGATGCCAGATGTTATTTACATGTTAGCCTGGTTCTAGAGACCAGAGACCCTATTCCTTTCTCTTTCCTATTCTTCCCTTATTAGAGGCATCTAATCTTATGAGCTCATTTTTGCATCCTGATAAATGGCTGCACTGGTACTAATGGCTGGAATCAAGATTGCCAAGAGAAATATCAACAACCTCAGATAACGCAGATGATACCCACTCTAATGGCAGAAAGTGAAGAGGAACTAAAGAGCCTCTTGATGAAGGTGAAAGAGGAGAGTGAAACAAACAAAAAACTAAGACAGTGGCATCCAGTCCCATCACTTCATGGCAAACAGAAGGGGACAAAGTGGAAGCAGTGACAGATTTTATTTTCTTGGGCTCCAAAATCACTGCAGGTATTATTCAATAGCACAACAGAGACACCGATCCCTTAAGAAATGCTCAGAGTTTTTGAAGGCTCTGTGTCAGGAACTCAGTCAAAAACCAGCTACATTTCTTTTCTTTTTCTGAACTTTATTTTGGCCATGCCCACTGACATGGAGGATCTTAGTTCTCCAACCAGAGATCTGATCCATGCACCCTGTGCTGGGTGTGTAGAGTCTTAACCACTGGACTGCAAGGGAGGTCCCCAGACAAATTTCTTTTTACAAAATTATACCTGCATCTCTCAGCATTAGTTCAAAATTTCTCTAGCATTTATAGCCTCTCTACCTTATAACCATGTTATAAGGCAAGGGCTAGGTAAACCTGAGCTAGTATCATTACTGGGATTCTTAAAGTACTGGGGGGTCTGGGAAGCATTGTTGCTTTCAATCTCTCAGTTGTGTCCAACTCTGCAACCCCATAAGCTGCAGCACACCAGGCTTCCTTGTCTTTCACCATCTCCCAGAATTTGCTCAAACTCATGTCTGTTGAGTCAATGATGCCATCCAACCATCTCTCCCTCAGTTGCCCCCTTCGCCTCCTGCCATTAATCTTTCCCAGCATCAGGGTCTTTTCCAATAAGTCAACTCTTCACATGAGGTGACCAAAGTATTGGAGCTTCTGCTTCAGCATCAGTCCTTCCAATAAATATTCAGAGCTGATATCCTTTAGGATTGACTGGTTTGATCTCCTTGCTGTCTAAGGGACTCTCAAGAGTCTTCTCCAGCACCCCAGTTTGAAAGTAACAGTTTTTCGGCACTCAGCCTTCTTTAGGGTTCAACTCTCACATCCACACACAAGGAACATTATAGTTTCCTCAGTTGCCCCATTTGCCTCCTGAAACCCAGTACAGTGGTCAGATGGAGCCATTAGAGGCCATGCCCTGCAGAGTTCTCATCTGAAAAGAAAGGACTGACTGAAAATACTCCAGGGTTCTCCCTGCTCTATTTTCTGGTTCTCTGATTTCTACAAACACACCAAAGTTCCCTGAGAACAGTCTGTGCCTCACCACGGAACCCTAAGCCCTGGGCTGTAGTGTTCATGCCCCAGGCCCTCATGAACGCTGCCAAGGCCCCCAGGCCAGTCGTGCAGGGGAGTGTGACATGGTGTGGGTCCTCTGGGGCCTGTGTCCTCGGCCTTGGAGAGCCAGGAGCCCTTGGGCAAGTCATTAACATTCCTGGTCACTCATCTATGGAAGGAGCTTAAAGGATTCTTGCCTGCCACCATCCACGCAGGAGAATGCTCTCTCAATGTCCAAGCCAAGGGCCTGCCTCTCCTACAAGGACCGAGGGGCTGGGGCAGTGCGAAATGAAGCCAGCAGCCATCACAGCCTCCCTCTTCTATGGAGAGCCCAGGGCTGCAGGATGGTCCTTGAGCACAAACCTGGATGCCATGCCTGGTCCACTGTGGGCCACTGGATACCCTTCTCAGAGGCCTGGGCTGCTGGATTCCTGCATTTCCCTTATGAGGTCCTGCTCTGGGCACTCTGGTTCTGAGCCCAGCCTTTTCCTCCAGGACATACCTAACTCCTCTAGCAGGCATCTTGTTGGGGAAGGTTTTCCGATGCTGTACCTGGCACATCTAGCCTGTGTTCTTTGACTTCTCCAGGTGGCTCAGACAGAAGAGAATCTGTCCTGTGTGCAGGAGAGCCGGGTTTGATCCCTGGATTGGGAAGATTCCCCCAGAGAAGGGAATGGCTACTCGTGCCTGTATGCTTGCCTGGAGAATCCCATGGCCAGAGGAGCCTGGTGGGCTACAGTCCAAAGGGTCTCAAAGAGTCAGACATGGTTGAAGTGACTTAGCACACATGCACATACTGGATTGAAAGTTCGTGTAACTTTATTGGAAAACTAGGTTTTTGCAGATGTAATCAGGTTAAGATGAGGTCAGAGTGGAGTAGGATGGGGCCCAACCAACTGATTGGTATCCTTATAAGGAGAGGGAGGTTGGTTGTGTTTTTTTTTTAGAAATCTACAATGAATATTCTATTCAGATTTTCTGCAGTCATTGTGGAATATGTCCACAATTTAAATAATCTCACAGAACATCCCACTGACCATCACAGAGCACCTAATATGAGGCAAATATTATGTATACATAATTATAGTCTTTAAAAAAATGTAGATCATATTAGCCACAAAGTTTCAGATGAAGAAATGGAAACTAAGGGAGATGAAGATTCTTATCTAAAGTCACAAGATCAGTCACAGACAAATTTGGGGCAAGTCAGGCTCTAGGGCAGGCCTTTGGGCAGAAGCAGGTTCACAGCAAGGGCTCGTGTGCAACTGGGGGTGCCCCTCCTGACAACACCCTCACAACAAACCAATCCTCACAACAAACATAGGCTCCAGTGCCCTGGAAGGGGGAGACCATCAGCTAAAGCAGAGCTGTGGCTCCAGGCAGGCCCCAGGGATTGCCCAGGCTCCAGGATCCTCAGGAGAAGAGGGGCACAGGGGCTGTATGCCTCAGAACAGTCCTTGGCTCACACAGCACCATGAAAATACAGAGCTAAAAACCTCCTGGACAGCAAGGAGATCAAGCCAGTCCATCCTAAAGGAAATCAACACTGAATATTCACTGGAAGGACTGATGCTAAAGCTGAAGCTCCAATACTTTGGCCACCTGATGTGAAGAGCTGACTCCTTGGAAAAGACCCTGATGCTGGGAAAGATTAAGGGCAGGAGGAAAAGGGGGTGACAGAGGATGAGATGGTTGGATGGCATCACCGACTCAACGGACATGAGTTTGGGCAAACTCTGGGAGATAACGAAGGACAGGGAAGCCTGGCGTGCTGCAGTCAATGGGGTTGGAAAGAGTGGGACAAGTCTTAGGGCTGAGCAACAAGAAGGAAACTAATACAGATGATATTCATTAACCTAATGACAGAAGACAGAGACCCAAGGGCCAACTACAGCACACTCCCCAAGTCATCTCCCCAGCCCAGTGGTCTTTGGAAGGGAACAACTAACTTTCCTTTTCTACTTAGATGGAGAATCAGTAAAGTAAATGGGACTTAGAGGAAAGGAATGAATGTTTGTCACTTGTTAGAACAACAGGAGGAGGATTCTGGGAGATGAGTTCATGTTTGTTCATTGTCTGTTCTGTCTGCATCTCCCAGCTACCCTGTAGCCCCAAGCCGCCCCCCCCCCCCAGATTACAGTAATATTAAAGTTCGCTGGAATGCCAAGCTGCCGCTGACCTGGGGCCAGAGCATGGGCCAAGCCATCTTGGATCTTGGGCGCAGAGAGGCTGCTGATACCAGAGGTCCGCTCTGTGAGATGCCTCAGCTCTGAGCAGCCAGGCCCCGGTGTCTACAGACCAACCTCCCCTCTAGGTTCTAATACCAGGGTTCTTGTGGGCCACCGACTGGAGGGACAACTGAGCCGAGGGCACAGGCAGCAGGAGCTCGAGCCCCGGGGCAGGGCGGGGAGGGAGACCGTTGCAAGAGCCCAGCCTCCTGGGGCCTTTCTTCCCTGGGCGCCCAGGCAGCAGCGTCGGGGTAGGGTCAGCGCGCGGAAGGGCGGGGCGAGCGGCGGAGGAGGGAGGAGACAGGCCAGCGGCGTGGGGGGAGAGGGCGAGCGCTCCGGGCCACTTGCGGGAGGAGGCGCGCGGGGCAGCGGCCCCGGAGACGCGCAGAGGCCCGACAGCACGATGGAGCCGGCGAACCTGGGGCTCGGGGACTCATCCTTGCACCGTTACCTGGACGGCGAGTTCTGGAGCCTCAAAAACGAGCTGCGCGGGCTCCTGGGCGGCTGTCCGCTCTTCCGGCCCAGGTACGCGTCCCCGAGGGCACCCCGCGTTGCACCCCGGGCAGGGCCAGCTGGGGTGTGTGTGCTGCGCCCGAAAACAGGTCCCTCCCGACCTGACGAAGATGGGCTGCCCGCCCCAGTCCTGTGGACGCCGCAGAGCCGGCGACTTCGTGGCCCTCAGGAGGCGTCCTCTGCCCACCGCGCTCGCTCCTACACGGAGAGCGGGGACGAACCGGCGCGCCCCGCAGCGGCGGACGGGATGCTCGGAGCAGAGCGGTAGCTTCCAAACCTGCTTCCTAACCTGTTTCTTGAGTCCCCGCCTTTGGGTGTCACCCCTTGCCGGGAGAGGGGGCAGAAAACCGGGTTGGAGCGGGCGTGGAGCGCCCCCAGGGCCACTGTGTCGCCTGGTCCGGAACGGAAGCGCGGAAAGCGGCGCAGAACAGCGTTAGCCCGGGTCGTGCCTGCAGAGAAGTGGGGGCATTTTCCCGGCACAGGGATGGATTGGTTCTGCCCGGGGTCGGGGTCGTATCTGGTTGCTGGCATGCTGCGGACTCCCGGGGGCCTNATGTAAAGATACTGTCTCTTATACACATCTAGATGTGTATAAGAGACAGTGCCTGCAGAGAAGTGGGGGCATTTTCCCGGCACAGGGATGGATTGGTTCTGCCCGGGGTCGGGGTCGTATCTGGTTGCTGGCATGCTGCGGACTCCCGGGGGCCTCGCGGAGTCCAGGTGTGCGCGGGGGCGGGTGAACAGCGGCTGGGGTGCTTGGGTTGTAAGGTGGATTCAGACCCAGAAGTCATTTGATGGCAGCACAGCCCAGAAAAGTTTACAGAGGGCTTGGTGCAGCCTAAGTTTGCAGACAGAAAATAACCCAAGGACCAGCCCTAGTGTCTTGTTGGGGACTTTCTCCTGCACTCTGCTGGGTGTCTCACCCCATCTCAGGTCGTCCGATAAGCCCATTTTTAGAATCAGGCTTCGGAGTTTTAATTTAAGAAAGCCCCAGTTAAAAAACACCAGTATGTTCTGAAGGAAGATTAACCAGTTAGCACATGTTTCTGTCTCAAGGATGAGCTAGGCTGAAGGAGGAGATGCTCGGAATAATGTCATATTGTTTTTTTTTTTTTGCCCCCAGTGATTAAAGATCTTAGTATCTGCTTGAAAGTTCACCTTGTACTATCAGATTTGATCTTATCCTGTGTTCGAAGACAGTGACCTGACTTCTTGATGTTTTTAACCTTCTGCCACAGTAAAAGGCTCCATGAGAGGCCAGAAATAAAACTCTCTGGTGGCTCAGATGGTAAAGAATCTGTCTGCAATGCAGGAGACTCAGGTTCGATCCCTGGGTTGAGAAGGTCCCCTAGCGGAGGGCATGGCAACCCTCTCCAGTATCCTTGCCTGGAGAATCCCATGGACAGAGGAGCCTGGTGGGCGACAGTCTGTGGGGTGGCAAAGAGTCAGACGTGACTGACTGCCTAACACCAGATATGGATTCACAGATACAATATGAGGCCTCCTGGAGCCAGTCCCCTAGCCCCAGGCCCTTGAAATTCAAGTGGTGTTGGAGGGGGCGAGGTTCATGAGTGTGAGTGCTGTGTGTACAGTGGGAAGTTTGAACAGTGTCAGGCGCTTCCAGGACATAGAGCCCAGGAAACAGTTTGCTTCCCCAGAAAACCCAAATCCTGGTTTTGCAGTTTTCTGAGCACATCGCCACTGTCCTGCTCTGTGCAGAGATTCATCCTCTGGGGTACTGCTCCAGGTGTGGTGTGAGTGCAGCCGAGCTTCCCCCCTATCTCCCCAAGACCAGCCTGCCAGGCTGAGTCCTCCCTGTCCTCACTCTGATGGCGGGTCCCCCAGGCTCTGGGAATGTCCCCATGTCTAAGGGTCCCACCTGCCCCGAGGTCCATAGGACAGCATGCCCTTGGCTGGGGCAGCAGCGGATTCTGGGCCACTTGAGGCTCCTTCCTGAGGTTGCAGGGAATATTTAAAAACAACATCTGGGGACTTCCCTGGTGGTGCAGTGGTTAAGACTTCGCCTTCCAATGCAGGGGTGAAGGCTCTATCCCTAGTCAGGGAGCTAAGATCTCACATGCCTCGCGGCCAAAAACCAAAACAGAAAACAGAAGCAATCATGTAATAAATTCCAAAAAGACTTTTAAGATGGTCCCCATCAAAAAAGAGCAAGATCTGAAACGTGATAAGCTTTTCACACGTTTTTGAGTTTGTTTCTTGGCAAAGCAGGGCTCTCTCTTAGGGGCCAGACTGGTGAGTGGGTGTGCACATGTAAGGCTTCTGTGCTCAGTGGCTTCAGCCGTGTCCGATTCTTTTCGACACCGTAGACTGTAGCCCGCCAGGCTCCTCTGTCCATGGGATTCTTGAGGCAAGAATATTGGAGTGGGTGGCTGTGCCTTCCTCCAGGGGATCTTCCCGACCTAGCTGTCGAACCCTCCCCTCTTATGTCTTCTGCATTGACAGGTGAGTTCTTTACCACTAGCGCCACCTGGGAAGCCATGTAAGGCTCACAGGCCTCACTAGAAGTTTCTAGACTGACGGGACCTCCCCACTATCTGTCCTCAGGGCTCCCCTCCCTGGCCTGGCTGTGTTGAGCCGGCTGCTTCCCTGTCCCTCTTCTTTCTCTTCACTGCCTTTTCTTTCCTTCCCTGGAGCAATGCACATTTCTCTTCCTAACCTTTGCAGAGATTTGGTTTTCCCTCACAGCCTTATTTATGCGCTCAAGCATATGGTGAAGACCTTCTCATTGCAAAGAGTCAGATAATATTGAAAACCTGAAAGTTTCCCAAACTGTCCCCTCCCCCAACTGCTTATTTTTTAAAATTATTATTTATTGATTATTATTTTATTTATTTTTCTGGGCTCCAAAATCACTGCAGATGGTGATTGCAGCCATAAAATTAAAAGATGCTTACTCCTTGGAAGGAAAGTTATGACCAACCTAGACAACATATTAAAAAGCAGAGAAATTACTTTGTCAACAAAGGTCCGTCTAGTCAAGGCTATGGTTTTTCTAGTGGTCATGTATGGATGTGAGAGTTGGACTATAAAGAAAGCTGAGGGCTGAAGAACTGATGCTTTTGAACTGTAGTGTTGGAGAAGACTCTTGAGAGTCCCTTGGACTGCAAGGAGATCCAACCAGTCCATCCTAAAGAAGATCAGTCCTGGGTGATCATTAGAAGGGCTGATGCTAAAGCGGAAACGCCAATACTTTGGCCACCTGATTTGAAGAGCTGCCTCATTTGAAAAGACCCTGATGCTGGGAAGTATTGAGAGCAGGAGGAGAAGGGGACTTCAGAGGATGAGATGGTTGGATGGCATCACTGACTCAATGGACATGAGTTTGGGTGGACTCTGGGAGTTGGTGATGGACAGGGAGGCCTGGGATGCTGCAGTCCATGGGGTCACAAAGAGTCAGACACGACTGAGCGACTGGACTGAACTGGTTTTTGGCTGTGCTGGGTCTTCCTTGCTGCATGTGGGCTTTCTCTAGTTGCCATGAGCAGGGGCTACTCTTCATTTAGGCGTGTGAGCTTCTCATTGCGGTGGCTTCTCTTGTTGCAGAGCACAGGTCCTAGGCACATGGGCTTCAGTAGCTGTGGTGCTCGGGCTTCGTTGCTCTGTGGCATGTGGGATCTTCTTGGTGTGGAGATCGAACCTGTGTCCCCTGCATTGGCAGACGGATTCTCAACTGCTGGACCACCAGGGAAGGCTCCAGCCACTTATTTTTATGGTGGTGAAATAAACAGAAAATAAAATTGACCATTTTAACCTTTTTTACTTTTAAATTTCAAAATTTATTTTTAATTGGAAGATGATTGCTGTACATTGCTCTGGCTTCTGCCATACAACAATGCGAATCAGCCATAAGTACACATATGTCCCCCTACTCCTGAACCCCACCCCCACCCCCACGGTAATCACAGGGCACCCAGCCGAGCTCCCCGTGCTGTACAGCAGCTTCCCACTAGCCATCCGTTTACACGTGGCAGTGTATATATCAGTGCTGCTCTCTGAGTTTGTTCCACCCTCTCCTTACCCCTACTGTGTCCAGCATTTCTTCTCTGTATCTGTGTCTCTATTCCTGCCCTGCCTGCAAATAGGTTCATCAGTACCATTTTTCTAGATTCCACATGTATGTGTTCATAGACAACGTTTGTTCTTCTCTTTCTGACTTCCCTTTGTGTCACAGGCTCCAGGCTCGCCCAGCTCACTAGAACTGAGTACACAGTGGTGTGAAGTACATCCGTGGGACTGTGCAGCCCTCGCCGGCATCCATCTCAGAACTCTGGCATTCTCACGGTCTGAAACCCTGTACCCGTTAAACATTAATTCCCTCTTCCTTTCTCCCCACAGCCACTGGCCACCACAGCTCTACTTTCTGTCTCTATTAATTTGAACTACTCTAGTTGCAATGAACAATATAACTACTCTAGTCATGTCATTGGAGAAGGCAGTGGCACCCCACTCCAATACTCTTGCCTGGAAAATCCCATGGACGGAGGAGCCTGGTGGGTTGCAGTCCATGGGGTTGCTGAGGGTCGGACATGACTGAGCGACTTCACATTCGCTTTTCACTTTCCCCGCATTGGAGAAGGAAATGGCAACCCACTCCAGTGTTCTTGCCTGGAGAATCCCAGGGACGGGGGAGCCTGGTGGGCTGCCGTCTATGGGGTCACATAGAGTCGGAGACGACTGAAGCGACTTAGCAGCAGCAGCAGCAGTGATGGCATATAAGTGGAATCATGCCATCATTGTCCTTTTGTGTCTGGCTTTTTTTCACTTAGCAGAATGTCCTTTATGTTGCACAGGTGACAGAATCTCCTTTTTAAGGTTGGATAATACTCCGTCATCCTTTACTGTGCCCATCTTTGCATGAAATGTTCCCTTGGCGTCTCCAATTTTTTTTGAGAGATCTCTAGTCATTCCCATTCTGTTGTTGTCCTCTATTTCTTTAGACTGGGAAAGAGTGAGGGCAAGAGGAGAAGGGGCTACAGAGGATGAGATGATTGGATGGCATTACTGACTAGATGGACATGAGTTTGAGCAAACTCAGGGAGACAGTGAGGGACAGGGAAGCCTGGCGTGCTGCAGTCCATGGGGTCGCAGAGCTGGACACGACTGAGCAACTGAACAACAATACTTCATTAGATGGATGTATCACATTTTGTTTGTCCATTCATATGTTGATGGGCGTTTGGTCCTCCAACCACTTTGAATACTTTAGTGTTGTATAGTTTGTTTTTTTTACTACTTTTCCTATTTTTCTATGAGTTCACATATACACGTGAACATTTTCTTGGGTAAATAGAATCATACTATGTGTTCTACAGCTTTCTCTTTTAAAATTTATTTTTATTTTCACAATACGATGCATGAACCCACTTAATACAAAAGAGACACTATGAGGTTTGGAGTGAAAAAATCTGCCCCTATTCCACCCCCTTCACCCCTCATTCCCTTTTCTCACTGGCAAACACTTTCACGTCTTTCAGGGGATTCTTATGTCATTTACCTCTATTTTCCTTTAAAACATTCATAAACAGAGCTACTTCTTGATTATATAGTGATGTGTGTGTGTGTGTGTGTGTGTGTGTGTGTGTGTGTGTGTTAGCCGCTCAGTCGTGTCTGACTCTTAGAAGCCCATGGACTGTAGCCCATCAGACTCCTCTGTCTATGGGATTTCCCAGGCAAGAATACTGGAGTCAGTGGTCAGTCTCTTCTCCAGGAGATCTTCCTAACACAAGGATTAAACCCAGAATCCTGCATTGCAGGCAGATTCTCCACTGTCTGAGTCCCTGGGGAAGCCCGTATAGTGACTTAGCAGTATTGAAAATGAAGATTCCCATGACTGCCCACTTTCTTTCCTTAGTCCCACAAATCAGTGCATCCCCATTTTTACTTAAATTGGTATCCAGGGTTCACACTGCTGTGACTACGTGTGTTATTCCCTGCCATGCCCCATAGTATAACATATTTCATTTCCTTTCTTTGACCACTTTTGGTGTTCTCTTGGGATAGCAATCTCTGCCCTTATTCATGTGCTTAGTCTGATGTAAAACTGTCACTCACTGGCTTGTGCCCTTCTAGATGGAAGAGTTACGGTCCTCTCAGTTTGGTCCAGGGCTTCCCTGGTGGCTGAGTGGTAAAGAGCCTGCCTGCAGGGCAGGAGGCTTGCAGGAGATGCAGGTTCCATCCCTGGGTCGGGAAGATCCCCTTGGAGAAAGAAATGGCAGCCCACTCCAGTATTCTTGCCTGGAGAGTCCCATTGACAAAGGAGCCTGGTGAGCTACAGTCTATGCGGTGGCAAAGAGTTGGACAGGACTTAGCAGCTAAACAACAACAAAACATTGGTTTGGTCACACCTGTCATGTATCTGCTGTTCCCTTCCCTCCCCGTGGACAAATCCATCTGGGAGGTCTCCCTCTGGGGTATCAGCCTGGACTGGCTTTACCATCGTCTTCTCGGTCACCTGGGGAGTTTCCTTTGCATCTCCTTTAAAGTCAAGCCTCTGTTCTCCCAGGCCTTCTCTTTCTTGGTCGCTCTTTGTGGAGGATTAGAGGTGGCCACAGGCTCTTTGGCGCCATTCCCGCTGAGGGGTGCTTCTGTGTCCCCTCCCCTGAGCCTGGGTGGCTCGGGGACTGCTCTGGCCCACGGGTATGGTTGGAGTGACAGGGCGCCAGTGTCTAGGCTCAGGT
This sequence comes from Neotragus pygmaeus, assembly GCA_006410875.1. Taxonomy (NCBI): domain Eukaryota; kingdom Metazoa; phylum Chordata; class Mammalia; order Artiodactyla; family Bovidae; genus Neotragus; species Neotragus pygmaeus. The sequence goes on along the minus strand of SJYV01031252.1, from coordinate 50,178 downwards.
CTGCGTGACTGTGACCGGCACCTTCCGCTCTGTCTCCTGAGGCCCTGGCTTCCGCATGGAAGGTTCTGCGCCGGCCTGTGGCTGCCATGCTGTGAGGAAGCCCAAGCTGGTCCTTGAAGAGATGCCCCATAGAGAGATGCTGGCCATTCTTGCCTGCTCCGGCCCCCAGCTGTTCACGCCATCTAAGCTGGGATCCCAGACCTGAGAGGAGCACCCAGGCCATCTCTATTAATACTTGATCCTGTGTGCCCCAGTTCCTGACAGAGTAGGAGGTAGAGTGACAGTGAATTGCTGTTTTAAGCCACTAAGTTTTGGGGTACATTATTACCGTAGCCATCGAGAACCAGCACAGTCTCTCATGTAATAGCTTCTTGAGAAAGGATACCAGAGAATTAACTTTTTGAGATCTTCATGTCTGAAAATATTTACTCTCAAAATTGGCGGAATATTTGTGTAGGTGTAGAATTCTAGACTCAGAATAAAATCTCCCCCAGAATTTTAAAGGCATCATGCCTTTGGATACCCAACATTGTTACTAAGGAACCTGATGCCTTCTGCACCTCGGCATTTTAGTATGTAAAGATATGACTTGTTTCTCCTCCTCCTGCCTGGAAGTTTCTGAGACTTTGTTTTTAGCGCTGGCTTTGTGGCATTTTACTGTGCTGTGACTTGACGGTGGTCTCCTTCTCTTTCATTGTTGGGGGCATGCCAGGGGCTCTTTTAACCTGGAAACTACTGGTCTTCAACTATTTGCACTGCTATCGTATCTGAACTCTGATTCAGATATCAGACCTCTGGGGCTTGTCTTCTAGTTTCCTAATCTTCTCTTTCTTGTTTTTCATCTCTTTACCTTTTCATTTTTTTTCCTGGCAGACTTTCTCAACTTTATCTTCCAACTTCACTTGAGTCATTTGAAATAACTACTGTCATAATTTTCAAAGTTTCTCTAAGTCCCTTGTTCCTTTCCTAGAGCATCTGTTCCTGTTTTCTGGTTGCCAGATATCTTACTTCTTGGGAATACTTGATGGTAAGTTCTTAGATGTTTCTTTCCATTTTCTGCCTTGTCTCTGTTTCTTGAGTTCCTTTTTTCCCCGCTTTGTACTTTTGAACTCTGTTTTTCGTGTTTGAGGCTTTTGTTAAATGTCTAGTCAACCTTGGGTGTTTATTCAAAATAGGAGTGAAGTGAGTAATATGAATAAATACTGGCTTATAAACAAGCAGGGTTCTTGGCCCCTGATCAAGACTTTCTTGATCAGAGAGAAGCTTCCTTTCCAGGGCAGGTTAGCATTAGTGTTTTGTTTTGGTCAGGGTTAGTCCCTGAGGATGGGTGTATAGAGAATGCAGGGCAGGTGATAAGCTCAGTGCCTGAAAGGATGGTTGGTGAGCTGGTCTCCTCCATATGTGACGTTAGGCTGATTAGAAAACTAAGCTTCTCTTCTGTATGAAAATTTAAAAAGCTGTGAACTCGTAAAAACAGAATAGAATCATGGTTAGCAGGGACTGGTGGTAGGAGGAATAAGAGGGATGTTGTTTAAAGGAACAAACTTGTGGCCGACAGATGGCACAGTATAGTGAGTATGGACAGTGATATTGTGTTATGAATATCAAACTTGCTAAAGACTAGGGTTTTTTTCTTACTGAAGTAGAGTTGATTTACAGTGTTGTGTTAGTTACTGGTGTGCAGCAAAGTTAATATGTATTCTTTTTCATAATGGTTTATTACAAGAGATTGAATATAGTTCCCTGTGCTATATCGTAGGGCCTTGTTTATGCATTTTATGTATAGTAGTTTGTATCTGCTAATCCCAAACTTCTAATTTATCCTTTTTCTATCCCTTTTCTTCTTTGGAAACCATACATTTCTTTTCTGAATCTGTGAGTCTGTCTTTGTTTAGTAGGTGATATCACATGATATTTGCCTTTCTCTTTCTGACTTACTTCCCTTAGTGTGATAATTTCCACGTTTATCCATATATATCCATATGTGTATATGGACCGCATCTTCTCTATCCATTCATCTGTTGATGGACACTTTGGTTGCTTTGGTGTCCAGACTACTGTGAATAGTGCTACTATGAACATTGGAGTGCTGATTCACACCCCCCTTTTTTTGAATAAAGTAGGATAAATTGTGCTAACGGTATACTCTTTAGAGCACTGGAGGAGGAAACAACACCCCACTCCAGTATTCTTGCCCAGAAAATCCCATGGGCCCAAGAACCTGGCGGGCTGCAGTCCACGGGGTCACAAAGAGTCAGACACAGCTTAGCAACTGAGCACACACTCTTTAGACATACCTGGATATGTGAGAAACTCTGTAAAATGAAAGTAAAGGACTGCTAAACCAAGGTTTAAAAGGGTTGGCANACACATGGGCGTGCTTTTTGGTTACTGGCTGCGTCTCTGACTGGATGAAGGTGTTTATCACAATTTTAAGATGATGATTCAGACTGTGTTGCCCCCCAGTTATGGTTGTAAAAGGCAGAATTGTTTTCTGGTTGGACCAACAGTCGGAAGGAACAAAAATAAACTGTTAATAACCAAGAGTGCGTCCTCAGGATCCTGGCAGAAAGAAAGACAGGCAGTGACCTGGAGAGACTGAGAGAGAGATCTAGAGAAAGGCACTAAAACTCGCGCCAGTAAAGGTCAGGAGGCTCAGTGGGCCCGCTTCCCCGCGCTGGGTTCTCCTCCAAGAGTGCAGCTGGTGACATGCTTTTCGTATTTGATTGCTCATCTGACTCTCAAAGGTGATGATAATGAAGTTTAGAAAGGGCATGCTAGTGTGCTTAGTTGCTCAGTCATGTCTGACTCTCTGTGACCCCACGGACTGTAGCCCGCCAGGCTCCTCTGTGGAGTGGGTTGCCGTGCCCTCCCCCAGGGGATCTCCCAGCCCCAGGGACTGAACCCAGGTCTCCCGTGTTGCAGGCGGATTCTTGACCATCTGAGCCCCCAGGGGAGCCCTATGAAGGGCAGAGATTGGGGCTCCCCGGTGGTCCAGGGGTTAGGACCTCGCCTCTCAACGCAGGGGGTGCAGGTTTGATCCCTGGTCAGGGAGCCAAGATCCCACGTTTTGTGGCCAAAAAACCAAAACATAAAACAGAAGCGATATTGTGACAAATTCAATAAAGACTTTAAAATGGTTCCTATTAAAAAATCCTTAAACAAAAAGGGCATAGTCCTATCTTTCTTTTCTTTAGAGAGAAGAGGAGAGAGATAGTATAGAGGTGGGATCTGCAGGATTTGAATTACAGTCAATAAATTCCGTATGCTAATTTAACGTGGGAAATTTCCTTAGAGAAGATTGTGCAGAAGTCGCTTTTTGCTTCCTCATTTGTATTACTTGCTCAGTTGTGTCAGACTCTTTGCGACCCCGTGGACTGTAGCCCACTGGGCTCCTCTGTCCATGGAATTCTCCAGGCAAGAATACTGGAGTCAGTTGCCATGCCCTCCTCCAGGGGATCTTCCTGACCCCAGGGATCGGGGTCTCCCGCGTTGCAGGCAGATTCTTTAAGGTCTGAGCCACCAGGGAAGCCCTTCCTTATCTGCCACAGTCTTACTCCTCAAGTTGGTACAGGAATAGTCACATGATCTGATTTCAGCCAATGAAATAGGAAGGGAGGTTTCTGAGGGGTCCAGGAAAAGATGCTTCCTTGCTTATTTGAGAGATCTGTTGGGTGGGCAGACCTTCTCATTTGGATAGAGTGGAGTCTGAACGTGAGGCTGACAGGCGTGCAGCCATTTTGTCACCAACAGGGAAGCCAGCCCTAGGAGGAAATGACTCAGAGGCAAAGTGGAGACTCCACATTCTGATACCACGATTAAGCCCAGAGTCCATGTGCCCTGAAGCCTGCGCTGTGTTCCTCATCCCCAGCTCCATGAAGCAGTAAGTCCCCTTTATGGTTCAGGCCACTGTGAGTTGGGTTTCAACCAAACTTGTGGTTCTTAACCAAAAGCACCCCAGTTAGTTTGTGTCTGTTTCACTTTAGTTTCAGTTGCAGAGACAGAAAAACGCAGCTTGCCTTGGTTTCGGGTGCAGAGGCTGAAAGGCAGGAGCCGGGCGGCGCTGGCAGGAGTCCTTGGCTCTGCTTGCCCCATGTCCAGGTGTGGCCCCCGGAGCTTCGGGTGCATGTCCCACTGCTCAGCAGCCAAGCTGGAAGACAGCAGCTCTTCCTGGCCTCTGGCCTGGTCCAGGCCACCCTCACTGGCCCATCTGGCCACTGCTGTTGCCTTTTCTTGACATGCCACTGGGCTGGGTCACCCAGCAGAACCACGTGGGTGGGAGTGGGAGTGGGAGCCTGCTAAAGACAGAGTCAGCCAGGAAAGGAAGAGCCCGTGTGGGACAGACAGCCCTGGGCGGTTTCCTCCTGAGCCCCTGGCTCACTGCAGGGAGTGAAGGCTGGCTGGGAAGGGCACCTCGGAAGCCAGGTTGGGCACGCTCACCTTGAATATGGCGCTTGGTGCTGCCTGTTAAGTTCCTTCCATGTTCCTCTGGCCGTGAGTTGGATCTGAAGTTGGGCAATACCTTGGCTTTTCCGGGCAGAGATTTGCTGACTGATTCCAAAAGGGTGTTTTGCATGAAAGAAACCAATGTCTGTGTAGAGAGGCTAGGGTCATGGGTACTCATTGCTTGCTGCCTCGGAGGGGCTGCAACTTTGGAGGGAAGCAGGCCCATTTTCTAACTGAGGTCATTCTAACTGTGTCTAGAGGTTTCAGAACTGATGCTGTTCTTGGGGGAGGGGATGCTCCCACAATCCTCTGCCCCCTTTTCTCCCTCCTAGAGAGCTGAGATTCTTCTGTGTCGGTGTGGATATGTTTTTATTCTTATTTACCTTGTTGCACTGAGTTTCAGTGACATCCCTTGTCTTTCTAGTTCTCTTCTGCCCATCCTCTGCTTTACGATGATGTCCAAGTAACAACATCTGTACTCGGTCCTCTCTCCGTGAGCAATGCTTTGCTGGTGGGTTGATTCCAGGAGCAGAGACTGATTCTTACATAGCTGCGACTGTGACAAGGGGGATCCTGACTGTGACAAAAGGAGAAGGCCCTGCTGATTAATGATCACTCACCCTTCTCTTCACACAACAGCTCTATGGACCACATGCAAACCTCTGTTTCTTTGGCACTATCTACTGGCTTATCTACTGGGGCTTCCCGGGTGGCACAGTGGTAAAGAGTTCTCCTGCCAGTGCAGGAGATACAGGAGATGCAGGTCCAGTCTGTGGCCAGCCAGGAAGATCCCCTGGAGAAGGAAATGGAAACCCACACCAGTATTCCTACCTGGAGGATTCCATGGACAGAGGAGGCTAGTGGGCTACAGTCCATGGGCTCACAAAGAGCCTGAGTGACTGAATATTCACACATGGGCTTATTGTGAGAACCGAGACATCATGGGAGACCCCAGAATCCCAGGATCTCTCCCCAGCCCCTCCTGGCAGCCATGGCAGGGTGTTGATCTCCACTCGGCCCTTTGGGGACCCCAGGCCCTGAAGTCCAGGGGATCATTGGCCCCTGAGGGAATCTCCATGGCCATTTTCCAAGTTCCCTTTTACCTGTAAATGGACAGGTAGGTGGACAGGTAGCTCTCAGGGTCCAGCAGGGGACCCTGGCTCCTGTGCATGTTTAACTCCCTAAGGGTGCCTCCTACACACTCGGTGAATGGATCTATTTTTGAAAATGATGGATTTTCCCTCTAGATCTACTGTGAGTTTGTGTACAGTAATGTTCAGAAAAAGATCCTGATGCTGGGACAGATTGAAGGCAAAGCAGAAAAGGGCAGCAAGAATCAGATCTTTGGATAGCATCACCAACTCAATGGACATGAATCTGAGCATACTCTGGGAGATAGAGAAGGACAGGGAAACCTGGTGTGCTGCAGTCTATGGGGTTGCAAAAAGTTGGACACAACTTAGCGACTGAACGATGACAACAATATTCAGGTGGCGCAGTGGTAAAGAATCCACCTGCCAATGCGGGAGATGCAGGTTGGATCCCTGGGTCAGGAAGATCTCCTGAGGAAGGAAATGGCAACCCACTCGAGTATTCTTGCTTGTGAAATCCCACGGACAGAGAAGCCTGGTGGGCTACAGTGCTTGGGGTGGCAAAGAATCAGACACAACTGAGCATGCAGCACACACGCACACAAGGTTGCTCCAAAGACATCCTTTGAGTCACCAAAGGTATCACTGTAGCTGGATACAAGGAGCCCCATAAGCCAGCAGACACCACCATCCTGTGGTCAGAGTAGGACCTTAGGAGGGAGTCAGGCCTGATTATGCTTGTAGACCATGGGGCTGGGCATCCTCCAAGACCCTGACCTGTTGGCCATAAACCCATCCTTGCTTTCTTAGCTAATCTCTTAGGGGCCAAAAAGAAGGCTGAGGGCCAAAGAATTGATGTTTTCAGACTGATGCTGGAGAAGACTCTTGAGAGTCTCTTGGACAGCAAGGAAATTAAACCAGTCCTAAAGGAAATCGACCCTGATTATTCATTGGAAGGACTGATGCTGAAGCTAAAGCTCCAATACTTTGGCCACCTGATGCAAAGAGCCGACTCATTGGAAAAGACCCTGATGCTGGGAAAGACTGAGATTGGGAGAAGGGGACGACAGAGGTTGAGATGGTTGGATGGCATCACCGACACAGTGGACATGAGTTTGAGCAAGCTCTGGGAGGCAGTGAAGATCAGGAAAGCCCGGTGTGCTGCAGTCCCTGGGGTCACAAAGAGGCAGACACAACCAAGCCACTGAACAACAGCAGGGGCCACTCCCATCAGCACCTCTCACGTGAACCCTAAAAAGTAACCCTCCTTGTTTGAAGCTTCAGCCCTGGAGGTTGAGATGGAGTGGTGACCTGGACCAATCAGAAGCCGCCCTTGGGCGGGGCTGACACAGCGTCCTCAGGAGCCTGGTGGGGGGGGAAGAGCCAGCAGCAGTCTGCGCCATGTGCCTTCACCTAGTGACAGATATGCCCAAGCCTGGTGACAGCTTGTACTTTCATCTTGCGAGACTGTATCTGTTCCTGTCTCCTGCTCCCCCAGCGCTGCGTCCCCTCGGCTCCCTTCCTGCTCCCCTTCCTCCCTGCTCCCCCAGCTCTGCCTCCCCTCGGCTCCCTTCTGCTCACCTTCCTCCCCTTTCCTCCTTCCCTCCCCTCCTGCTCCCTCCCTCCCTGGGACTTCCTCTCTCTGCCCACAGACACCCCACTCCTCAGCCTACCCTGCACAGCCACTGAGTACTTGCTGCTCTGCCTTCTCTCAGCTCCTCCCGACTGAGCCAAGTAAAGGTAATTGCTAAACCCAAAGCTCCCCATTCCAGAAAACCACCAGGCCATCCCAGGGGGGGGAGTGCCTATCCAGCCACATGAGCTCTGATGGTAACACGTGAACTGTCTGCAGGGCCCCTCTTTCTCTTGCTTTGCCTTCCATGCTGGACTTTGAGCGTGGGAACTGGCCTGGCTTCTTTTGAGCATTGAGATGGAGCAGGCGCTTTAGCAAAAGCTCAGGAAGGAAGGGGAAAAGCCAGGATGGAGGGAGAGTTTCCCTTCCATCAGTTACTCAGTCACTCAGTTCACTTGTTGGGGGGCCCAGGATGCAAGGATGGAGTCTAGACTGCCTCCTTCAGGAATTCCTGTGAGGTTTTTGTCTTCAAGGAAGGACTTTCCTTCTTCTTCTTCCCTTTCCTGTCAATATTCATAGCCTTTTTTTTTTCCCCACCTGCAACCTCTGTACTTTGCTCACCAGCCAAGGTATTGGGTTGGCCAGAAGTTCATTTGGGTTTTTTCATAAGATGTTATGCAAAAATCAGAACGAACTTTTGGACATCTTCCCAGTTGAGGGAACTTCATGGCCTACATTAAACCGCAGCACTTAGAAACCACCCCCTTTGCGTCTTCTCAGGCGCCTGCTGGCTCCGGGCCTTCAGCCTTTGACAGTTACCGCAAGATGATTCAACAGTTTCTTTTTCATTCACTATCTACTCATTCACCAGGCTGTGTGTGGGGTTCATGGGGTGGTGCCGAGGTTTGGGGGTCAGAGGTCAAGTTGTGATCAGGATGTTTGCTAGAAGGCGGATGGGCCCTATGCTGGCTGCCTCTGGAGGGTCCTTTGTGCTCGCAGTGGGGTGCACCTCAATTTTTAATAGAGATAGAGCATTTTTTTGGTGTTTTTTTTTTGACAATGAAAGATGAGTATTAGTTGGAATGATATTTTTATCAGCCAGACAAAAAATAAAAGATAATTACAATTGCAAGCCATAATGGGAACATGAGTAACTTAACAATATAAAACACTTACATACAATTTAGGGAGTCAAGCAGAGTGATGTGGTAAGTAGAAGTGCATACATGCACATATTTTCATCTGTCCAGCCAGTCTGTGTTTTTTGGTCGGTGCATTTAAGCCATATACATGTAAGGTGGTTATCGATGTGTATGATCCTATTACCATTTCCTTAATTATTTTGGGTTTGTTTTCTATAGGTCTTTTCCTTCTCTTGTGTTTCCTGTCTAGAGAATTTCCTTCAGCATTTGTTGTAAAGCTGGTTTGGTGGTGTTAAATTCTCTTAACTTTTGCTTGTCTGGAAAGCTTTTGATTTCTCCAAGATAAAGCATTTTTGATTCTTGCTATTTTCAGAGAGAAGAGGGAATTTGTTCAGGGCTGAGCTGGAGGTGTCTCCAGAAGCAGATTGGCAAAGGATAAAGGCGTGGATTATTGGAGCAGAGCACTGCTGGGAAACCAGGGTTGGTTTTCAAGTTCTTGTTAGTTTTTCATTCTAGAATGTCTGTGTTGCGTGGAGACACATGGTGATCAAAGGCCAGGCACCAGGGATGTCCTTTGTCATGAGCATTCAAATTAGGTATCTGAAGGTGTGCTTTCCCCTTAGACCAAAACTGATTTTGATTTGGAGTTGGAGAAAAACACCCACCACTGCTTTTAAAAAATGATTTGTGTGCGTATATGTGTTTTAATACACAAAGGTCTTTTTTTGGTGGTGGTGTTGTCTTGCTTGTCTCTTTTTATTCTATTTTAAAATTAATTTTTATTAAAGTCTAGTTGCTTTACAATGTTGCGTTAGCTTCTGCTGCNCCCTGGAGTAAGAAATGGCAACCCACTCCAGTACTCTTGCCTGGAAAATTCTGTGGACAGAGGAGCCTGGTGGGCCTCAGTCCATGGGGTCACAAAGAGTCAGACATAACTGAGCACAAGAACAAACAGAAAGACTAAGATTGCTAAGTGTAGAGATTGATATTTAAAAGCATAAAATGCACAAACTAACATGTATGTCTCATGGGAGAGCTTGAGGTGTTCCTGAAACCCTGACTTTTCCATCACAGAGATAGTTTCCTTTTTGCTTGAAAAGCATTAGGAATTTAGACATTCATATTATGATAAACAGATGTTCAAGCTTTCAGGAGGACAGATTCTAAGTTTTTTTTCATCCAGCTTTGCTGTCTTTGTTAAATAGTAATTCCTTGGGGTGGTGGTTGAAGTGAAGAGCAAGCGCCATCTAGTGGTTCTATTTAAGTGTACAGGTCAAAATAAGTTGAAACATTTTGGAACATGTATGCTTTAACTTTGGAGAAGGCAGTGACACCCCACTCCAGTACTCTTGCCTGGAAAATCCCATGGACGGAGGAGCCTGGTAGGCTGCACGCCATGGGGTCGCTGAGAGTTGGACACGACTCACTTACATGCTAGCAAGATTATGCTCAAAATCCTTCCAGCTAGACTTTTAGCAGTGTATGAACTTTCAGATGTACAAGCTGGGTTTAGAAAAGGCAGAGGAACCAGAGATCAAATTGCCAGCACTCATTGGGTCATGGAGAAAGCAAGGGAATTCCGGAAAATCATCTTTCTCATTGGTGGATAATTGCTTTACAGTGTTGTTAATTCAGCTGTACAGTAGTGTAAATCAGCTGTAAGTATAAATATGTCCTCTCTCTTTTGAGGCTCCCTCCCACTTCCCCCACCCCATCCCTCTAAGTCACCACAGAGCACTGGACCAAGCTCCCTGCGTGATAGAGGAGGTTCCCACTAGTCCTTTGTCTGATCCACGGGAGTGTATGCATGTCAGTCCCAACCTCCCAGTTCGTCCCACTCTCCCCTCTCCCGCCCCCCACCCTGTCCACACGTCCATCTCTAAGTCTGCATTTCTGTTCCTGTCTCTTATACACATCTAGATGTGTATAAGAGACAGGTATACGTGTTTGCGTCAATGAAGGGTTTCGTTTCTCTCTGGTGAATACCCAGGATGGAATTTGTGAATTGTAAACTCAAGTGTGTGTTTAACTTCATGTTCTTGTTGTTCAGTCACTAACTTATGTCTTGACTCTTTTCGATCCCATCAGCTGCAGCACGCCAGGCTTCCCTGTCCTGCACTATCTCCTGGAGTTTGCTCAGACTCCTGGTGACTGAATTCATGACGCCATCCAACCATCTCATCTTCTGTCGTCCCCTCCTCCTCCTTTCCTCAATCTTTCTCAGCATCAGGATCTTTTCCAATGAGTCAACACTTGTCATCAGGTCGCCAAAGTATTGGAGCTTCAACATCTGTCCTTCCAGTGAATATTCAGGGTTGATTTCCTTTAGGATTGACTTCATAAGATACTGTTAAACTTTTCCAGAGAGGCTTTGGCATTTTTTTCAAAATTCTCACTACCAGTGAACAAGAGATCTCTCTGTCTTCTTAACACTTGATATTATCCGTGTTTTTTATTTCAGCCTCTCTGTTAGGTATTTATGGTTCAGCTTTTAAATTAGTGCCTCAAAGTTTGGTCCTAATTCCACAGGTGGGACTTCCCAGCGAGGCACTGTCTTACTAATACTTATCTGGACGCCCATCCTTACACGACTCTGAGGAACAGTGAAGCTCCTGTCGCTTGCTTTTGCTCTTGCCTGTAATGATCCTAGCTCAGCGTTTGCAAGCTTGCTGTTAATAATGGAACCATGTTTTAAAAAGCTAAGTCCTACACAGACCACCCGAGAAGTCAGATGGTGGACCTGCTGGGAGTTGAGCCGGCCCTCTCTGTACCCCATCACCACCCCAGCAGCTGTCCCCAAGGCGCTGCCCAGCACACGAGTCCCAGCCCTTACTCTCAACTCTCATGCCACCTACCCAGGACCTGCCAGCTCTCTTAACCCCATAGGACCTCTCTCTGCCACTTACAGCACAGACATAAAAATATTTGCCAAATCTTCATATCTTACAGACCCAAGAAGACAGAAAAGAGAGGTTATATCTGTTATAATACCAAAAACCATTGTTATTTATGATTTATACCTTGTGTGTGTATGTGTGCTGATCTGTCTGACTCTTTGTGACCCCATGGAGTGTCTCCTGCCAGGCTCCTCTGTCCCTGGAATTTTCCAGGAAAGAATACTGGAGTGGGTTGCCATTTCCTCCTCCAGGGCATCTTCCTGAACCCCAGTCTCCTTCACTGGCAGGTGGATCCTTTGTACCACTGCGCCCCCTGGGAAGCCCAGTAATCTTAGTAGGCCACCTTAAATGCTAAATACTGTTTGTATAACAAAGCTTCCCGGGGGTTCAGTGATAAAGAATCCACCTGCCGGTGCAGGAGATGCAAGAGATGCGAGTTCAATCCCTGGGTCAGAAAGATGCCCTGGAGTAAGAAATGGCAACCCACTCCAGTACTCTTGCCTGGAAAATTCTGTGGACAGAGGAGCCTGGTGGGCCTCAGTCCATGGGGTCACAAAGAGTCAGACATAACTGAGCACAAGAACAAACAGAAAGACTAAGATTGCTAAGTGTAGAGATTGATATTTAAAAGCATAAAATGCACAAACTAACATGTATGTCTCATGGGAGAGCTTGAGGTGTTCCTGAAACCCTGACTTTTCCATCACAGAGATAGTTTCCTTTTTGCTTGAAAAGCATTAGGAATTTAGACATTCATATTATGATAAACAGATGTTCAAGCTTTCAGGAGGACAGATTCTAAGTTTTTTTTCATCCAGCTTTGCTGTCTTTGTTAAATAGTAATTCCTTGGGGTGGTGGTTGAAGTGAAGAGCAAGCGCCATCTAGTGGTTCTATTTAAGTGTACAGGTCAAAATAAGTTGAAACATTTTGGAACATGTATGCTTTAACTTTGGAGAAGGCAGTGACACCCCACTCCAGTACTCTTGCCTGGAAAATCCCATGGACGGAGGAGCCTGGTAGGCTGCACGCCATGGGGTCGCTGAGAGTTGGACACGACTCACTTACATGCTAGCAAGATTATGCTCAAAATCCTTCCAGCTAGACTTTTAGCAGTGTATGAACTTTCAGATGTACAAGCTGGGTTTAGAAAAGGCAGAGGAACCAGAGATCAAATTGCCAGCACTCATTGGGTCATGGAGAAAGCAAGGGAATTCCGGAAAATCATCTTTCTCATTGGTGGATAATTGCTTTACAGTGTTGTTAATTCAGCTGTACAGTAGTGTAAATCAGCTGTAAGTATAAATATGTCCTCTCTCTTTTGAGGCTCCCTCCCACTTCCCCCACCCCATCCCTCTAAGTCACCACAGAGCACTGGACCAAGCTCCCTGCGTGATAGAGGAGGTTCCCACTAGTCCTTTGTCTGATCCACGGGAGTGTATGCATGTCAGTCCCAACCTCCCAGTTCGTCCCACTCTCCCCTCTCCCGCCCCCCACCCTGTCCACACGTCCATCTCTAAGTCTGCATTTCTGTTCCTGTCTCTTATACACATCTAGATGTGTATAAGAGACAGGTATACGTGTTTGCGTCAATGAAGGGTTTCGTTTCTCTCTGGTGAATACCCAGGATGGAATTTGTGAATTGTAAACTCAAGTGTGTGTTTAACTTCATGTTCTTGTTGTTCAGTCACTAACTTATGTCTTGACTCTTTTCGATCCCATCAGCTGCAGCACGCCAGGCTTCCCTGTCCTGCACTATCTCCTGGAGTTTGCTCAGACTCCTGGTGACTGAATTCATGACGCCATCCAACCATCTCATCTTCTGTCGTCCCCTCCTCCTCCTTTCCTCAATCTTTCTCAGCATCAGGATCTTTTCCAATGAGTCAACACTTGTCATCAGGTCGCCAAAGTATTGGAGCTTCAACATCTGTCCTTCCAGTGAATATTCAGGGTTGATTTCCTTTAGGATTGACTTCATAAGATACTGTTAAACTTTTCCAGAGAGGCTTTGGCATTTTTTTCAAAATTCTCACTACCAGTGAACAAGAGATCTCTCTGTCTTCTTAACACTTGATATTATCCGTGTTTTTTATTTCAGCCTCTCTGTTAGGTATTTATGGTTCAGCTTTTAAATTAGTGCCTCAAAGTTTGGTCCTAATTCCACAGGTGGGACTTCCCAGCGAGGCACTGTCTTACTAATACTTATCTGGACGCCCATCCTTACACGACTCTGAGGAACAGTGAAGCTCCTGTCGCTTGCTTTTGCTCTTGCCTGTAATGATCCTAGCTCAGCGTTTGCAAGCTTGCTGTTAATAATGGAACCATGTTTTAAAAAGCTAAGTCCTACACAGACCACCCGAGAAGTCAGATGGTGGACCTGCTGGGAGTTGAGCCGGCCCTCTCTGTACCCCATCACCACCCCAGCAGCTGTCCCCAAGGCGCTGCCCAGCACACGAGTCCCAGCCCTTACTCTCAACTCTCATGCCACCTACCCAGGACCTGCCAGCTCTCTTAACCCCATAGGACCTCTCTCTGCCACTTACAGCACAGACATAAAAATATTTGCCAAATCTTCATATCTTACAGACCCAAGAAGACAGAAAAGAGAGGTTATATCTGTTATAATACCAAAAACCATTGTTATTTATGATTTATACCTTGTGTGTGTATGTGTGCTGATCTGTCTGACTCTTTGTGACCCCATGGAGTGTCTCCTGCCAGGCTCCTCTGTCCCTGGAATTTTCCAGGAAAGAATACTGGAGTGGGTTGCCATTTCCTCCTCCAGGGCATCTTCCTGAACCCCAGTCTCCTTCACTGGCAGGTGGATCCTTTGTACCACTGCGCCCCCTGGGAAGCCCAGTAATCTTAGTAGGCCACCTTAAATGCTAAATACTGTTTGTATAACAAAGCTTCCCGGGGGTTCAGTGATAAAGAATCCACCTGCCGGTGCAGGAGATGCAAGAGATGCGAGTTCAATCCCTGGGTCAGAAAGATGCCCTGGAGTAAGAAATGGCAACCCACTCCAGTACTCTTGCCTGGAAAATTCTGTGGACAGAGGAGCCTGGTGGGCCTCAGTCCATGGGGTCACAAAGAGTCAGACATAACTGAGCACAAGAACAAACAGAAAGACTAAGATTGCTAAGTGTAGAGATTGATATTTAAAAGCATAAAATGCACAAACTAACATGTATGTCTCATGGGAGAGCTTGAGGTGTTCCTGAAACCCTGACTTTTCCATCACAGAGATAGTTTCCTTTTTGCTTGAAAAGCATTAGGAATTTAGACATTCATATTATGATAAACAGATGTTCAAGCTTTCAGGAGGACAGATTCTAAGTTTTTTTTCATCCAGCTTTGCTGTCTTTGTTAAATAGTAATTCCTTGGGGTGGTGGTTGAAGTGAAGAGCAAGCGCCATCTAGTGGTTCTATTTAAGTGTACAGGTCAAAATAAGTTGAAACATTTTGGAACATGTATGCTTTAACTTTGGAGAAGGCAGTGACACCCCACTCCAGTACTCTTGCCTGGAAAATCCCATGGACGGAGGAGCCTGGTAGGCTGCACGCCATGGGGTCGCTGAGAGTTGGACACGACTCACTTACATGCTAGCAAGATTATGCTCAAAATCCTTCCAGCTAGACTTTTAGCAGTGTATGAACTTTCAGATGTACAAGCTGGGTTTAGAAAAGGCAGAGGAACCAGAGATCAAATTGCCAGCACTCATTGGGTCATGGAGAAAGCAAGGGAATTCCGGAAAATCATCTTTCTCATTGGTGGATAATTGCTTTACAGTGTTGTTAATTCAGCTGTACAGTAGTGTAAATCAGCTGTAAGTATAAATATGTCCTCTCTCTTTTGAGGCTCCCTCCCACTTCCCCCACCCCATCCCTCTAAGTCACCACAGAGCACTGGACCAAGCTCCCTGCGTGATAGAGGAGGTTCCCACTAGTCCTTTGTCTGATCCACGGGAGTGTATGCATGTCAGTCCCAACCTCCCAGTTCGTCCCACTCTCCCCTCTCCCGCCCCCCACCCTGTCCACACGTCCATCTCTAAGTCTGCATTTCTGTTCCTACCCTGCAAATACGAAACCTTCCTTTCTTTCCATTTTGACCCCCTGTATTGACCACACAGCCTGAGTCTCACACACACATTGGCCTCCTTTGACGCACAATATCAAACAAGAGCTACAGGGAGACCCAGCAAAGAAGTCTATTCTGTCAGATCCCTGGTTCCAGAGGCTCTGTTCACGGTCAATTCACGGTCAATTCAAGGTCTTAACACCTATTTTGTATCCATTTGTCACAGGTATGATTTGAGTCTGGATGAAATGAGAACTTTGACATTTCAGAGAGTGACGTTTACCATGGGTCTCCCTCTGTTAAAACGTGCAATTCAGGATCAGGTAAGTCTCACTGTTATTATGGTGTAAAGTGTGTGAGTGAATGAGAGAGAGACAGAGAGAGGAAAAGATTTTGTTTTGCTTTGTTTGCTTTTTGCGACTTGTGGAAGGAAACACATTAATTTTGTCCTGGGAGAAGCAGACAATTTGGTCGGTATGGGAGTGGCTCCCTCACCCTCCCTTTCTCCCGCCTTCCTGTTAATCTAATTGACATTAATTTCTCTCAAGCCAACAGGCAAGGAAGTAGGAGAATTAGCAAAGGTAGAAAATATTTGTTCACAAAACAAATATGATTTGGGGTTTCGAATTCAAATATCTGAGAAATATAATAAATAAAATAATAAAAATAAAAAATTCATTTCACAGGCTTTTCAAGCATTTTAATCTTGTCAAAAATGGATGAGTCTTGTTTGTCTAAAAATTGGCATTCTCAATGCAGTGAAATTATTTTAGTCAATTTAACCTTGCTAAAAATAGAAAAGGAAAGAAGCAAAGAAAATGTGAGGAGAGGATTCTTTGTGAGGCTAGCATTAGGAGCTCTATATTTACCCAAGTTTAAGTCCATTCCATATAATCCATTAAGTTCGTTCCATATAGTCAAAGCTGTGGTTTTTCCAGTAGTCTTGTATGGATGTGAGAGTTGGACCGAAAAGAAGGCCAAGTCCAACAGAATTGGTGCTTTTGAACTGTGGTGCTGGAGAAGACTCTTGTGAGTCCCTTGGACTACAAGGAGATCAACCCAGTCAATCTTAAAGGAAATCAACCCTGAATATTCATTGGAGGGACTGATTCTGAAGCTGAAGCTCCAAAACTTTGGCCACTTAATGCGAAGAACTGACTCATTGGAAAAGACCCCGATGCTGGGAAAGATTGAAGGCAGGAGGTGAATGGGGTGACAGAGAATGGGATGGTTGGATGGCATCATGGACTCAATGGCTATGAGTTCGAGCAAATTCTGGGAGATAGTGAAGGACAGGAAACCCTGGTGTGTTAGAGTCCATGGGGTCACAAAGAGCTGGACACGACTTAGTGACTGAACACCAACAACAAAGTCCGTTCATGCAGCTTCATAGCTTCCTTAACCTAACATTTTATATAGGAACAATATACCTCTTGGTGAGACCCCTGGGGGAGGGGCCTGAACTGGGGATGCTGAGAAGCTGAATGTATTCTGCAGCGGGCCCGGCCTCCTTTCTGCCCCCCAGGGTTTGTAGAGGGAGAGGCTGAGGACCAAACCTGTGGGAGCCTTGCCCATTCTGGAGACCACAGGGCATTGTTTCTCTGTGGAATGCGAATCAGAGCCAATGGGGGCCTGAGGTCATTGGTTGAGGCCAGATCCCAGCCCCTCACCCACCTTGGCTGGCTGGCTGTCCTGGGGAGGCAGGGACAGAAGTCAGCATCTTCTCATCAGGAAGGAGTTACAGGCAGAGCTTTGGTGTCTCCTGGTGAGGTCCTGCCATCCCTCTGAGGTGACGGGACACAGCATTGCCACCCTTAGATGGAGAGCAGGTGCAAAGGAACACCCACAGAACAGGGAGATGCACGCTGGGCAAAGCCTGGAAAATAGTTTTGCACCAATCAGAACATACTGGCAAAGTAGATGTCCAAACTGGTGAATTGCCTCTAAATGGGACATACATTAAGAAGTGAATACAACCAAACAAACAGCCAATTAACCTGCCAACCAACCTACCAGCCAGACAACCCACCAACCTGCCAGCTAAAGACCAACCAAGAAAACAACCAACCAACCAACCAGTCAACCTTCCAACCAACCTACCAACCAACCAACCTACCTACCAACCTGCCAACTGACCAACCAACCAGCTAACCAACCTACCAACCAACAAAATAAACAACCAGCCTACCAACCAACTAACCAACAAAACAAACAACCCACCAAATTACCAAGCAAACAGCCCACCAACCAACCAAACATAAAGAAACCCTCATTCCCCTTTGCTTTCAGCTGCTTTCTCCATCACAGCCTGGCCTCCAAATGCATCCAGCCTGGGGCTGGGGGAAGGTAAGAACTTGACATGCAGGCCAGTCTCCTGCCCCTTTAATTAGCCCATTATGTCTAAGGCTTAACTTAGTGTCAAAATTCAAGACCTGGATGTGAGAGTTGATCTGTAATGAGGTTTGCCAGTTTCAGCCCGACCCCCATGTCTGAAGGCATAGCCTGTGCACTCTTGCTCCCTATGAAGCATGTGAAGGCCTGCATCCAATTACCTTCCTTGTTTCCTTGGCTCCCTCTGAGGTCCTCAGCAACCAGACAGCTCTGTCCTGGATGATTAGGTATGATTCCTCTGGGAGGCACAGGATTGGCCTTGGATGATCCCTCCAGTTCAATTCTGTTACTTATTTCAGGCTGTTTGGCACTTCTCTCTGTGTGAATTAGCAAAAGTCAAAAAGCCTGAAGGAAATTAAACTAGTCAGTCATCGGTCACCAGGGCACAGGCTCCTCTTGGGGGACGGGTGTCCTAAGATTCAGCCGCACATCTGTGTGTAAAGACTCTCAAATTCCACCCCATGAACAGCTGGAGGAGCTGTCCACAGCCAGTAATTCTAGAAGAAGTGTTGTGTGACTCATCCATGATTTATCCTCTTCCTGAAGTTATTGAGTCATGGCTGCACTGCCTGTTCAGAGAGTGGTCCAAGTCCTTCCATCTTTCCCTGGCCCTCGTGTTACTCTTAACTTTTGGGGACGATCTGATGAGCACCCTGGCGGAGGGCAGCAGGTAACATGTGATGATGATGTTCTTGAAGACGAACAAGGAGCGAGCCGCATTTGTCTCAAGCCTCGGCAGACAGCCCAGAGGCTGAGAAGCAGCCATTGAAATGTTTCCACTCTGTCTTCTCCCTTCTGTCATCTGCAATAGATTAGAGATGTTTCGATAATTTAAAAAGGAAAACAGTATCTGACCTTGACTACAGAGCATATGCACTTGCACATGTGCGCGTGCACACACACACACACAGTGTGAATAATCTCATCCCACCTTTTTGACTCTTCCTGCACCCGTTTCCAGCAACATTGTCTTTGTGGCCCTCAGTCAACTCTCTCCTCTCTCCCTGAGAATTCAGAACCAGGTCCTGGGTGCTGAAAGTCCTGGCTCCCAGAATTCCCAGATGAAGGCCCAGAGGACCCAGTTGGGACATCTCTTTTGTGGAAGCGCTGGGACTAGACCCTGTCCCCTTCCTTGGGTGCCTGGTCCCATCTCCTCAAACACTTGTCCCTGGAGGCTGATGGTCTGCACCCAAATCACCATAACTAGTAACAGCAGCTCACGTTTATGAAATTCGTATTTTGTGCCAGTTACAGCTCTAAGAACTCTGAACGGATGGTCTCATTTAGTATTCCTGACATCCTTAAAGGTATTCTCATTTTACAGATGAGTAAACTGAGGCTGAGGAATTGACCAGAGGTCACAGGGAATGGAAACCAATTCCTGTATTCTTGCCTGGAAAATCCCATGGACAGAGAAGATTGGCAGGCTACAGTCCAGGGGGTCACAGAGAGTTGGACATGGCTGAGCGACGGCGCACGTGTGCTCCCACACACAAGTAGTAAGCTGTGTGTGTGTGACTAGTGGGGCACAGATTCAAAGCCAGGGCGGCTGCCTCCTGAGCCCACCCAGATCTGGTGATTTCATCCCAGGGTGCACTTTGAATCCCCTAAAGGAGCTTTCCAAACTCTTGCCACCCAGGATGCCGGGCAGGCCAATCAGATCCGCATTTACATCTTTCAGGTGATGCAGGCTGCATCCTGGCTTGAGTCCTGAAGCACTGACCTTCTTTCTCGGTACCCCGTACTGTCTCTCTAGATTGTTCCCATTCAGCATTTGGTCCCTGCCAATCACCGTTCATATCAATAACCTCAGATGTGCAGATGACACCACCCTTATGGCAGAAAGCCAAGAGGAACTGAAGAGCCGTTGATGAAAGTGAAAGGGGAGAGTGAAAAAGCTGGCTTAAAACTCAACATTCGAAAAACTAAGATCGTGGCATCTGGTCCCATCACTTTATGGCAAATAGATGGGGAAACAATGGAAACAGTGACAGACTTTATTTTCTTGGGCTCCAAAATCACTGCAAATGATGACTGCAGCCATGAAATTAAAAGACGCTTGCTCCTTGGAAGAAAAGTTATGACCAACCTAGACAACATGTTAAAAAGCAGAGGCATTACTTTGCCAACAAAGGTCCATCTAGGCAAAGCTATGGTTTTTCCAGTGGTCATGTAAGGATGTGAGAGTTGGACTATAAAGAAGCTGACTGCCGAAGAATTGATACTTTTGAAGTTTTGTGTTGGAAAAGACTCTTGAGTCCCTTGGACTGCAAAGAGATCCAACCAGTCCATCCTAAAGGAAATCAGTCCTTAATATTGGAAGGACTGAAGCTAAAGCTGAAACTCCATTACTTTGGCCACCTGATGCGAAGAACTGATTCACTGGAAAAGACCCTGATGCTGGGAAAGATTGAGGGCAGGAGGAGAGGGGGACGACAGAGGATGGGATGGTTGGGTGGCATCACTGACTCGATGGACATGAGTTTGAGCAAGCTCCTGGAGTTGGTGATGGACAGGGAAGCCTGGTGTGCTGCAGTCCATGGGTGACAAAGAGTCAGACATGACTGAGTGACTGAACTGAATCATGGTTCGGGGCTGACTCAGGGATACTTCATCTTAATATTTCCTTTTCCCAGGAGGGAGCCAGTGGGACTCAGGCTATTCCTGGCCTAAGTGTAGGAGGAATGGGGATGGGTATCTGGATAATGCAGCCCCACTGCACCCGTGACTGCTTCCTCCACCCCCACCTTAGCCGTCTTCTCTCCCACCTGAGCTCTTCTCATCCTAACATGAGCCACGTGGGTTGTGGGTGTGGTAGCATCTTTATTATCTAAGCTAGTGGTTCTCAAAGCATAATCTGAGGACCCCTCGGGGTTACTCCAGACCCTTTCACATCTTGATTCTACCTGAAAAGTAGACGTCAGCTGCCTGCAAGCATGGCAGCAGATTTTCATCATCAACTGCAACCGAAACAGCATAGGGCAGAACACGGAGTGCAGAAGCAGGCGCGAGAGGTCCGCTGGCCTTTATTAAGCCAGATGCTAAAGCAATTTGTAAAAATGCAAAACAATACCATTCTTCTCACTGATTATTTTTTGGCTTGAAAATTATGGTTGTTTTTCATAAGAATTTTGTCATTTACATTAACATGTAATAGGTTCATTATTGTTTTTAAATGAGTAAATATTTTAGAAATTCTCAGCTTTAATTGTATGGCAACTTGATAGATACAACCTGTGTAAACAAGAGCTCTCTGGAATCTGAGATAAGTTTTAAGAGTATGTTGTTCAGCTGCCAAGACTCTTTGCGATCCCATTGACTGCAGCACACCATGCTTCCCTGTCCTTCAATATCTCCCAGAGCTTGCTCAAATTCATGTTTCCATTGAGTCGGTGATGCCATCCAACAGTCTCATCCTCTGTTACCTGCTTTTCCTCTTGCCCCCAGTTTTTCCCAGTGAGGGTCTTTTCCAGTGAATTGGCTCTTCACATTATGTGGCCAAAGTATTGGAGCTTCAGCTTCAGCATCAGTCCTTCCAATGAATATTCAGGACTGATCTCCTTTAGAATGGACTGGTTGGATCTCCTTGCAGTCCACGGGATTCTCAAGAGTCTTCTCCAACACCACAGTTCAAAAGCATCAGTTCTTCGGCACTCAGCCTTCTTTATAGTCCAACTCTCACATCCATATGTGGCTAATGAAATTATTCTTTATTATACTGTAATTATTATTTCCATGAGAATTTTAGAGACTTCCCTCATAGCTCAGTTGGTAAAGAATCCACCTGCAATGCAGGAGACGCGGGTTTGGAAATGCCAAACCCTGGAGAAGGACCCTGGAGAGCCTGGAGAAGGAAATGGCAACCCACTCCAGTATTCTTGCCTCTTCTTGCCTGGGAAATCCCTTGGACAGTGGAGCCTGGTGGGCTACAGTCCATGGGGTCACAAAAGTCGGACACAAGTTAGTAACTAAACCACCACTATACTGTAATTATTATTTCAGTCAGGATTTTAGATAGTGTCTGTTTGGTATGGTTTGGGTTTTTATATTTAGAGACATATCTGGGGCAAGGGGGTGGTCAGATCTGGAATGGAATAAGCTTCAGAAGTCAGCTCCCCTTAGAAGGCATCAGGGAGTGGGGATCACTATTGCTTTCTTCATGAACCCTGAGAAAAGGAGCAGTCTTTTCCAGGAAGCCAGTACGCTGATGCTGTCGGTGTGCTGCAGAAAAGGACCTGAGCAGGGGATATGCCAGGAGGCTGAGGCTGTCCACCACCCCTCTGGCCCCACCTAGGCCGGCTCTGTTGCCCACGACGACCAGGCACACCTGCTCCATCCACCCTGGGAGTGGTCCCTGACTCCTTTGTGCTCTTGGCGCCCACACCCTGGCCTTGGCTCTGCCCTCGGCCCCCCGGCTTCTGTTTGTACCAGCACCTCGGGGCCTGACAGGCTGCTGTGCGCTGGACCTTGCGTGCTATCTCTGGCAGGAGGCCCTGTCCCAGCTCCAGCTCCAGGGCCCTGGCCGCCTGGCCAGCACTTTGGTTGGGTCAGCCCTGACCCTGTGGGAAACCCTGGAGGATTTGAGCAGAGATGACAGGACAGAGTGAGGGCCTGTTTACAGAAGTTCCTCTGTGTAGATTGGCACCTGAACAGAGTTGTCATCTATGATGGCTGCAGGGATTCTTTGCAAGGGTGGGCCAGGGGGTAAGCTAGGACCTGCCCAGGGACTCCACTGCAGCTGTGGGCTTGGTGCTATTTATTTATTGCACTGTAAACCATCCTGCATAATGGAAATTTCTCATTTTAAGGCACAATGATTCTTCTTGCATTGAACTATTATGTTAAATATAACAATAGTGATTACCTGTTATAGTTTCTAAGTCCTTGCTGTGTTCCAGGAGAGGTGAGTTATTTCATTTTACAATCATTTATTGAATACCTACTACAAAGTAGTTTGAGAGGCAGTGAACAAAACAGGCAAAAATATACCTGCATTACGGAGTTTACATTTTAGGCAGCAAACTAATAAAAAAGTAAATTTATGTCAGATGGTTGTCCATGCTAGAGATAAAAATCAAGCATGGTAAACTGGAAAAGAAGTAACCGTATCTCTGTCCACAGATGATACGATTTTTTAATGTAGAAAACTCTAAAGATTCCACTAACAAACTGTTAGAACTGACAAACAAATTTGGTAAAGTTGCAAGGTACACAATCCATCACTCTTTTCCGTTAACATTCATATAAAATAATGCACTTCCCATTAAGAGCTAAGTCAGCTCATGAATCAGGCTGGTGATGTCAATATGGTACATTCTTCAACGGGGGCTGTCAGTATTGGTAAATTATATGATTACGCTAATCATCCTAAAAATTTCCAAGGCAGCTAGGAGTTTGGTAGGAAGCATATGCTGCCAAGAGAAGAGGAATTAAATTTAAGGCAAGAATTTGGAAAATCTGAAGCTGTCCAAATGCTGCAGTGATGTTGTGACACGTGAAAAATGTCTTTGGACAGAGCCATGGAAATGTCATTTTCCGTCATTCCTCTGCTGGGCTTTCCTGGGGTAGTCGAGGCCCCTGGGGAGGACAGAAGCACACTGGCGACAGGCAGCCTTTGTTGCAGAATTCTCCCAGCACCGTGCTCAGGGACCCCATTCTGTGGCCTCAGGGGAGAATCCGCCAAGAATAAGGAACAGCTGAGAGCAAGAAGGGTCAGATGTGGGGCCCGCAATGAGAATCCTGGATTTGTTTTGCAAAGGTAACTGTAGTCATAGGAGGGTTTTCTCAAGGGTGGATAGGGAAGAGGAAGTGGGGAAGCACAGTATAATGCTTCTTTTATTTTTCTGGTGTTTGGCCACACAGCACAGCATAGAATCTTAGTTCCTTGACCAGGGATTGAACCTATGCCCCCTGCAGTGGGAGTATAGTGTCTTAGCCACCGGACTGCCAGGGAAGTCGTGTGATGCTTATTTTGAAAGTAGTATAGTATCTTGATCAAAATTTACAAGTTGATTGAAAAAATGTATATGAAAATGCAAAAGACCTGGAATCATTAAAGCAGTTCTAAAAAAGGACACATTTGGAGAACGCTCACTATTTGATTTCAAGAGTTGTTCAAAGTGCCTCAAGATTATGTGGTATTGGCATAAGGTTAGACACATAGATTAATGGGACGGAATAGAGAGTCCTAAAATAAATCCACACATGTGTGATCAATAGATTTTTGGACAGTGTTGCCACGGCAATTCAATGGGAAAATAAAAGTCTTCTCAATAAATGGTTCTGGAATGACTTATGAACTTACAGGAAAAAAGTTAGCTTTGATCCCTACCTCACGCTACACACAAAAATAATTTGAGATGTAGTATACACCTAAACATAAATTCCACAATTACAACGTTGGTGGAAGAACAAAGGAGAAGGCAGAGGTTTCTTAGAGAGGACGTCAAATGCTAAACCCATCAAAGAAAAAGAACTGATAAATTGATCTTTATCAAAATTAAAAGCTGTTGTTCTTCAAAAGACAGCATGAAGAGGAGAAAAAGACAATCTACAAACCAGGAAAGAAGGCCTACAATGCATATATCTGAAAAAAATTATGTCCAGATACAAAAGACTCGTACCCAGGACATATAAAGAGCTCTTAGAGCTAAATGCTAAAAAGATAAACTATTCAATGTAAAAAGTGGGCCAAGGACTTGAATAGAGCCTTTATAAAAGGGTCCAAATGGCCACTGAGCATAGAAAGACGTGCTCAGCATCTTTAGTCATCTGAGAAACGCACGTTTGAATCATAATGAGAGGCTTTCCTGGTGGCTGGGTGGCTCAGACTCCGAGCTTGCAGTAGGGGCCCAGGTTCGATCCCTGGTCAGGCAGCTAGATCCCACATGCTGCAACTAAGAGTTCTCACTTGGGCGTGAAGCCCTGGTGCAGCCAAACAAACCCAGCCAGCCGGCCAGCAAACCGGAGAGCCCACAGTGAGATGGCATCACAAGCCCTCGAGAATAGCTGACCCTAGGGAAAGACAATGCTGAAGAGGATTTGGAGAAACTAGAAATCTCACACAGTGTTGGTTGGAGTAGAAAATGGTGTAGTCATTTTGCATAAGTGTTCAGCACTTCCTTACAACCCTTTAACCAGCAGTTGCATTCCTGGGGGTTTACAACAGAGAAGTGGAAACACATATCCCCACAAGGACTTGTTCCTGAATGCTTACCTCAACTTTACTTGAAATAACCTCATGCTGAAAACAACACAGATGTCCATCAATAAGGGATTGGACAAATTGTGGAACATTTGCAGATGGAAAACTACTCAGCCATAGAAAAGAATGAATGACAGATACACAGAACAACACGGATGCCTTATTTGCCCAGAAGAAGACAGATATGAAAGTACATGCTGTATGGTTCCACTTTTGTAAGTTCAAGAATGGGAAAAGCTAGGGCAATTGATGAAAAGAGAACACTGGTTGCCCAGGGGGGTGGTGACCCTGTAAAGGAGAATGAGGGCACTTTCTAGGTGGCACAGGGACGTTGCGTGATCTTAATTGCTGTGATGGTTACACAGGTAGATAATGGACCAGAACTGATGCATTTATGCTCTCTGCATTTCGCTGTATGTAAATTTTGCCTTAATGGTAAGATCATCCTGGCTGATATTTGAGGCAGAGTGCAACAGGAGGCCAGCTGAAAGGCTGTTAGAATAGTCCAGGTTCAAGATGGTGATGGGAGATGTAAAAAGTGAACAGACTTGAGACCCCTTTTGGAGGGAGGGTCAGGACTAGGTAGCCCAGTAGGCAAGAGTCTTGTTTAAAGCAGGCCCCAGAGGACTGAATCCTTGAAGCCCATTTACTTATTCTCCTTGTATGTTTTACTCTGGTTCATTTTCTTTCTAAAATAATTGAAGGTATATTATAATACAGGACATGTATTCAGTTCAGTTCAGTTCAGTCGCTCAGTCATGTCCAACTCTTTTTGACCCTATGGACTGCAGCACACCAGGCCTCCCTGTCCATCACCAACTCCCAGAGCTTACTCAAACTCATGTTCTTCAGGTTGGTGATGCCACCCAACCATCTCATCCTCTGTCATCCCCTTCTTCTCCTGCCCCCGATCTCTCCCAGCATCAGAATCTTTTCCATTGAGTCAGTTCTTCACATCAGGTGGCCAAAGTAGTGGAGTTTCTGCTTTAGCNAATTGAAACCAGAAGGAAAAAGAAGCAAATATCCCAGTTTGGGAACTGATGTTAGAAAACTAAGATCAGGAACCTGTTTTTGCCCAGTCCTCTTGGCCGGGCTCCTAACAGGGCTTGCCAATGGGTTATGAAGGAGACAGTAAGGGGCTTTTAATATCAGAGGAAAGAAAGCTCAGATTATAAGACACCCATGCAGTGTTGAATCAAGTTGATTTTAGTTGAAGAAGGAATATTTGTCTTTTGGAGACTCTCTGGGCTTATAAAAAATATATATTTTTGTAGAATTTGCTTTGTAATAGAATATTGTATCATGAAGATCTGATATATTAAGTGCTTTATAAAGAAATGAAAGTTATTTTAGGGGAAATTACCTTCCTTCTATTTGAGATTGAATTTATTAAGCAGAAATGTAAATATAGAGTATAATTTAGGATAAAATACAAGTTTGAGTATATTCTCTATACATTTATGGAACGATTATAATTTAAAATTACTATAAGGTAATAGTCTGATATAGGAATTAAGTCTGGCTTGAATATATTAAATCAGCCTAAATGAATATATAGATACAGTAGAAATATTGCAAGAATGTATGTCGAAAAATGCATTAATTATTTGATTGATCATTACTGGCATGGGCAGTTCAGTATGCTGCCAACTGAATATGGGGGGGCCTTGTAAACATTAGACATTCTTTATTTAAGAACAATTAGTAAATCAAAGGAAAATGAAAGAAGAACTGAAGAAAAGGGAGAATTTATGTGTGGAGAAGATGTTAAAAGTGGATGCCAGTAAGGAAATTCATCAAATTAAGCCTCGTCTTCATTCTGAAACTTTTGCTCGATGTCTTCAAATGGACCAGCCGAAATGAATGCTTGAGTCAACATCAGAGCATTAATGGCAGACTTCTATGGCTTTGCCCATAGGATCTAACAGCAAAGATCTCTGTCCTGGCAGAGACTTGAGAGGGAAAAGAACTGTCACAATCAATTTATTATGCTCCAGGATGGCTACATTTGGGGTTGGTTCTTTAGGAAATGTGATGGTAATTTATTTCACTTTTACGTGTGTAAAAGCGACCATTGCTGGATCCCACCGATGGCCAAGTCATGCTGCCCCATCCACGGTGGAAATGGAGAGAATGAAATAGGACGAAAACCTTGCCTAGGTGGAGATGCTGAGGGGTTTCCCTGGTCCTGATGGGTGAGGTTAACCTCCAGCAGAGCACGTG
Organism: Neotragus pygmaeus; assembly: GCA_006410875.1. Lineage (NCBI taxonomy): Eukaryota > Metazoa > Chordata > Mammalia > Artiodactyla > Bovidae > Neotragus > Neotragus pygmaeus. Next base: position 23,135 of record SJYV01031252.1, on the reverse strand, counting down.
GTTTAAGGGGAAGAAGGGGCTGTTGTAATGAAGTGAGTGGAGTGATTCTTAGCAAAGTCACCTGGGGACTGGGACATGTTGGTGTCACATGCTTTCTGGAGATGAGGCTGGTGGTACAGGAGAGAGTTTATTGGTGACTGGGACTGGGCCACCCAGAGTCCCGGGCTTCCTCCAGCTCAACAGGGAGGGGCATTGAGGACTGGGGGCAAGAGGTCCATGTGAGGACACTGAATATCTGGTTTCTGGCCCTTCTTCTACCACTTACTAGATGATTCTTGTTGGATAAGTCTTTTGACCTCCCTGAGCCTAGACTCTTCCATTCATGAACTGGGGATCAGCATGTCTTGCCCCACTCAGCCCTTCATGAAGGGTTGTTGTGGGGATCCACAGGACAGAGGACGTAGGGACCCTCTGAAAAAGCCCGCAAATATCCACTACAGTTGTTTTTTATTATTTGCTGGGAACGAACTCTCCCGTGTGAGTGATGCTGGAGCCAGGCACTGGTACGTGCTCCAGCCTTGGAGGTATTTTAGGAAATAATCAATCCAAGATGCACTGGGTAGGAGCCATGCTAACAGTCATAAATCTTGACAGTTTGCTGCTTGAAAAAATTAATAATGCTTGAGAGGAGCATTGTAAAAACCTATAGGAGGGAAAGTAGTATGTTTGGGGAGAGAGCTTAAGCCAGTGTGGAAACTGAGAGTCATCCAAGGAAGATAGGCTCCTCCTGCCCTGGTGGGGCGTAGTTTACACACATGTACAAACACACACAGCACACATGTATACACTCGTGCACGTGGGCAGCTTGCACGAGTTTTGTGGGGTGCATCTCAGAAGAGACTGGTGAATCAAAAAGGCTAGCATTGAGACTTCCCTGGTAGTCCAGTGGTTGGGACTCCAAGCTTCCAACTCATGGGGAACAAGTTCCATCCCAGGTCAGGGAAGTAAGATCCCACATTATGTGGGGGCATGGCACCCCCATATGCTTTTAATGCTTTTTAAAAAGCATTAATTCCAAGAATGGGTAATTGGAATTTATACATGCAAGGGCCCATTACTTTTGGCAGAAATGCCACCTGCCTCTGAAGTTTTAAAATGAAACAGCAATCGTGCTCTTGTCCTGTCCCATTTCTTGCTGGTGGAGAAGAGCATGCTTGTATAGCTTTGGGATTCAAGGTTGCTGTGCATAGCAGTGGAAGACAGGGTCACAAAGGGGGACCAGACGTCATGGTTTTTAACTGATCAAAGCCCAAGGATGGTCTGTGGTTAGAAATGAAAGTGAAGAATAGTGCTTTTCCTATGTCCAGAATGTTCCAAAACCTTCTGAATCCTCTGTTTTGACATGAAGCCTGGACTTGTGCCAGGCTCTCGCTGTTGGTGGGAGTATTGGTGAGTTGTCATGGAGAATTGTTGAGGGGAGGCCCAGAGACAAACTTGGTTAAGGCCACTTGAGGCCAAAGGCAAGTCAGTCAGGGCTGGCCTCCATGCAGGGGTAGTTGACTTCCTATTATGTGAGAAAAGACTCTTTAACTGCTCTGTCTGTGGTCTGAGACCAGATGATCGCATTAAAAAACAATGAACAGATGCTCATTACTATATATAAAAGAGAGAAACAACTAGGATTTACTGTATAGCACAAGTAACTATACTCAGTATCTTACCATAAACAGTGATGGAAAATAATAGAGGTATATGCTGGGAAAGATTGAAGGCAAAAGGAGAAGAGAGTGGCAGAGGATGAGATGGTTGGATGGCATCACCGATTCAATGGACATTAACTTGGTTGAACTCCAGGAGATGGTGAAGGACAAAGAGGCCTGGTGTGCTGCAGTCCATGGGTTTGCAAAAAGTTGGACATGACTTAGCGACTGAACAATAACAATACATTTATATAAATATAACTGAATCACTTGGCTGGACACCTGAAACTAACACAATATTGTAAATCAACTATACTTAAAAATTTTTTTTTTTATAAGGATGAAAACATTGACTTCTCTAGGGTGATAGAATTATTTTTTATTTAAAAATTGCTTAATAAAAGTGTTGAAGTTTTTAAATTGTAAAAGTAACGTTTATTATTTTTAAAAATGTTAATTTAAATGGTCAGGATTTAAGGATATCTTGACATTGGGTCTGTCATGTTTTCAGGTGGAGAAAACAAGGAATTTTGTCAGTCGGAGCCTGGTCATAGGTGAAGTCCTCTCCATAGCGGACATGGCCACAGGAGTGAAGGTGACAGTCACTGGGTCTCCCTCCCTTCCTGCACTGCGAGTTTTGTTTTATTTCACTATATTTTTTATTTATTTGGCTGCGCTAGGTCTTAGTTGTGGTGTGCGGGATCTCATTCCCTGACGAGGGATTGAACCTGGGCCCCCTGCGTTGGGAGCTTAGTGACTTAACCACAGGACCCCCAGGGGCGTCCCAGGAACTGAGAAGGAGTGAAAACAAAACAGTTCCATAGATGTCAGTCTGTTCCTACAAGAGTTGTTTAAAAAATGGTACACCTCCCAACACATCTGGACTTCTTCAGCCATTGTATTCAATCTGGTATTTGTTTTTCTTTGCTTTTCTTTCTGTATAGTTTTGCTGCATTTGTGCCAGTCAGTTATTTTCCTCTCCTTTCCTTTCATGTTTTCAGTTGGTTGCGTGGGCTGCGCTGGGGCCTCGCTGCCGCTCGGGCTTGCTCCTGCTGTGCTCTGCAGGGCTGCTCCCTGGTGGTGGTGCAGGGCTTCGCTTGTGCAGAGACAGGCTCTCGGCACGTGGGCTTCAGTAGGTGTGGTGACAGGCTTGGTTGTCCCTTGGCATGTGCCCCTTCCTGGACCAGAAACTGAACCTATACCCGCTGCACGGGCACATGGATTCTTAACCACTGGACCATCAGAAAATCCTCCTGAGTCTTCAACTACTGAATAATACTCCTTTGGGTAGAACAACACTTGGAATTCTTATATACTTCCTATACACGTTTCCATTTTTGCTGATTAAATGAGTATAAAATGGCATCGTGCTGTAGACTTGTTTTGCATGTACCAGCTCACCAAGGATGGTAAACAGAGTAGCTTGAAAGGCATGAGTGCTGTGACCTCTCCTGATGCCCTAAGTCTCCCCGCAGGCATGTGGCTCTGCATGTACCTTCTCTCCCTCCCTGGACACCACTGCATCTCCAAATAAGGGTCTGCATGCAGACATCCAGTTCTGATGTCCCCAAAGGGGAGAAGTTATGATTAGAACAGGAAGATAAAATCCTCAAACCAGAAGCCATTGATGAGTCCAAGATTCAAACTCTTTGTGTTCTGTGGTATAGACGTTTATATATGAGTAGGAATAAAAGCACTTCCTTGGTGGCTCAGACGGTAAAGAGTCTGCCTGCAGTATAGGAGACCTGGGTTCGATCCCTGGGTGGGGAGGATTCCCTGGAGGAGGAAATAGCAACCCACTCCAGTACTCTTGCCCNAGATTCAAACTCTTTGTGTTCTGTGGTATAGACGTTTATATATGAGTAGGAATAAAAGCGCTTCCTTGGTGGCTCAGACGGTATAAAGAGTCTGCCTGCAGTATAGGAGACCTGGGTTCAATCCCTGGGTGGGGAGGATTCCCTGGAGGAGGAAATAGCAACCCACTCCAGTACTCTTGCCTGGAGAATCCCATGGACGGAGGAGCCTGAAGGGCTACTGTCCGTAGGGTCTCAAGGAGTCAGACACGACTGAAGTGATTTAGCATGCAGCAGTAGAACTTAAAAACGAAGACTTCTGTGAATGCCATCCCAAGGTGAGGACGTTTGTGGGGAAGCTGGCTTCCCTATGATTTCAGCCAGGCAGGGTCTCTTCTCTCTTGGCTGTGGCTTCCGCAGTGAAGAAAGTCAGCTCAGATGCTCAAACAGATCCTCCTCTCAGAAATCCTAGAGGATCCTGCTCAAGACTCATGAGCCTCAGCTGGTCGTTTTGCTACACTGCCCCCCACTTCTGTCTGGCAGGTCTCTATGGGGAAGCCGCCACAGGCCGTCCCCACTTTCTGGGTAGGACATCTGCCCGTCTGCACCTGCAGGGTCTTACACGGAGCCAGGCGCACAGAGCTGCATAGGGAATGTTTGAGCGAATGAGGGAAGGGCACTTCTGGTATTAAGCAGACCGAAGAAACATTTCAGCCCGTTGGAACGTGTGGACCTTACTTCTTGGGTTGGCCAAAATGTTTGTTTAGGGTTTTTTCACAAGATGAGACAGAGAAACCCGAATGAACTTTTCGGCCAACCTAAGTAGACCCTGATTCAAACAACAAACCGTAAAGAAAGACTAGGAATCAGTTGGGGAGATTTGAACATTGGCTCTCTGCCAGTATTAAAAGATTATTATTGTATCTGAGGTGAAATAATGGTTTTAGGATCATGTTTTTAAGAAGAGTCCTTACCTTTGACAGAGGCTTAGGAGATACTTAGGGATGAAGTGACAGGATGTCTGGGATAAACTTTGAGATCAAAGGGTGTAGAGTGCGAGTGTGAACTGGGGGAAAAATGACTAAAATGGACCATGAGCTGGGCATTGTTGAGTTCATAATACTCTTTGGTTTTGTTTGAATTTTCCCCTAATGGAAGACTTTTTAAAAAAGTTTTACTCCTGAGTATCCTAAAAGGAACTTTGAATAGATTTAAAGAAACAGACCTTTAAAAATGCTTCTCTGATCACATCAGTCCTTTACTGAAGACCTCCTCCTCTTGTGGTTTAGAGAAGGCCTGCGGCCCTGGCCTGGCTCACAGGTCCCACGTGGCCCGGCCCGCCGTTCTCTCCAGACGCCTCTGTGCTGCGTGGTCCCGCCCGGGAGACCCGCCATCTTGGCCTTCTTCCGGTCCCTTGTCTCCACATCTGGACCACTCACGCTGTCATCCTGGAAGGCTTCCTTCTCCTCCTTCACCTGCCCGATGCTCATTCTCAAGTCCCTGCTCAAGTGTCCTTCTTTCAGGGAAGCCTCCCTCCAGCCTCAAGCTTCTTTATGTATTTCTGTCCGCGCCGAGTCTTTGTTGCCTGCAGGCTTTTCTCCAGCTGTGGTGAGCGGGGGGGCTGCCCTGGTTACTGCGCTCGGGCTGCTCTTTGCGGGGGCTTCTCTTTTTGCAGAGCGTGGGCTCTTGGTGCACTTGAGCATCCCTGTTTGCCATGTGTGGGCTCAGCAGTTCAGCCGGCAGCTCCAGAGCACAGGCTCCGTAGTGTACCAGCGCACAGGCTGAGTTGCTCCACGGCGTGTGGGGGCTTCCTGGACCAGGGATGGAACCCCGGTTTCCTACATTGGTAGGGAGATTCTTTATCACTGAGGTGCCAGAGAAGCCCAAGCCTGAAGTTTAAACCCCACTTACATGTTGTCGTCTGTCTGGGTGCGCACCCATTTTGGATCGATGTATTTATTCACATGTCTACTGTATGTCACTTTGCACCGCTAGAGGGCACAATCCTTGAAGACTGTCTCTACATTCTTGCTATGTAGGAAGTGTCAAGACATGAATATTAAATGAATGTGTAGAATCAAAGCTGTTTGGCAGTCACTCGAAAGGTTAAATGTAGAACTGCTGTACGATCCAGCAGTTCCACTCCTAGGTATGTACCCCAAAGAATTAAAGCAGGGACTTAAATAGATCCTTGTATGCCAATGTTCATTGCAGCGTTGTTCACAGTGCCTCATAGGCTGAAAGAAACAAGTGTCCATCAATACATGAATGAATAAGCAAAATATTGTCTAATATATAGCATGTACCATGGAATATCCCTCAGCCATAAAGATGAATGAAGTTCTGGTACATGTTACAACATGAATCTTGAAAACATGCTAAGTGAAATAAGCCAGATCCATGAGGACAAATACTGTATGATTCTACTTATATGAAAATTTGAGAATAGACAATTTATAGAGATGAAAAGTAAATTACAGGTTCCCAGAGGCTGAGGGAAGAGGAGAACGGGGTCAGTTGTTGGTTAACGGGCAGTTTGTTGGGAGGATGAGAAAGTTTTAGAAGCAGTGCTGATGGCTGCATAACACTGTTAGTATAGTTCATCCCGCTGAACTGTACATGTAACCGTGGCTAAAACGGCAAGCTTTATGTTATAACATTTATATTATTATTATACCATAATAGAAAGACTTGGAAAATTGAGCAAAAATGATGATTAGGGACTTCCCTTGGTGGTCCAGTGGTAAAGAGTTTTTTTTTTCCTACTGTTGGGGGTGTGGATTCAATCCCTGGTCAGGGAGCTAAAATGCTGCATGCCTCATGGCCAAAAAACAAAACAGAACATAAAAACAATATTGTAACGAGTCAATAAAGACTTTACAAATGGTCCATGTAAAAAAAATCATGACAATTAACCCTGTTTGCTTTTCCTGCACGTGAGTTATTTGTTGCTGTTGCTTAGTTGCTAAGCCATGTCTGACTCTGCAACCCCATGGACTGTAGCCCGCCAGACTCCTCTGTCTAGGGAAAAATACTGGAGTGGGTTGCCATTCCCTTCTCCAGGGGATCTTCCTGACCCAGGAATTGAACCTGGGTCTCCTGCAGTGGCAGACAGTGGCAGGAGGATTCTTTTCTGCTGAGTCACCAGGAAAGTGCTACATACAGGGTAATCTTTTTTCCCTTGTGCTCGGGCACCCTAGACAGTTAGTGGAAGGTGTAGGTTGTGCCCCTGGTCCAGCCCATCTGCCTTTCCTGTTGGTGATGGAGGGAGACTTTCGGTGAGGGGAAGGCAGTGCATGGTGAATGGGTGAGTGAGTCCTGGGTTGGTGACGACCTCCCCACATCTCACTGCCAGCCCAAGGCCTCTGTGGCTCTCCTGGTCACCTGAGCTGGCCGTCAATCTGACCATCAGTTCATCAGCGTTACCTGCACCCCATAGTCCTGAGCGCCTTTTTCTCTTCCTCCGAGTCTGCATCACCCAGCAGCTCCAGGTGTCCGAAAGTGCTTTGGACAAACACAGTTTACTCACACAGCCAAGTGCTGGCTGAGCCAAGGACTGCTTGGAGAGCGACTCACAGTGAGGGGGTGGGGAAAGGGAGAGGGGTGCCGGAGAGAGAGACCTTCTCTGCTGAGGGCTTTGAATCTCACTCTGACTTGGGAGCCAGCCCAAGGTCTCCCGCCAAACAGGCTGATGCAATCTGGATGAACTTACAGCCAAAAGAATTGAGACCCGCTTCCTTTTCTTCTTCCCATGACGGCTCCTGTTTCCCCTTGTTTGAATCATCTCACTCTGTCTTGGTTTGCGTAGGCTGCCATGATAAAGAGCTACAGGACTGGTGGTTTAAACAACAGAAATTAATTTTCTCATGGTCTGGAGGCTGGGAAATCCAGATCTAGCTGCCAGCTGATTCAGATCCAGGTTAGGGCCCTCTTTCTGGCTTGTAGGCAGCCAGCCACCTTCTCTGTGTGTGCTCACATTTCAGGAGCAGGGTTGGGGAGACAGAGAGAGAGGAAAGAGAGAGAAAGAGAGAGTGCACTCTGGTATTTCTTGTAAGGGCACTAATCCCATCATGAGGGCCCCATCCTAAAGACCCCATTTAAATGTAGTTAGCTCCCGAAGGTCCTATATCCTAACACCACACTGGGCATAAAGCTTCTGCATATGAATTCTGGGCCTCTCTGGTGGTTCAGCAGTAAAGAATCCACCTGCCAATGCAGGAGATGCAGGTTCCACCCCTGCATTAGGAAGATTCCCTGAAGGAGGAAATGACAACCCATTCCAATATTCTTGCCAGGAAAATCTCATGGACTAAAGGAGCCTTTTGGGTAACAGTCTCTGGGGTTGCAAAGAGTTGGACATGACTTAGCAACTATACAGCAACAAATAGAGGAGTTTTTGGGTAAAGACCTAACAACTTAGTCCACTGCACTATCCTTTGTGGGGTCACCATTGTTTCAGAAACCGATTGCAGTGCCTCGGTATAGCCCATCTACTCTTTGTTTTCTTTTTTAAACATATTTATTCATTTGACTACGTCAGTCCTTAGTTGTGACATGTAGAATCTTTAGTTGTGGCATGTGGGATCTAGTTCCCTGTCCAGGGATCAAACCCACCCCTTTTATTGGGAGTATGGGGTCTTAGCCACTTGACCACCAGATAAGTTCCTCCCATCTGCTTTTGAAATGGAAACAATCTGAATGCACTTGAAGTCTCTTTAGGGGACCTGCTGTCTGACCATCATGTAGGCAGGACCTGGACTCTTGCACACATCAGAGGCCTGGCAGGTCCATGGTGTCAGGGAGATGGTCAGAATGATGTGTGTTCATGTCCCAACTCCGAGACGTCTCCATCACGGGCCTAGATGTCCCATCATACTCCTGCAGCTTCGTTTTCTATGAGGATGGTGATGCTAGCTGGTGTTGATGCCCAGTCACAGGCTGGTTCAGATTTAAGCTGATGGTGCCCAGGAGGAGCTCCAGGCTGTCCCTTGCAGGTTGCAGGAGCTATGTAAGTGGTGGTGGTGGGGAGCTGCAGCTCTTGACGTGGGGCTTCCCCAAACGGGCTGCCAGATGATGGCTCAGCTAGTGGGTGGAGGAGGGACCAACCTTTGTCCCCAGGCCCCGCCCATTCAGCTTTCCCTGCCCAGGGGTCGGCTCTCCTAGCCACTCTTTGGGAGCTAAAGGGCCTTGCTGGAGGCCATATCTCTGGGCCCATCAGCCTGTCCTGACCGTAGTTCCCAGCTCCCAACTTGGCCACTGGAGACTGCTACCAGCCCTCCCTGGGCCTGTTGTGCTCATGATCCCCTGCACTTGACCTTGGAGCTGTGTCTGTGGTCCTCCAGAGCAGTGAGAAGGGAGAGAGGGGGCTTTCTCAAACAAGCAGTACAAGGTGTACGTGTGTTTAAAGTTAGGGTTTTCCTTAGGTGTCCCTTGCCTCCCGCTTCCCTGATTTATTTCCTTGCTGCTGCTTTTCCCAGCATCTCTCTGTATTCTGCCTCCCGAGGTAGGCTGGGGTCCAGCCAGAGCAGGACTCTCACAGGCAGTGTTGGCAGCGGTGGGCTGGTGCCCTGTCACAGGGACACCTGGTGCTGCTCCTTGTGGTGGCTCCGCATCCTTCTCCATTCCAGCTCAGCATCCCTGTTTTAGGGAATCCACCCCCTCCTCCCTGGCTTCTCCTCCTGCAGGCTCCTCCCTTGCAATGGATGATCCTCCATCTGTCTGAAGACTCAGGTCAAAGAGCAGGTATCACATTGCCCCCACCTCCCGAGTCTACCCCACCAGCTCTGTCTCCAGAATCCTCCCCAAACACCTCCACTTCTTGTGCCTTTTACTGCGATCAGCCACCATGCCCTGGCCGGGCACCTGGGCCTGCTCACCTGGCTGGGTGCCGCGCCCTGCTCAGAGTACAGCAGGCTAGGGAGCTGCCTGTGAGAGTCCCCCAAGGGCCTCCTCAGCTGTCAGATTCCCTGCCTTTGGGGACTGAGGCTTTGGTGACGGCGTGCTGGTCAGCATGTGGGGAAGAGGCCCGTGTTTGAACAGACTGTGTGCATCGGGGTCTCGCAGGTAATGCCTCAGTTAACTCCTGCAGTTTTAAAAACATCCTTTGATTTTTGGCTGTGCTGGGTGTATATCAATGTGAGGGCCTTCTCTAGTTGCGGTGGGTGGGGATGACCCTCTAGTTGCGGTGTGCTGGCTTCTCATTGTGGTGGCTCCTCTAGGTGCGGGGCACAGGCTTTAGGGTGCGTGAACTTCAGTTGTTGCGGCTCCTGGGCCCTAGAGCACAGGCTCAGTAGCACTGGCACACAGGCTTTAGTTGCCCACGCCCTGTGAATCTTCCCGGGTCAGGGACTGAACCTATGTTTCCTGCATTGGCAGGCCGATTCTTTACCACTGAGCCACCAGGGAAGCCCAACTCCTGTGGTTTTCCAGAAGCCTGCAGGTTTCACTCACCCAGCCCAGTGCTCCTACTGATAGCATTTAGTGAATGGAGTTTTTCAAAAGGTGGTGGACTCATTTCCTATCTTTCTAAAGAGGAGGAAAAAATGTAAAACCTAGGAAAACAATAACACTATAAAGAACGCGTTAGCTACCAGCCAAAGAGACTTAAGGGCAGAAAATTCAACCTGTTTTAGTTTTAGAAAAATATTTTTCTTTAACTTGATTTCTAAGAGGGTTTGGGGGGGAAAAGGGCTATTTGGATGGGTTCCATTTTCCTGGGTTGGAGTTAGAAAAGCAGCTTGCTGGGTCGGCAGTGATTCCAAGGAGCAGGAACTGGGAAATCAGAGCACTCAGCCTCTTCCAAGGACGTTTGGTTACTCTCCAAATGCCAAGCGCCTCATGTGTCACATGTAATTAGTGAAATTCATCCGTTGTGATGTCAGAGCATTTCAGCTGGTCAAGTGTTTCACTTCGACTTGATGAAGTGGCCTTTTTGGAAGTTAGCGTAAGGCTGATTACACCCGTGTAGTTCAGGGTATAGTCCCCACCAGAGGCTGATGACAGTTCTCAGATGGGAGCATGTGAAGATGCTGTTTCTGCCACTTACCTGCAAGGTATTCCTTGGGGTCACTGTGTCCACTGGGATGCATTCCATTGCAGTGACCCCAGAAAAAGGCACCTATTGATTGTTGTACTCGAAGAGTCCAGGGTCCAGCTCACTTCAGATGTGGGTGTGTGGGACCTGGTCCCTCTCATCTCCCAACTTCTCCTCACCTTGACCCCCATGCACTGGCTTCCTTCACCAGCTCTCTTGGTGGCAAGAGCAATCCCCACCCTCCCTTCTTCCAAGTTCCATTACTTCCAATAAAAGGGAAGTTTCTCTTCTCTAATAGCTGACTCCTGTGTCCAGTGGCCAGTCTTATAGAACCCACCCAGATCATGGATTCATCCCAAAGCCTCCCGTTGGCCACGATGTTATGTAGATTGGCCAGTGCTGGGTCCCAGGCTCATCTGAAAGCTGGACTGGAGGTTGACATTAGCCATGAGCCACTTGGACTGCATCTGGGGGAAGAGGGCTCCTGAGAGGAAAGGTGGGGCTGTGTTCCTGTGAGGGGTGCTGAACGGCAAGCACAGCAAATGTCTCAACCCCTGAGCTTTTCTGTCTTTGCACTCAGTCCCCTGCTCCCTTCAAATGGCCCTGCGCAAGCCACCCTTCCTTTTCTTCTTTCTCCTCCTCTTGGCCAGAGTGCTTGGTGGTTGCCTCTTACTGAACCTTGCTACGAAGGGCTGTTAGGTGTCAGGCAGCTTGGACTTGAACTCAGCCCTGCATGCTTCCTTGGACAGGTCACTTCCTTCTCCTGAACCTCACTGTCCTCATCTGTCAAGTGAGGGAGTGGAGGTGAAGGGGTCAGTTGCTCAGTCGTGTCTGACTCTGCAATTCCGTGGACTGTAGCCCGCCAGGCTCCTCTGTCCATGGAATTCTCCAGGCAAGAACGCTGGACTAGGTAGCCATTCCTTTCTCCAGGGGATCTTCCCAATTCAGGAATCAAACCTGGGTCCTTGGCATTGCAGGAAGAGTCTTAACTGTCTGAGCCACCAGGGAAGCCTGGTGAGGGGAATTGACAATTATCAAATGAGGGGAATTGTGTTTTTCTCCTGGGACGGTTGTGATAGGCAGTGAGTGTGTGGAGCTCAGACCCCGGAAGGCAGGAGGACATAGTAAGTGGGGGCTCACCATCCACTGCGTCTGTCAGATGGGGAAGCTCAGGCATTGTGTCATTGTGCAAGGTCCCACAGCTGGTGGGGAGCTGAGCTGGGGTTTGAGTCTGGCCTGCCTCATCTGAGCCCAGTGCCTGCTCATGCTGTAGCCACCTCTTCCTTCCACCTTCCTGTTTGCAGACTGTTTCTCATGGACTCCCTGGGCTGCGATCAGCACCTGGGATCAGTGCACAAAGGCTGTTGCATATCTTTGATCTACCAGGCACCAAATTAAACCCTGAGCGACAAGTTAGGGTGGTTCAGATGGTAGAGACTCTGCCTGCAGTGAGGGAGACCCGGGTTATATTCCCTGGGTCGGGAAGATCTCCTGGAGGAGGGCATGGCAACCTACTTCAGTATTCTTGCTGGGAGAGTCCCATGGACAGAGGACAGAATCCATGGACCCTACAGTCTGTAGGGTTGCCGAGAGTTAGACATGACTGAGTGACTAACACTTTCCCTTTTCAGACAAGGCAGAGTGATGGGGTGAACCGGGCCTCCCTGAGGATGGGGAACGGATGCGCTGTGCTGCTGGGATCGCCTCTGCACAAAGGGGAACCGAGAGCCGTGCCTGCCCAGGCCGCGAGGGGGAGGGCATGGATGCCTTGCTGCTTGTGGGGTGAAGGTAGAGCTTGATGAGCTGATCGGTGTTCCTTAAATGGCTTTTGCCCAGTGGGTTCGGTCGTCATTAAGTTGTTGACTGTTTCTAACAATGGTCTGTACTGTGCTTGTTTCCAGTGTGGAATAATTTACTGGCTGTTTGGTGGGGCCGTCAGAAATCTCGGAGGCCCAGCACACGTAACTCAGTGGCTTCAGCCTCTTCAGGTATGGCATGGACCACCTTAGATAGTTTCTATGAAGATGAAAGTGAAAGTCGCTCAGTCGTGTCCTACTCTTTCCGACCCGTGGACTATACAGTCCATGGAATTCTTCAGACCAGAATACTGGAGTGGGTAGCAAAACTTCACAGTAGTTAGGGGTGTGTGTGTGTTTGCAGAAAGAGAAAATGAAATATAGAATCAGTGTCAGCCAGAGCTTTGTTTGAAATGAGAATCCTAAGACTCCCATTTTTAGATTGCACAGGTCTGTCATATTGTTATCACCCTAGTTGTCACCAGACTGAATTTTTATAATATCTCCAACTCCAACTTACTATTCCCTCTCTTGCCAATGTTCTTAATGATCTGTTGTTCAATTGTTGAGTCGCTCAGTCATGTCCGACTCTTTGTAACCCCATGGACTGTGGCACGTCAGGCTTCCGTGTACTTCACCATCTCATGGAGTTTGCTCAGATTCACATCCATTGAGTCAGTGATGCCATCCAGCCATCCTGTCCTCTGAGATAATGATCTGAGAGGTCCGCAGTTACAGAAGCCTTTTGACTAGCTGATTCTCTTCCATCACCCGGTCAACTCCAGGAGCAGAAATACACAGGGATATTTGCAATGACCGAGAGGGGCCATGGGAGCAACGTCAGAGGGATCCAGACCGAAGCCACCTTTGACTTCTCTGCACAGGTGAGGATTCTTCCTGTGGTTCTATGGTTCTGTGGGCAAAAGACTTGAACCCAGCAGACCCTCCTTCCTCTTCCTCCCGAGACCATGCTCACCCACACTGTGTGCACTCTCTAGCCAGAGGTGCTCGGGTTTGGAAGTGTCTGAGTTTTAGTGGAGGTGGATGTATGCTCAGCCTCCCTGAGTCTAATACCAACATTTGCATAGCACCTACCTTGGGAGGATGCTGCTGAGACATTTGAGGTACACTTATTGACTTAATGCTTTGGGGAAACTTGGTGAGAATGGGACCTCCACCATCTCGTGGTCCTTCTGAACTGTAGCAGGCACATGGGTATAAGAGAGGTCTCTGTTGGCGCATCACCCCATGGGTCAGGAGGGCACTGTGTGTGCTGGGCCTCCTTCCGGGAGCCGAGTCCTTGGTGCTGGCATTGATGCCAACCAGGGTTCTTGACCTTCCCCAGTCAGTAGAAACTGACCAGAGGCCAGACAAGAAATTCAGGCAAGGCTCTACTGGGGCTCCTGCTGCAGCAAGGGGAGGTGAGAGCAGGCATCAGGTTCTCTTGCTTGCTCACTCCCTGGGTGGGGGCGAGCCGATTCCTTACATGGGGTGAGTATACGGGTGTATCGAGGGGTCAGGCCAGAGGGATGGCTTAGATGGTGTGCCTGCCCCTGAGGTGGTGTGTGCAGGGGGTATGCTCAGTATCCTGGTTTTGCTCCCGACACCCTGCTTTTTCTCCAGGCTCTTCAAAATTGGCAGTTGGGTTTTTTGGTCTCTTTGTATGTTATCTCTATAATTTTGCCCCAACTGAGCATGCACACAGTTATTTTTAGTCCAGTATTGTATCTTTATATACTGTGTTGTTTGAGGAGAGGTGTAGACAGGTGCAAGCATTGCAGCAAAGGGTCCCAGGTCCCAGGTCTGTCTCAGCATGAGGCAGAATCTCTAACTGCTGCTGCTAAGTCGCTTCAGTCGTGTCCGACTCTGTGTGACCCCATAGATGGCAGCCCACCAGGCTCCTCCGTCCCTGGGATTTTCCAGGCAAGAGAATCACACTGGAGTGGGTTGCCATTTCCTTCTCCAATGCAGGAAAGTGAAAAGTGAGAGTGAAGTTGCTCAGTTGTGTCCAACTCTTAGTGACACCATGGACTGCAGCCTTCCAGGCTCCTCCGTCCATGGGATTTCCCAGGCAAGAGTCCTGGAGTGGAGTGCCATTGCCTTCTCCATCTTTAACTGGGATATGGACAAAAGTCCACAGGCAACCAAAATAAAATTTGACAAAACAGTCTGACTTTATTACATGGGTCGTTGTCGTTTAGTTGCTCAGTCATGTCCGACTCTTTTGTGGCCCCATGGACTGTAGCCTGTCAGGCTCCTCTGTCCGTGGGATTTTCCAGGCAAGGATACTGAAGTGGGCTGCCATTTCCTTCTCTAGGGGATCTTTCTGACTCAGGGATCAAACCTGGGTCTCCTGCTTGGAAGGCGGATTCTTTACCTCTAAGCCACCAAGGAAGCCCTGTTGTATGGGATGAACTCCAAAATGTTGGTTCAATTCAGTTCAGTTCAGTCACTCAGTCATATCTGACTCTTTGCGACCCCATGAATCACAGCACGCCAGGCCTCCCTGTCCATCACCAACTCTCAGAATTCACTCCAACTCACGTCCATCGAGTCCGTGATGCCATCCAACCATCTCATCCTCTGTCATCCCCTTCTCCTCCTGCCCCCAATCCCTCCCAGCATCAGAGTCTTTTCCAATGAGTCAACTCTTTGTATCAGGTGGCCAAAGTACTGGAGTTTCAGCTTCAGCATCATTCCTTCCAAAGAAATCCCAGGGTTGATCTCCTTTGGAATGGACTGGTTGGATCTCCTTTCATGGCTCCAGTCACTATCTGCAGTGATTTTGGAGCCCCCCAAAATAAAGTCTGACACTGTTTCCACTGTTTCCCCATCTATTTGCCATGAAGTGATGGGACCGGATGCCATGATCTTCGTTTTCTGAATGTTAAACTTTAAGCCAACTTTTTCGCTCTCCTCTTTCACTTGCATCAAGAGGCTTTTGAGTTCCTCTTCACTTTCTGCCATAAGGGTGGTGTCATCTGCATATCTGAGGTTATTGATATTTCTCCCAGCTATCTTGATTCTAGCTTGTGCTTCTTCCAGCCCAGCGTTTCTCATGATGTACTCTGCATATAAGTTAAATAAGCAGGGTGACAATATACAGCCTTGATGTATTCCTTTTTCTATTTGGAACCAGTCTGTTGTTCCATGTCCAGTTCTAACTGTTGCTTCCTGACCTGCATGTAGTTTTCTCAAGAGGCAGGTCAGGTGGTCTGGTATTCCCATCTCTTTCAGAATTTTCCACAGTTTATTGTGATCCACACAGTCAAAGGTTTTGGCATAGTCAGCAAAGCAGAAATAGATGTTTTTCTGGGACTCTCTTGCTTTTTTGATGATCCAGTGGATGTTGGCAATTTGATCTCTGGTTCCTCTGCCTTTTCTAAAACCAGCTTGAACATCAGGGAGTTCACAGTTCATGTATTGCTGAGGCCTGGCTTGGACAATTTTGAGTATTAGTTTACTAGTGTGTGAGATAAGTGCAGTTGTGTGGTAGTTTGAGCATTCTTTGGCAGTAAGACCGTCTAAATTGATAGCTCTCTATGAATGGGTCACAGCAAAAATCATGTTCTGTAAATCTTGCCCCCCATCTCTTTAGCTCCTACTCCTGTCCTCAGACAAAGAAAGCAACGACCTACTTATTTCATACCCCTTTCTAGTTTCTTGTTTAATATTGGGTGTTCCTAAAAACCAGAAAGGGATAAGTACTTTTTGCAGTTTTTTCTAGAAATGTGTTTGTGAATGAGTGTGCAAGCTTATGTGGCCATAAGCTATGAACGTGGCCATGTGCCATGGGTGTGGCCATGTGCTGTGGGTGTGGCCATGTGCTGGGGGTGTAGCCATGTGCTGTGGGTGTGTGCTGGGGGTGTGGCCATGTGCTGTGGGTGTGGCCATAAGCTATGAATGTGGCCATGTGCCGTGGGTGTTGGCCATGTGCTGTGGGTGTGGGCGTCTGCTGTAGGTGTGGCCATGTGCTGTGGGTGTGGCCCTAAGCTATGAATGTGGCTATGTGCTGGGGGTGTGGCCATCTGCTGTAGGTGTGGCCATGTGCTGTGGGTGTGGCCATGTGCCATGGGTGTGGCCATGTGCTGTGGGTGTGGCCATGTGCTGTGGGTGTGGCCATGTTCTGGGGGTGTGGCCATCTGCTGTGGGTGTGGCCATCTGCTGTGGGTGTGGCTGTTTGCCCGTGCATGTGGTGACTCATTGTGGCTGGTGTCCTTTGGAATCTGGAGTTCTGTTCCTAGGCTTTTCTTACCCCAGGACGCTAGCTGGAGGCGTTCAGCGTTCAGAATGACAGTTGCAGGTGAGGGCTGTGTGAGAGGATGTCCTGCCTTGTCTCCTGCCCCAGTGCTAGGTCTCTGCAGCAGCCGGTGATGTCTAAGGTCACAATAAGGGCCAGAATAAGGACTGTCGCCTATTGAATGCTCACTCTGTGCCAGGCTCTGCCTCAAGCTCTCTCTGTATAGTATATTACCACAGTCATCTGCTCCCCAGGTGGGGCTAGTGGTAAAGAACTTGTCTGCCAGTGCAGGAGACATAAGAAATGGGGCTTTGACCCCTGGGTTGGGAAGATCCCCTGGAGGAGGGCATGGCAACCCAGTCTAGTGTTCTTGCTGGGAGAATCCCCATGGACTTGCCTGACAGGACTATGATCCATAGGATCGAAAAGAGTTGTATATGACTAAAGTGATTTAGCACTCATGCATATTCTCTTACAGCAGCAATCCCATAGATGTAATAGTTAAGCTACTGCGTGTGTGCAGTCCAAGCACTCTGCAGTGCAACATTGTGTTAAATGTTCAATAATCTTATAGGAATATATCTTTGTCCTTATTTTTCAGGCGGAGAATCTATGGCTATGAAGTTAACAAGTGAATCTCAGGTTCAAGGAAATTGCCCTTGAGAGCTTAGCTTTCCTGTCAGAGATGGCACGCACATTGACCAAACATCATGGGGTTCTGCCTCCCCCATTTTTTCTCCCAAAACTGTAGTATTGAGGTCACCTTGCTGTCCTTTAAGGGAAAAAAAACCCAGCCACAATTCTTATTTGTTTTCTTCTTATAATTTTTATTTTTATTTTTGCACAAAAATGATTTCCCTCTGTTGGTCCTGTTTTCCCCAAACAGCATAAATGATTTAGCTACCTGGTGTGCTTCGGCAGCTGCTGCTCTCTGCAGGGGAGTTGCAAAGTTGAAATCGTAATGATGAGAAGACTCTGGTGAACTTGCTGCCTCCCGGGGGAGTGAGGGAGGGAATAAGCCTATCATAGGCTCAGGCCACTGAGGGCTGGCTTAGCCGAGAATGGCTTTCCCCTTCATTGGTTTCTCTGTTTTCCCCTTCATTTCCCTTTCCAAATGTTAGAGCATATCAAATGAGCTCTCTCTCCCTCCGGAGCAGTTTTAATCGTTTCAATTTTTTTTGTTATTCGTTCCTGTGGGTTGGCTGTTTTATTTTTATTTTTGGATGGTAGGTTGGGTAGCAGTATGGAGGGTTTTGAGGTAAGAGAGAGTTACACTTTCTGCAAAATCACAAAAATAAATGAGGCTTTAAGAGCTCTCTGGCCAAAGCCATCTCTATGAGTGTTTACAGGACTGACTGACTGGTTGGTCTTCAACGACTAATTATAATAGGAACCAACACACATGGTGTGCCTTATTTAGATCTAGCTTTAAACGCCAGCGCTTTGGTTGAGGCAGACTTTCCAAATCACGTGTTTTTGCCAGAAGTGACAAAACTTCTTTCCCAGAGAGGATCAAATGTTGATGGGGATGAATGGCCTCCTGTCTCCTCCCCACATGACCAGATCGTTTCTGCCAGGTTAGCCTTTCTCTGCTACTTCCCTTCCCACCCGTGGGGTGCTATTTAATGCATCCCCTCACCACGTGTTGTTTGTTACTGCACCCACCAGCCTCATAAAAACTCCTTTCTTTAAGAAGTTCCTGGCTGGCCTGATAAGACAAGGGCAGCAGCCTCCAGAGACGTAAAAATGATCAGCTCATCCATTTATGTTTCTGAAAAGCCCTTGCCTGTGTTAAGAGTTTCCCTGTGTGCACATGTGTCAGAGGATGTTTTCTTGGGCTCCAAGACTGTGTTTCTTGGCCAGAGGGAAAGTACAGTCCATATACTTGAAAATCTGAAATCCGAGATGATCTTTACATGATCAATAGCTTGTTGGTTTGGTTCAGCCACATCTTTGATAATTGTCAGCTTCGATTAAATTTGCGGTTCTGTTTTTTTGCCATCACGCCCCACCTTGGCTTCCCCTTTCTTTCCCCCTACTCCCTGGATTCTTCAACCTGTTCCAGGTACCCAGTAACCAGAGTTGGCAGTTATGGTCTCTCTCCTTAACAAGAGGCTGAAGGATATCCCAGGTAACAAGCTGCATGAGAGAGGACTAAGAAGGGAAGACAGGTGTTTCCATGGTGATCCTGTTTTGGTTCCTGGAGAGGAAGAAAAAAGAGGCAGAGTTTTGAGCAGAAACTGAAAACAAAAAGCTAATTATTTTTCCCCTGCTTTTTCCTGACCAGTGTCAACTTCAGATTGTTTTGAGCTAGAATCCTTGCTCATATTTTGGAGACAAGATAGATGGTGTATTCTAAGATTCATTCCCTTATAAGATGGAGAATTGTTGACACATGCTTTTTGTTTTAAGGGCTTACTCACATGAACTTTTGAGGGAACCTTTCATTATCATATTCATTGATCAAGAAAATGGAGAGAGATTTTGAAACAGTTATCCCAGGGCTTAAATGAGATAT
Source organism: Neotragus pygmaeus (assembly GCA_006410875.1). NCBI lineage: Eukaryota > Metazoa > Chordata > Mammalia > Artiodactyla > Bovidae > Neotragus > Neotragus pygmaeus. The sequence goes on along the minus strand of SJYV01031252.1, from coordinate 4,115 downwards.
TTCTTTTTATAAAAATCAAAATTGTCTGGGATGAGAGTCTAAGCAATGGTGGGACTGGGTCACAGTTGCTTATTAGTCTTGTTTGTGTTCAGGTGTACACATTTAAGGGCTTCCCAGGGGGCACTAGTGGTAAAGAAACCACCTGCCAACGCAGGAGACATGAGGGATGTGGGTTCAGTGCCTGGGTTGGGAGGATGCCCTGTGGAGGGCATGGGAACCTACTCCAGTATTCTTGCCTGGAGAATCCCATGGACAGAGGAGACTGGCGGGCTAAGTCTGTAGGGTTGCAAAGAGGTGGACATGACTGAAGTGACTTATCATGCATGCACCTACGTGTTTAACCTTTGGTTAGTTAGTTGCTATTCAAACAATGGACTCATACCTTAGATGCAGGAATGTCTGAGGCCTGGAATCAGTGGAGGACCTGAGGAACCATGCCATTGGTCCAGGAGGGACAATGTCCAGTAGACAAAATGAAATACACAGACATGGACTCATCAAACTGGGCCCCAGATTGTTGGGTACTCTGTCGTTCTTGTGAAACCTGCAGGTGGAGTGTTTGGGCGTGAGGGCTGTGGTGAGAACTGAATACTGATCACTGGAGCTGTTAGGGGTTTGGATGCTGGATTATTTAAAAGTCAAAACGTCAGTGTGAAGTAGCCTAGAGAGAAAGAAGCTCACTGAACAAGGATTCATACATTTAAGCCACAGGCTCGGACGAATGCGATATGTGCCAGTCCAACCTTACAAAGAAGAGCGGCCAGCAAGAAGGGAAGGAACGTGAGGGTGAACTGAACGACTTCGGGTCATCTATGCCTTTTCTGTGAGGCTGCCTAAGTGGGCGCAGCTATGCAACGTGAATCTGTTTCACGGTATTCGTTGCACTGAGCCCAGGGTTTGAAAGGAACCATAAGGAAGAAAACTGTGTTGCTTCGGTATTTCTGTGCAGGAATTTGTCATTGACACTCCGTGTAAAAATGCTGAGAAGATGTACATTGGAAATGTGATGTACGGGAATTATGCAGCAGTCTTTGCTCAGCTCATCATAAACGGAAGATCTCAAGGTTTGTCACCAACACAGAAGCCTAGGCTGTTTCTCTTTATTAGTTCTATTCTCCCATGAGTGCTTTACACAGAATTCTTCCCCCTCCAAAGGGGTGTTTTTATCTTGTAAAAAATTCACACTGGAACTTTCCCCTGTCAGTCCAGTGGTTAAGACTCTGTGCTTCCACTGCAGATCAGGGTACTAAGATCCCACATGCAGTGTGGCACAGCTACATAAGAAATTGAGTTATTTGTCTTTTAAAAAATTGAGCACTTGGTCTCCTAAATATACGTGATGAAACAATTTATCATTACATTCAACATTATACACTGTTATGGGCAGTGCACAGTCATACAACAGAATGAATTTCAGAATCAACATAATTGCACACTGGAAATTTGGAAAGCCTTGCTCATATCCTTAGAGACTTTAGTAAGTGTCTTTTCACCATCCTTAGGGCCCCACTGCTTCATCGTTCCTGTCCGAGATGAAAATGGAAGCTTGTACCCAGGAGTGACGTTGTTGATATGATGCATAAAGAAGGTGAGTTCGCAGGTGACCATTCTTCCACCCTCCTTTGCACTTTCTGCCTTCTCCCCACCCGACCCTGCCAGCTGTCAGTGTTCAGTCTCTAAGTCAAGTTCGACTCTCTGTGACCCCATGAACTGTAGCACACCAGGGTTCCCTGTCCTTCACTATCTCCTGCAGTTTACTCACACTCATGCCCATTGAATTGGTGATGCCATCCAACTATCTCATCCTCTGTCACCCCCTTCTCTCCCTGCCCTCAATCTTTCCCAGCACAGCATCTTTTCCAAAGAATCAGCACTTCTCATCAGGTGGTCAAAGTACTGTAGCTTCAGCTTCAGCATCAGTCCTTTCAATGAATATTCAGGGTTGATTTTCTTTAGGGTTGACTGTTTTGATCTCCTTGCTGTCCAAGAGACTCTCAAGAATCTTCTCAAGCACTTCTGTTCAAAAGCATCAGTTTTTCAGCACTTAGCCATCTTTATGGTCCAACTTTCACATCTGTTCATTACTACTGGAAAAACCATAGCTTTGACTCTATGGACATTTGTTGGCAAAGTGATATCTCTACTTTTTAATATACTGTCTAGATTTACCATAGCTTTTCTTCCAAGGAGCAAGCATCTTTTAATTTCATGGCTGCATCACTGTCTACAGTGATTTTGGAGCCCCAGAAAATAAAATCTGTCACTGTTGCCACTTTTCCCCACCTGAGTCTAGCCTAACTCACCAAAGCAGTGAAGGCAGAAGACACTGGTCTTAAAGGGGCCACTCTTCTCACCTGCTGCTGACCCTCTGGCCGTTTGCCAGTGTCTTTTAGGCCTCTGCGGCAATGACACCCCACTGTGGTACTCTTGCCTGGAAAATCCCATGGATTGAGGAGCCTGGTAGGCTGCAGTCCATGAGGTCGCTAGGAGTCGGACATGACTGAGTGACTTCACTTTGACTTTTCACTTTCATGCATTGGAGAAGGAAATGGCAACCCATTTCCTTGCCAGGAGTGTTCTTCAGTGTTCTTGCCTGGAGAATCCCAGGGACAGGGGAACCTGGCTGGTTTTTATCTGTGGGGTCGCACAGAGTCAGACATGACTGAAGCGACTTAGCAGCAGCAGTAGCATTGCAAATTCATCCTGTGTTCTGAGGAGGAAGCATTGGGAAGGAGGAGAAATTGAGTTTGGGGTCACTGGTGGGGCTGAATGAGCTTTGCTGCTTCTGTATGTTCAGTCAGATATTCTCTCGGCTGCCTAGAATTCTCCCCTCTCCAGCCTCAGCAACTGCCCAGGCAGACAGCTGTGGCCCCAGCTGAGCCCTAGAAGGTACAGCACTTCCTCCTCCATGCTCATTAGTGAGGAGGCAGCTGGAGAGACAGGCACCGTGCTGCGTGGCAACAAGCAGATGGCATCTTCACCCCGGATAAGAAAGCAGCCACGATTCTGGAAGTGAAAGAAGGGCTTTGCATTTCAGTGATGTCCAACCTAGAAAGTGGCAGCGATGGTATAACTATTTTAAAAACTGTCTTGGTGTATATATTTTTAGAAATGTGTTTATATATTTGGCTGCAGCAGGTCTTAGTTACCGCATGTGGGATATTTTAACTGTAGCATACAAACTACTTGACCAAACTCCAGGAGACAGTGGAGGACAGGGAAGCCTGGCGTGCTACAGCCCATGGGGTCGCAAAGAGTCGGACACAACTTCATGACTGAACAGCACCAGTAACGTGCAAACCCTTAGCTGTGGCATGCTGGGTCTAGTTCTCTGGCCAGGGATCAAACCCGAGCCTCCTGCACTTGGAGTGCAGACTCTTAGCCACTGGACCAGCAGGGAAGTCCCATGGGGCAGTATTTCTGATGCTCATAAGCTTGTCTCACCTGCAGCTCCATTTCCNCATGGCAAAGAGATGGGGAAACAATGGAAACAGTGTCAGACTTTATTTTTTTGGGCTCCAAAATCACTGCAGATGGTGATTGCAGCCATGCAATTAAAAGACGCTTACTCTTTGGAAGGAAAGTTATGACCAACCTATATACCATATTAAAAAGCAGACACATTATTTTGTCAACAAAGGTCTGTCTTGTCAAGGCTATGGTTTTTCCAGTAGTCATGTATGGTTATGAGAGTTGGACTGTAAAGAAAGCTGCGGGCTGAAGAATTGATGCTTTTGAACTGTAGTGTTGGAGAAGACTGTTGAGAGTCCCTTGGACTGCAAGGGACAGTCCATCAACCAGTCCATCCTAAAGGAGATCAGTCCTGGGTGTTCATTGGAAGGACTGATGTTGAAGGTGAAACTCCAATACTTTGGCCACCTGATGTGAAGAGCTGACTCATTTGAAAAGACCCTGATGCTGGGAAAGATTGAGGGCAGGAGGAGAAGGGGACAACAGAGGATGAGATGGCTGGATGGTGTCACTGACACAACGGACATGAGTTTGGGTGGACTCCAGGAGTTGGTGATGCATGCTGCAGTTCATGGGGTCGCAAAGAATCAGACGTGACTGAACTGAACTGAATTGAATTTGTCTTGTTTTCCACATTCAGAACT
>SJYV01031247.1:0-21609 GCA_006410875.1 Neotragus pygmaeus | reverse complement strand
TGTGTGTGTGTGTGTGTGTGTGTGTTAGAGAGAGACAGAGGAGGAAAGAGGGAGGTGCAAAGATGGAGAGATAGGCCCCAGGGAGGAAGAGAAGGGGAAGGAGGAAAGGAAATCTGCAAGACTTTCGGTCTGGGGTGTGGATCATCAGGAATGCTAAGCCTGTCCTCTCAAGGAATTGCTGCTGCTGCTGCTGCTGCTAAGTCGCTTCAGTCGTGTCCGACTCTGTGCGACCCTAGAGACGGCAGGCCACCAGGCTCCACCATCCCTGGGATTCTCCAGGCAGGAACACAGGAGTGGGTTGCCATCTCTTCTCCAATGCATGAAAGTGAAAAGTGAAAGTGAAGTAGCTCAGTCGTGTCTGACTCTTTGCGGACCCCATGGACTGCAGCCCACCAGGCTCCTCTGTCCATGGGATTTTCCAGGCGAGAGTACTGGAGTGGGCTGCCATTACCTTCTCCACCTCAAGGAATTGAGGGTTGGCAAATGACCATCGCTGTAGGCTTTCTCGTGTGGTCTGTCTCAGATCAAACCTCTCCTACCCCGCGTGTCTCTCATTGTGATAGAGCCCACCGTTCCTGCTGTTTCCACATGGGGCAGGCGGCCCCGGAAGAGCTGAGAAGGGGTGAGAAACTGAATAACCTGTTCTCAGGCCAAGCAGCTCCGAGTCCAGCACAACTGTCTGAATGCATTCAGCTTGATTTCGGTCTTTCTAAAAAGTGTTGAAAGATGATGCCCATCCTCGGCTGTGCTGGGTCTCCGGTGCTCCGCACAGGCCCTCTCTGGCTGTGGCGGCCGTTGGCTCTCCAGTCCTGGAGCTCGGGCCCTCACTGCCGAGACTTCTCTCAACTCAGAGCACGGGCTTGAGGGCCCTAGGCCTTCCGGGGCTGCGGCTCCGGCGCTTATTTGCCCTGCAGCATGTGGGATCTTCCCGGACCAGGGCTCGAACCTGTGTCCTCTGCACTGGCAAGTGGACTCTTTATCACTGGGCCACCAGGGAAGTCCTGTCTCAGTCTTACTGGTAGGGTAACTAAGTGCTTTGAAAGAAACTTTGGGGAGACACTTGGCATAATGTCGGTGACAAAAACACCTAAAAGCCTATGAGGATAAAGCTCCACTTTTCACACTCTTTGGAGAGAATTCTCTTTCCTCACAGAAAAGAATCTATTCCAGGATACAGAGAGGGCACCTTGAACCTGGCAGACCATTCTCCGGGGTCATAAGAGGGAGGAAGACTAGTGGCAGTGAATCCCACAACTGGAAGACTGTGCTTAACTGGGCAGGTTAATGACACTAATTTCTGTCTCATGAAGAGCCCTTCAAAACCCAAGCCACGTGGAAGCAGCACGGCTTAGGCAAGAGTGTTTGGAATCCATGAAACCCAGGTTGATGCTTCAGCTCTGCCCTCCAAGCAGTCACCTCACCACAATGACATATTTTAAAGATCAGATAAAATTCATGGCCTCTGAATGTACCTGGCACACGGCAGGTCCAAAATCCTAAGTACTTTTCACACAGACAATAAAGAATTCATAATGCACCGTGAACCGAAGTTCAATGCAAAGTTGCTGTTCGTTGGTGGAAAGTTAAGGACGGATGCAGGCGAAGCAGAGAGAGTGGTGTTAGTGTGAAAAGCTGTTGCAGCTTAGTCGGTTGGCCTAGTGCTTGGTGCTCAGTGCTCAGAAAGCCAGGCAAAAGAAGCTCACCTTTCCTGATGGTCCAGCTCTCACATCCATACCTGATGACTGGAAAAATCAGAGCTTTGACGACAGGGACCTTTGTTGGCAAAGCGAGGTCTCTGCTTTTTAATACATTGTCCAAGCTTGTCAAGTCCTATTTCCCTTTCATCTATACACCCATAGGCAACACTTGCTGGTTTTAAGATGCCCTCCTGTCCTTATATGCCCATTGTATGCATGAATGCAAGTATATATCATCTGTTATATGACCCAGACTTGACAGGGGGGGCAAATAAAAAACATTCCCATTTGTTTGGTTTAAAAGATGTAGGCTTTTTTCTTTTATTTATTTTATTTCAAGAGGAAAGCAGCAAATTCAGGCAGACAGTAGCTGTGTCTTTTGGCAGTAGACACAATCTAATAAAAGCATCACCTTTCAAAAGGGGCGGTGAGGAGGAGGGGAGGAAGGAAAACCCATCTGAGACAGAGGCAACGTCATTTCAGCCCCCAATAGATTTCACTCTGCGTTTGTGTGTTTTGGACTCGCGCAGCTTACAATGGTTTTTATCCCCGGTTCATGCCACCGGAGTTGGAATTCATAACACACACGTCAAGACCAGGGGATGACTGACGGTTCTGACTCTGTTAATACCCCGTAGTAGGTCTTCTACCACGGTCAGAAGTTAAGATTTATTTTGACAAGCTTTCTGCCGGTTTTGTAGACGAGAAGTTTTATAATGGGGTTATCCCAGGACTATATATGTATATCTGGCATAGATTATCAGAATCCATAGCAAAATGGTAGACAGCCCTCTCCCTTGCACACTGGACCCCACAGAGTGTAGAACTTGGTTTTAATTAAGTTGTTACCATCTTTAATGGGTAGGATCTGGATCATGTTTTTGAGACAAAACCAGCCACAATTGATCACGAAAGTTAACTTCACAATTAAGGAAGTTCCTTGATTAAAAAAAAAAAAAAAACAACCCTATATTTCCCTGAAGTGAAGTGATAGTCACTTAGTCGTGTCCAACTCTTTGCAACCCCATGGACTGTAGCCAGCCAGGCTCTTTGTCTATGGAATTCTCCAGGCAAGAATACTGGAGCGGGTTGCCACTGCTTTCTCCGGGGGATCTTCCCAACCNAAAAAAAAAAAAAAACAACCCTATATTTCCCTGAAGTGAAGTGATAGTCACTTAGTCGTGTCCAACTCTTTGCAACCCCATGGACTGTAGCCAGCCAGGCTCTTTGTCTATGGAATTCTCCAGGCAAGAATACTGGAGCGGGTTGCCACTGCTTTCTCCGGGGGATCTTCCCAACCCTTGGATAGAATCCAGGTCTCTTCCATGGCAGGCAGGTTCTTTCCCATCTGAGCCACCAGGCAAACCCCGGTGCTTATCCGTTCCTCACCTCCAAAAGAGGCTTTGGGGATCCTTTTCAAAAGGAGAATTTACATAGCCTTTTGGATTAAGGCCTCTGAGATTTTTCAACAATAAGTAAATGAGGGTGATATTTCTCCAAGTGATGATTTAAAGAGGCTTCCCTAGTAGAATATATGGGGTTTTATCATTGTTATCAGTAGGATTCCATGTTGAGAATTGGGATCAGGAGCCGTGTCTGCCACAATGAGTGAAGAAATACCATTTCATTTTTGAGGAGTATGTTTCTGTTTTTAAAAAGAAAATCAAGGAGAGGGCTTTTGATTTCAGTTCAGTTACACCCGTAACGTAAAGTTCTGTAACTCTCAGGTGACAGATGTGGTTTGTATCAGAGGCAACCTGAACGCTGGCATTTAGAGTGCTCTAGAAAAGACGAGCGGACGGGGGAGGGATACGCAAGAGGGAGGGGACATATGTATCCTTATGGCTGATTTGCATTGTTGTCTGGCAAAAACCAACACGACACTGCAAAGCAATTTTCCTCCAATTAAAAAAAAAAGTGCTCTAGGAAGACTGAAAGAAGAACGCTCAGTGCTCAGAGTGTGAAGCTGTGCTGCTGTAAAGTCACAATCCTTGGACTAGTCAGTTTACTCACGTATGACTGCGGTTGTGTTATTGCTGTTGTGTAGTCACTAAGTCCTGTCCAACTCTTTGCAACCCCATGGACTATAGCCCGCCGGACTCCTCTGTCCATGGCATTTTCCAGGCAAGATACTGGCATGGGTTGCCATTTCCTCCTCCAGGGGATCTTCCCAACCCAGGGATCGAACCTGTGTCTCCTGCACTGACNTCCAACTCTTTGCAACCCCATGGACTATAGCCCGCCGGACTCCTCTGTCCATGGCATTTTCCAGGCAAGATACTGGCATGGGTTGCCATTTCCTCCTCCAGGGGATCTTCCCAACCCAGGGATCGAACCTGTGTCTCCTGCACTGACAGGCAGACTCTTTACCACTGAGCCACCAGGGATGCCTGGAATCTGTTGTATAAACCCTAAGCCATCCTACTCATTCACTGAGCGATTTTCCACCATTTTACCAGGTGAATTAGACTTCACCTCTTGCCACCAGGATTACAGATACCATTTGTCCGTTATATTTTAACCTCAATATAATTTGTCCATTGTCCCCTCTGTCTTATATTACTTGAAAATAAACAGTGTAATTTCATCCATTCATAACCAGCTAACTACTGACTAACAAGTCCTCCTTTGTTATCCCTATATAATAATATACTTAGTTTATAATATACTTTACCTAATAATACATTAGTTAAAGTGTGAGTAGCCGATAGTCAGTACAAAATTGTGGTTCTCCAAAGGATAACTGAAGAAGTTTGATTGCTTACATGACCAAACTCGAATAGATATTATGATTTTAATTCATTTTTCCGTTGTCTCAGGCTTGAGGGTTCGCATATGCTAAGGTTTTGATAACAAGGCTTCCATTAGGTAAGAACTGAAATATGCCTGGTATTCTTTTTTTCACTGCCTTTGTCAACCACAGTCAGATTTTCCTATCAATTCAGATAAATCACAATTCATTTCCTTAAAAGGAGCTTCCACTTTATTAAGCTAGGATGCAGTCCTAGTGTTGTCTTTCAGACTAAAGAGAAATTCAGAGTTTCTATTAACTCATTGGAAAGACACATACATTTAACTTGTTTTTCAAACAAAATAGTGTTCCGTGAGTGCTCAGTTACTAAGTCGTATCTGACTCTTTGTGACCCCATGGACTATAGCCTGCCAGGCTCCCCTGTCCATGAGATTTCCCAGGGAAGAATACTGGAGTGGGTTGCCATTTCTTCTTCCAGGGGATCTTCCCGACCCAGGGCTCAAACCTGCATCTTCCGCCACTCTTGCTTTGGCAGGCAGATTCTTTACCACTTGAGCCACCTGGGAAGCCCAAAGGGTATTGAAGCTGTACAATATTTTCAAGATACTCTTTGTAGCACACACAGGAAAAAGACAGTAATAACCAAATGTGGCAATGCAGGGGAAGCTCCCGGCAGAGTCACTGACACTCGGGCAGGGCTCAACAGGCTAAGTCTGTTGTGATAAATCGTAACTGGACTGGATCCTCTTCTTGGATTCTGAAGCCTCAGGAGCATCTATATAAAGGTGACCCCTTTATCTTCCCCAGATCACACTGAAATTCGTTGAGGATTTAAGGATATACAGGAAAGGTCCTATGTGGACAAATCTGTCATTAACCACTTTGAATTTCTTGTCACAAAATGTAGCTTTGGAGGCAAACTAAGTGGGGAAAAAAGAAAACAAAAAAACAGTCATGTGAAACCTTCCAGCCTATCTCTTAGCCACAGACTATCCTGCAGAGTGGAAAACTGTGGTGAAGCCACAGCCATCTGGGATTCCAGGTGGCACTGTTTGTAAGGAACCCGCCTGCCATTGCCAGAGATGTAAGAGATGTGGGTTCAGTCCCTGGGTCCGGAAGATCCCCTGGAGGGCATGGCCACCCACTGCAGTGTTCTTGCCTGGAGAATCCCATGAGCAGAGGAACCTGGCGGGCTACAGGCCACAGGGTCGCAAAGAGTCAGACCCGACAAGCAACTTAGCAGGCACGCGTGCAGCAGAAATTCACCATATTAGCCGTTTAGAAATGCGCAGCTCAGTGGCACTAAGTTCAGTCCCAATGTCGTCAGCCATCACCACCATCCACCCCAGATCTCTTAACCGAAACCTGGTTCCCACCGGACCCTAACCGCCCACCTCCTTCACTCCACCTCCTCACAACACCGCTCTTCCTCTCTTTCTCTATGAATTGACTGCTAAGTACTTCGTATGACTGGAAAACTATAGGAGTCATCCTGTTGCGGACGGATTTATTAATTTCACTTAGCGTGATGTCCTCCAGGTTTATTTATCTTGTATGTTAGTTAGTTAAGTCGCTCAGCCGTGTCTGACTTTTTGCGACCCCATGGACTGTAGCCCACCAGGCTCCTCTGTCCATGGGATTCTCCAGGCAAGAATACTGGAGTGGGTTGCCCTTTCTGAATTCACTTCCTCCTTAAGGCTGAAGGTACTCCATTGTATGCATAGATCACATTTTGTTCCTACGTTTATTCGTTGATGGAGATGAGTTGTTTTCATCTTTCAGCTATTGTCAACAATGCTGCTGAAGAAAAAGGGTGTACAAACAGCTATTCAAGATCCTGTTTTCAATTTTAATTCTTTTGTGTATATACCCAGAAGTAATTCTGTTTTAATTTGCAGATGAATTTCCACTGCTATTTTCTATAGCAGCTGCACTATACACACACAGACGCACACACACACAGACACACACAAGCATATCTCCTGCATACTATCTTTACCATGTAATTTTTGATCGTACACTTAAGTCTTTGATTCATTTTGACTTTTACACGTGGTTGAAGGTCAGAACTTTTAAATCATGAATTTAAATTGACATCTGAAATCACTTAATTCACCGTTGGATTTAAATATCATTTGGTGTAATATTTGAGCTAATCATTAAATTCCTTTTAAAATAATCATAGAATATTTTTTCAGGCTGGCCTATCTCCTACGTTTCCTTCAAAATTCCACTGAAGTGTTCCGCTCTGGAAGAATTCCAAGACGCCTTCGTCTTCAACATACACTTATCTCAAGTGGTCTTAAATGACTCATTTCTGAGCTTTTCTGCTGTAGTCACCATAATTGATGGTACTTTTTATTAACTTTGCCTCCAAGAAACTGTTAATCCTTCAAGCACAAATTGTATCCTGGTATTCACACATTCCTGGGTTTTCCTGATGGCTGAGTTGATAAAGAATCCGCCTGCAATGTAGGAGACCCAAGTTCCATCCTTGGGTCGGGAAGATCCCGTGGGGAAGGAAATGGCAACCCACTCCAGTATTCTTGCCTGGGAAATGCCATAGACAGGGGGCCTGTAGCCTGGTGGGCTGCAGTCCATGGAGCTGCGGATAGACACAGCCGAGCAACTAAGAATCCTGGAGTGAGGTGCCCTGCCCTTCCCAGGGGATCTTCCCACCCCAGGGACTGAACCCATGCATCTTATGTCTCCTGCACTGGCAGGCAGGCTCACAGGGCAGGGCACCCACTCCAGGATTCTTGCCTGGAGAATCCTGTGGACAGAGGAGCCTGGCGGGCTGCAGTCCATTAGGCTGCAAAGAGTCGGACACGACTGCGCGACTTCGCACAGCGCAGCGCTGCCCAGGAAGCCCTGCCAGGTTCTTAATCACCCTTTTCCTTCAAAGATGGATTTGTATATTGAAAACCTGTGGGTTGGGGCAGCGAGAAGTCATTTCCTTTGGAGTTTTTGATGGAAAAAAATAGAGGACACATGTAACATTTCCCGAAAATCACACAAGCTATTTGGAATCACGACTTTGGGAAATTATCCCTGAATCAGAATCATGAGAAGACACGTGGAAGACACTCACACAGTTATTCTCAGTTTGAAAATATATCCAATTAATACTTTGCAGTTTGCAAAATTTTCTCTAGGCACAAAAGTGAAAGTGTTAGTCTCTCAGTCGTGTCCAACTCTTTGTGACCCCATGGACTGTAGCCCACCAGGCTCCACTGTCTATGGGATCCTCTAGGCAAAAATACTGGAGTGGGTGGCCATTTCCTCTTCCAGGAGATCTTCCCGACCCAGGGATCAAACCCAGGTCTCTTGCATTGGAGGTGAGCTCTTTACCATCTGAAACCCCAGGGAAGCCCTCTCTATAGTGAGCACCTTGTCCATCTTCTCTCAAGCCAGTCACCTTCTATATACATGCAGTCTTCTTTAGAACCGTCTGTCGCTCTTTCTAAGGAGTCAGCTCATTTGCTTAATACAAATAGATAAGATTTTTGAAAACACAGATACGAAGTCTCCCTAGCCTTCTAGACTGTTGAAACCTAAAGTGTATCGTAATATCCCATTCTTCATTTTGTGTTGTATCTTTTTTAGTAGTCTTTCTGTGTGTGTGTATGTGTGTGTGTGTGTATTTTTACCCCCTCTGTCTTTGCTTTTTGTAAATAAGATGTACAAGTGAAAGAACTCCAATTGGACTGAATCCAGCAGTCATATTTCATCCAGAGTTTTGTATCTGACTACTTTGGGAGGAAAAAAAATGTCAACAAGCTCTAAGTTCGCAATGACAAATGTGGATTTCATCTCGAAATCATGTATGGGTGATATTTGCATGCGGATTTCTTTGCTACCCTAATGGTTAAATTTCAAAGCACATCTTTCCTTTTATCTTCAGCTGAATGAGACATCAAAATAAGGGCCAGATAAAGGCGGAAGTCCTTTGTCTGAAACTGCCCAGGCCTGGCCAGCTGTGATGAAAACTGTCTGAAGTTTCACAGGCTTCTTGTCTGGCCTAAAAGCTGGCATTTGCCTCTTTTATTTTGGAAGTTTTAAAGGAATAGTGCATCTTAGCACACAATGTCCTGCGGGACAATGGGAGGCCTGTTCCTGGCGGCGTCTGAACGTACAAGTTAGATTAAATCATTTATTAGATAATAAACCACTGATTACACAGGGAATACCTGCTGTCTTTCATTGTAATTGTGTTGATTTCTAAGGTCAGCCTGGCGTTTGGTGAAATCACGAGGGGAAGACTCAGTGAGACTGTTTGCCCTCTCACTGGGGAATCTAACCCTTTATGTGTATTTGGTTTCCTAATGTCTCAGTTGAAGTGAGGCAATCAAGCCTTTTGTTCTAGTTTGTTTATTTTTNGTCAGCCTGGCGTTTGGTGAAATCACGAGGGGAAGACTCAGTGAGACTGTTTGCCCTCTCACTGGGGAATCTAACCCTTTATGTGTATTTGGTTTCCTAATGTCTCAGTTGAAGTGAGGCAATCAAGCCTTTTGTTCTAGTTTGTTTATTTTTGAATACATACTTTGTCGGTAGAAGCACACACACAGAGGATCATATCTGATGACAGGAGTGAGGGGCAAGACTAAACACGAAGCATCAAATTACATTTGGTCAATTTCAATTAGGAAATCAGGGTGCTTCTCTCTGAGCAGCACGTAGATTTTGCCGTTGCCGCTGTTTAGTCCCTCAGTCGTGTCCGACTCTTTGCAGACCCATGCACTGTAGCCCACAAGGCTCCTCTGTCCATGAGATTTCCCAGGCAAGAATGCTGAAGTAAGTTGCAATTTCCTCCTCCATGGGATCTTCCCAACCCGGGGATCGAACCCTTGGCATCTCCCGCATTATTGGTGGATTCTTGAACACTGAGCCATCAGGGAAGCCCAACTCAATTAAAGAAAAATCAGGCAGTTATGTCAGAGAATTGTATTGATATCATTAACATTACAAAGCATTTCCTTAGTTTTCCATTTTTTTTTTCACTTCATGCAAAGAGCTCCTTAATTTGGGAGAGAGAATAAATATGCACAAATGTAAAAACATCCTGTAGTTCTCTGAGCCTGTAGCATTATTTGTATTGTTTAGTTATGACCAAGCCAGACAGCATATTAGAAAGCAGAGACATTACTTTGCCAACAAAGGTCCGTCTAGTCAAGGCTATGATTTTNAATTAAAGAAAAATCAGGCAGTTATGTCAGAGAATTGTATTGATATCATTAACATTACAAAGCATTTCCTTAGTTTTCCATTTTTTTTTTCACTTCATGCAAAGAGCTCCTTAATTTGGGAGAGAGAATAAATATGCACAAATGTAAAAACATCCTGTAGTTCTCTGAGCCTGTAGCATTATTTGTATTGTTTAGTTATGACCAAGCCAGACAGCATATTAAAAAGCAGAGACATTACTTTGCCAACAAAGGTCCGTCTAGTCAAGGCTATGATTTTTCTAATGGTCATGTATGGATGTGAGAGTTGGACTGTGAAGAAAGTTGAGTGCCGAAGAATTGATGCTTTTTGAACTGTGGTGTTGGAGAAGACTCTTGAGAGTCCCTTGGATTGCAAGGAGATCCAACCAGTCCATTCTAAAGGAGATTAGTCCTGGGTGTTCTTTGGAGGATTGATGCTAAAGCTGAAACTCCAATACTTTGGTGCGAAGAACTGACTCATTGGAAAAGACCCTGATGCTGGGAAAGACTGAAGGCAGGAGGAGAAGGGGACGACAGAGGAAGAGATGGTTGGATGGCATCACCAACTCAATGGACATGAGTTTGCACAGGGAAGCCTGGCATGCTGCAGTCCATGGGGTCACAAAGAGTTGGACATGACTGAGCAACTAAACAGAACTGAAGTGTTCTTTTAGAGAACAACAAATGCTTTTTTCAGAATATCTTGTTTTATGAAACGGTATAAGCAGAGTACATATAACATCAAAAAGTTTCTTGAATCCAAAAGTAGTCAGGGAAACTTGAAATTATACATACAAGCTTTAGAACTCTTGGGGGATCTAGCCCCTTAAGGTTGTTGATAAAATCTGGTTGACTTCTCTCCTCGGGCTCTTCTAACTTTTGCTTCCTGCCTGGAAGTCTGATCTGCTGGCCTGGCCTTCTGCCTCCAGCCCGGGGTCCTGCTCCTTCGAGCCTGCCTCTGCTCCTGCACGGCACACCCCTGTCACACGGGCCTGCTCACCGTCCAGGACCCCCGCTGTGCTTTTTCACCTCCGAGCTGTCACTCAGGTCGGACCACAGCTGCAGCGCTCATCAGCTTCCCCTTCCATCGGCGGCCGTCCCGCCTGTTCTCCGAGTCCAACTCAATCGCCTGGTCTTCTGTGAAGTTTGCCACAGCGCCTCTGTCCTCTCTGTTACCTTACTGTAGACTCACTTGTTCTTCCACAGCAGTGACTGTGTGCTGCCCTCGGGTAGATCTGGATAGTATGCATCTTAACTGTGAAAGTGAACGTGCTCCTTAGTCATGTCTGACTCTTTGCCCCTCTGTCCGTGGAATTCTCCAGGCAGGAATACTGGAGTGGGTAGCCGTTCCCTTCTCCAGTGGATTTTCCCGACACGGGGATGGAACCTGCGTCTCCTGCGTCAGCAGGCAGATTCTTCACCACTGCACCATCTGGGAAGCACTTACCACCTTATGCCACTGCGGAAAATGTCCATGCAAAGAATATTAGGAAATAGCATGAATTCCATCTCCGTGTCCTTTGTGTGGTTCCCCTGCATGACGACTTTAACTCTATTGAAGAGGAAGACATCCCTGGGTTGAAACGGTAGCTTCATCACTCACCACTGTATGTGGGCGTGTGTACCAAGTCACTTCCGTCCTGCCCAACTCTTTGTGACTCTATGGACTGTAGCCCTCCAGGCTCCTCTGTCCTTGGAATTTCCCAGGCAAATATACTGGAATGGGTTGCCATTTCCTCCTCCAGGGGATCTTCCCCACCCAGGGATCAAACCTGCCTCTCCTGCATTGGCAGACAGGTTCTTTACCACTGAGCCACCTGGGAAGACTTCTACTGTATAACTTTGGGCAAATTAATTTCAGCCAGAAGTCTCTTTGCCTTGGTTGTCTCATCAGAGAAATGGGGATAATCATTTAAACCTCCTCCTAGGGATTTTTGAGGATTGAATGATTAAAATTTTCTAAGCGCAATAAGTGTTTAGCAACCACTGTTGTGATTAGCATCAGCATTCCTTTTCTTAATCATCCAGTGAACAAGCATGTATCCATCGAGAAGCGATGTTCAGAGTGCAGTGTTCAATGGTCAGATACAAGACCTTCCACTCCTCGTTTGTTTGCTGAGCAAAACTTGTCTTCAGTTCCGCAGCCAAAGTGCTGGGGATGGACAGAGCTCCTAGCATCTTCTTATGGACAATTGCAGTCCACCGCGGGCTGTGTCTTATTTGTGGTCTACGTGGCCAAGGACTCGGCGTTGCACCGCCAGCCCCTGCTTCTCTCACTCTGCTGTCTCTTATTATGCGCCTGGTTTTGGAGCTTCAGTTTCCAGAAGAACATACAGAATGAAGGGGCTGAGGAGGGAGTGAAGAGAGAGAGCCAC
Source organism: Neotragus pygmaeus (assembly GCA_006410875.1). Taxonomy (NCBI): domain Eukaryota; kingdom Metazoa; phylum Chordata; class Mammalia; order Artiodactyla; family Bovidae; genus Neotragus; species Neotragus pygmaeus. The sequence continues at coordinate 9,581 of SJYV01031247.1, read as the reverse complement.
AGCCATCGAAAGAGGCTCTTGGTCAGCGTGGACCCGGCTTCTCCGCCTGAGCCTGAGGGTGGGGGTGTGAGCCCCTCTGCATTTCCCACGGCCTCTCCTGCCGTCCTGTGCTCTGTCCCCTCGGAGGACACCACTGGCCGATGCGCTCGGGTCCGTCTCACTCCCACTCACTGAAAACTCCTCCCGGGCTCAGNACCCGGCTTCTCCGCCTGAGCCTGAGGGTGGGGGTGTGAGCCCCTCTGCATTTCCCACGGCCTCTCCTGCCGTCCTGTGCTCTGTCCCCTCGGAGGACACCACTGGCCGATGCGCTCGGGTCCGTCTCACTCCCACTCACTGAAAACTCCTCCCGGGCTCAGGCCTCGGTTGTCCGTCAGTCTCAGCTTATGAGGTCAGGCATTTCAATCTTTCCTGTCTTTACTCCGGTCCTTTTGGGGGGGGGGGTTGGGAGAAGCTTCGTCCAGGCCTTCTAGACAGAGGCCACTTTTAAACCAGAGACTTTGTTCACCGAATTGCCAACTTGGTTTGGCTCCTGCTTTCATTCAACCTAAAAATTTGGATGTGAACATTCTCCAGGAATCACTCCTCCTTAAGTAAATATGGTGTGTTATTGCATAAGAAGCCCATAGAATTTTAAACTAAGAATTCTAAGGTTTCCAGAACCCAGTTACCCTCTCATAGAGTTTCCTTTTTTGGGGGGTAAGTGATTTGTGACCACCCCCCAAGTGAAAACAAACTCTAAGATGTCAAAGGTGATAGTTGGGTATTATTTTTGTTTAAGAATTTTGTATGTTATAGCTAGATGACTCTTGTAGCACAAGGGATATTATTAAATATTTGCACATCTATGATTATATATTTTTTTCTTTCCTTTTTTTTTTTTTTGAATGAGGAAAGGAGTGGGTCTACAGAGACAGAAAGACATATCTCCTTGACTGAATCATACAAAAACTCCAAAATAGATATTCTGAACTTGTGTGATTTTCAGTTTCCGAATCTGTCACGAGTCAGGGACTCATTTTTGTGTGTGGCTGGTTGTTGTTTATGAAGAAGTTACATTTTGTGACATTTTTACTTTGCTGAGTGTTATTTGACAGGTTTCTTTGGAATGCTGTTTATATTGACCCTCTACTTATCAAGCTACCCAGGCAGCTTATAGAGAAAAAAAGCACACGTTTGTGAAAAACACTCATAAGTCAGTTAACCCTTAAAGAAAAGCAGACCAGCAGAAAATTCCAATGTGCATGCGTGCTAAGTTGCTTCAGTTGTGTCCGACTCTTTGCAACCCAGTGGCCTGAAACCCACCAGGCTCCTTTTTGCCATGGTTTCTCCAGGCAAGAATACTGGAGTTCGTGGCCATGTCCACCTCCAGGGGATCTTCCTGACCCAGCAATCGAACCCGAGTCTCTTACGTCTCCTGCATTGGCAGGCGGGCTCTTTACCGCTACTGTTGCCTGGGAAGCCCAATAATTCCAACAGCTGCCGTTGAAATAAATGGTCGCATGTAGATTCCTGTCTCTTGAGCAGACGGCTCGGTGGTTCTGGCTGCCAGTATTTCCCCAGCTGCAGACTGATAAACCTGAGAAAATAGATTTATTATTTGTTAAATCTGATGCTCGGAACCTCAGCCATTTTCAGGTAGACAAACAAATGCTGATGGACTTGTGAGTCCAACGAAATTCAGAGTAATTTCGACGTATGTATGAAAAACAGCTGGGGATTTCCTCGAAGTCCAGTGGTTAGGACTCTGTGCTTTCACTGTCGAGGGCCTTGGTTCAATCCTGGGTCCAGGAACTACAATCCGGCAAGCCGCATGGCCTGCTCCTCCCGCCACCCCCACCAAAAAAAAAAAAAAATCAACCACATATAAAGTTGACTGAAACCATCATCAATGGGCTTCCCTGTTGGCTCAGACAGTAAAGAACATGCCTGCATTGCCAGAGACTTGGGATCAGTCCCTGGGTTGGGGAGATCCCCTGGAGGAGGAAATGGCAGCCCACTCCAGTATTCTTGCCCAGAGAATCCCATGGACAGAGGAGCCTGGCGGGCTACAGTCCATGGGATTTCCAAGAGTCGGACACAACTGAGCACACGCACACACAAATGCCTTGACTAAATGATTTACATTCTTATTCCTTGATATTATCATATCTTCTTGGACTTATCCTAATTTCCATGAGATAAGTCACAGCTTTGTAAATGTTTTTAGATGATATTTCAGCATGCAAACTTTTTTGGGGGTGTGAGGGGCGACGGGCATATTTTCCAAACTAAAAAAAAAGACATACACAGTTGACATATTTGTCAACTATATTTTGGGGAACAATAGGAAGGATTCTGAAACTGGAATTGGCTGGGACTTCTATACCATGTACTGACCATAATTACAGGGTTGGTCAAAGAGACCTGAGCAATTACCTGACCGACAGACTCCTTAACTATCATATTATTTGCATTGGTTTCTGCTTAGAATCTGGCAATCAAACTTATAGCTCCTGGAAGAACTATTGTTTAAGGTGGACTCAATGTTAGAACAAAAATCAATTTTGTAAACAATTTTTGAGCCGTAGAAATACCTAAAACTCTTGCTCTTTCTTTTTAAAATAATACATCTGATGAGATAGTTACCGTGTCTCTACCATGTTTTGCGTAATTAGGTAAGTGCTAGAAGTTTGGTGATGGATAAAAGAGACGCCATTCTTTCCCTAAAGAAGGCAGATCAAAATTCAAAAATTTGAAATATGGTTTCTACTGAATGCGTGTTTCTTTACCATCGTTATAATGTCAGAAAACTGTAAGTCAAGCCACTCTAAGCTGGGGACCATCCATACATAAGAACACAGCGGAACAGTGATTTTTATCCTGTCTTGATCCAAAAAGTGAAATCCTTTCTCTTGTAAAACGGTGGGGGGAGGGGAATGGAAATTTTATGTGGGCCATAATAGTCCAGCAATGTCAATGTTGTTCTATAGGAAACCAGTGCTAGCTAGATAAATTAGTACAGCAGTTACATTCGAGTCTCTCACTGTTTTCATTTGTTTCTAGGCTCGAGATGGCTCTGTCTGGTACTTTTGTCTTGACGTTAGGGGGTAATTAGTTGTTTGTTGTTGTTTTTTTCCCCCACGTGCCTCTTCTATAAGCCTGGGGAGGAGAATATTTCACCTGAGTGAGGACTAAAGTTCAAGTAGGGCGAAGTATAAATCACAAAATATGCAGTGACTTAATTGATGAGTGAGGTAGTCTTTTTTGGTTCTATGTCAGAATAAGCTCAGAATATTAAATCCTGTATAACAATGTTTTAACAGCCCCGTCTCATAATAATAAAGCCAGGCCAAGAACGATGGTGTGAGAGAGTGTTCATCTCATATTTTATCATGAATATTTTAATTTCTATTAGAGCTTATCATGCAGAGTGCATAGTTAACTGAAAAGTGCAGATTGTCAATGGAGCTCATTGAAGTTAGTGATTTTCGTTTACTTTCTTCGATGCTTGAATCAAAGCTGTTAATTACGAGTTAAGTGGTCCAAATTGTTTCCCCTCTTTTTCTTTCCCCCATTTTCTGCTCTCTAGAATAAAAATAATCATGAATTAGGCAACAGATCAAGAAGGAAAATAGAGAAAGGACTTGGACATTTCAGAAAATATTGTCTAAGATTTTGAAAAGCAAACAAATAATCATTGTAATTCTTTTTCCCTTCTTAATTCTTGAGTGAATAGTAAATGTATCATAAACAGAAGCCCTCTTAAAATAGAAACAATAAAATTAGAGATAAAAGTCAATAGAGCTTAGCTGTAATTTTTCAGGAATTTATTTCCATCACTTTTTATGTTCCATGTCTATGCCATATTAGATGCTTTTGTTTTAGGTTAAATGTATTTTTGTAATTTCCCACATAACCTGTTCCAAATAGTTATGATGTATAGGTCTGGGTATCTTACTGCCTTCCTTAATTCCCTTTCAGATTTTCAAACAGTGTTTATAATTCATCACATTTTTTTCTGTTCCTTGTTTGCTCCGCTCCTTTGCTTTTAATGCTCCTTCCTTAGATGTCTCAGCCAAGAACTGCATCTTATTGACAGGGACGTAACTCTCATGAACCTACGCTGGTTTTCCAGCCCATTAGTACCCTCCACCAGGCAAGTGTTGGAGCGCTGGAAATGAGGAAGCAGAGCTTTGGTTTACATATGCTGACGCGAACAACTCAGTTGCACCCGTTATGAGAGCAACCACTCGGCTCCTGATGAGTGAACAGGTCATCCGGGAAGAAACAGAAACATGGAGAAATGGGCTCTCCGTGGGAGCAGGCCAGCAAGGTGCTGACAGCTTAATGAATGGCTTGTCTGTGTCAGGAGGACACCTTCCAATGCCAAAAGCAAATATTTGGAAGAATATGCAATGCAGGAAATGTACATATGCTCTATATATCAGACACTTAGATTGCCTGTATCACTAACATATGGGCAGAGCTTGAGAAATTTTATTTTATAATGTGCAACATCACCCTTGTCAGATACACTTTGAGATCCAGGGATTAATGGAGCCTGACACTCAGGGTAAAATGGGAATTCTACTGGATGTCCTGCGGCTGTGGGGACCTCGGGAAGAGGAGTTCAACCTGGAATATTACCCCTGTTTTTTACAGTTCTGACTCCAAGCTCACTTCTAATTTAATCACATATAGCTCCAGGCATCATGTCAGATGCAACGGGTAACTAGATAATTTTGTGAAATGCTTTCAGGTTAAAATTAAGTAGAGAAATCATGACCGAGGAGCCAAACAATCAGACCAACAAGAGGTTCACCTCCTCTTTCTGAACTGAGAAACTGTCTGCAGCATCACTGAAGGCCATAAAATGGATGAACTTTGTAAAAAAAAAAAAGATATGCATGGACTGACTTCAGAGTTATAACTCAGATAACTGAAATAAACATTTGTTTCTTATTCATCAGTCACTCATCTTGGTCGTGCTGGGCCTCAGGTGCAGCGTGCGGACCTTTCGTGGTGGCGTGCAGGCCTCTCTCTAGTTATGACGCGTGGGCTCAGCAGTCGTGGTTCAGGGCTTAGCTGACCCGAGGCATGTAGGATCTTAGCTTCCTGACCAGGGATTGAACCCATATCCTGTGCATTCCAAGGCAGACTCTTAACCACTGGACTTCCAACATAAATCATCATAGATAGATGACCGTCTGATACATAGGTTTTCAAATAGATTCCAACACACTCATTCACTGTTGCACTCTTGCTGGCAGATAGGTTTGTTCCCACAATACACAAAGTACTATACTTATCCACCGCAGAGACCACTCCAGGATTCTGGCTGGGAGAATTCCGTGGACTACAGTCCCTAGGGCCGCAAAGAGTCGGACAGGACTGAGTGACTTTCACTTTCACTTTTTTTCCACTTTCACGGCAGAGACTGATGGCCATTTGAGAATCTAAGTTGAAAGTGTATGCACAGGGGGATTAGACCTTGTGATGTGTGTGTGTGTTTATTCACTCAGTCGTGTCTCACTCTTTGCAACCCTGTGGACTGCGTAGCCTATCAGGCTCCTCTGTCCATGGAAATCTCCAGGCAAGAGTACTAGGCTGGGTTGCCATTTCCTCCTCCAGGGGAGCTTCTCGACCCAGGGATTGAACCCAGGTCTCCTGCATTGCAGGTGGATTCTTTACCCACTCAAGCATCAGGGAAGCCCCAGCCCCTGTGACATTTCCTATTAAAATAGTGAATTAGGGGCTGGGCAACCTGTATGCCCACAAAACCTCGAGGTTTCTATCCTGGAAATTTCACAAATGCTGACTCGTTAGCCAGATCACACCATGCAGATGTCTCCCTCTCTCTCTTCTCCTCACGTGTTCATTCCCGCTGGTCACTCACTGGGTTCCCAGGTCCAGGCTCAGCAGTAGGTGGCTTGCTGCGTGTTCTAACTCATGGCATACTACCTTCAGAAGTACATTGGCCCAAATCCTAAAAGGCAGAGCCTCCAGACTGCTGTTCTTGCGTTTCCATTCCTTCTCTGGCAACTCTCCCAACAACAAGGGCTTCGCAGAGACTTGCTAAGCCACAGAACAATTCTGTAGAAATAAAGGGTCCAAGCCAGTGACAACTCCGAGAAGTTGGCAACACGGAAGGCTCCCCTAGCTCTGAGCTCTGCCTTCGCTGCCCTGTCGGCTCTCCACATCTGGTGCAAACGACTTGGCCGAGGTGGCCGGTTGGTATGTGGCTTTCAGGTCATCAGAGCAGCATCACTCAGCCTCCTGAACTGATCCAATTAGATCAGGGTTCGAAACACTACTAAAACACGGCCACTCTGACTTGTGGCAGAATAATGCTTCCCTGTAGTTCTGGCCAAGTGGTCTCCTAAAAGGTTTATTTTCCTTAGTGTTTTACTATGTGACTTAAGGAACGTGTGTGTAAAAGTGAGCACATAATTAAGCATAAAGGGGATTTTATGTGAAGCGTTTGCTCCTGCCTCTCTCACTGTGACCCTCATCCTTCTACAAGACAGAGCCCTGCTCTGCAGTGCGTGGCGCCGCCAGGCTGGCGCCCCCAGGCACCCCTCCCCCTCTACTGCCTACGCCTCACCTGCCCACCCCGAACGCGGACAATGACTTATAAACGGTTGTTGTTTAGTCGTGTCTGATGCTTTGCGACCACACGGACTGTAGCCTGCCAGGCTCTCTGTCCTCCACTGGCTCCCAGTTTCTCAAGCTCATGCCCACTGAGTTGATGATGCTATCTAACCATTTTATCCTCTGCCACCCCCTTCTGCTTTTGCTCATTTATAAATATGTTCCCGTATATGAATCCCTTCATTTCCATCCCCTCTGCTTTCATCCCAGGTCACATTTTCATGATCAGTGATGTGTTCCATATTGTATATGGTGCTTCAGCCAAGTGTACTTAGAAACCCTGCCTGGAGAAAAATGTGCGGAAAGTCTCTGTTCTTTGACGGTTAAGTTGGATGAGGACTTAAGCAACACATACGTGTATATGCTCCTATGTGTGTGTGTGTGTGTATACACACACAGATCCTATGTCAGATGAGCGTGTAAGAGGATGGATCTCCCATAACCGAGATGTGCTGGCTTTAAAAATATGGCATCTGCTTGGACTTAGAACGGACTCGTAATGTGAGACGCCCTGAAGCAGATCCCCTACAATGCTCCCATCTGGTAACAGCTGTAAATTTCTCTCTATGTTGTTGTGCCTGCTTTGGTTTGTCTTTGAACATTCTGGAAAGACTTGTTAAAAGAATATTTATGTGTGTGTGTGTGTGTGTGTGTGCTAAGTCACTTCAGTCATGTCCAGCTCCTCAGGCCCGTCTGTCCATGGGATTCTCCAGGCAGGAGCCCTGGAAAGGGGTGCCATGCCCTCCTCGAGGGGATCTTCCCCACCCAGGGACTGAATCCCTGTCTCCTGTGTCTCCTGCACTGGCAGGTGGTTTCTTTACTGCTGGGGCCACCTGGGAAGCCCCATTTAATAATATGTGTGTGTACATATACATATGTATCTATGTAATTAATAGAAACTTAAGCTAGAGGAGACAATTTGTTTTCATGGTGGGAGTTTCTGAGCTTGATATATTCTGCCTCATCTTTGAAAACCCTGCTGGTAGACAGGCTTTGTTTTTTGGTGTTTGTATTGATTTTGATTTTTTTTTTCCTTCCCCCTAGCCCTTTTCCTTTTCAGAAAGATTATTTGGCCACTGGTCTGTTTCTCCTATTCTATCAGTTTCTGCTTTGATGCAGTGAGCCTTATACCATGGTTTCATTATAAAATGGGGGCAAATAGACTTGTGAAAAGAGGGGGGCCGCCACCCACACACATCCCTGCCCATCACAGGGGCAGCACCCCAGACGGCTAGCGGGAGTCCACTGAACGCATCGCCCCTTTGCTAGGACACGGACTCTTACCTGGTATAAAACCTCAGGTGGCCTGGCAGGGCGCGCGCTCACCCGTAGAACCTGACCTTCTACCACGGAAAGCAGTTAGGCCTCCTCTCTCCTTCCACTTCCTTTCGTTTCAAAGCTGGTTTGTGCCAAACGCACGAGGCAGACTCTCCAGCACGTCCAGTGTTCAGCCGGGAGACTTGTACGGTTCCTGTCGCAAGTCAGGAGGCTCCAGTTACTCTTCCCTCCTGTACTCACCTCCCTGTTTTGATGCATGCGACTCCGTCCATCCCTATCAGGTTCCTTTCAGCGCCACCGCTCACCACCTCGCATCCTACCTCCGCACCACACAGCTCAGAACCCGCGGTCCATCCGCCCCCTTCGCCCTGGATCTTCAAGCTTCGGGAGAGAGAGGCTCCAGTTTTTCTTACGTAGAAGCCTGGCAAAGCTTCTCTCTTAGGCTCGCGGCCATGGGGCTGAGAAGCTCTGCGGCCAGGGCCTTAGTCCTCGCGGTCACCAGGCTGCCTGTGCTCCTGCAGTCGCCCCTGCCCCTGCGTCCCAGCTCCCGCCTTCCCTAAGCTGGCTCTCTCCCCCCGGCTCACTAGGTGTCCTCCCACTGGCTCGGGAACTTCAGCTCCCTGCCCTGATGCCCCAGGGTGAACGGCACCCGTGTCCCTTCTCCAAGCCCTTGAAGGGGGAGCCCTTCTGCTGCATCAGACATCTGCCCCCATCCTTACCCATCAGCCCCCTTCCTCCTGAGTTGCAGACCTCAGGGGCCCGGCTCCATCCATGGAATACCCCATTCCCCAACAGTCTCTCCTCTCCCTTGGCCCTTCTGCTTCTCCTGGCTTCTAAATAAATCAAACAACAAAGCACATGGTGAAACAAAATTTCTCTGACTCTCTGGCCTGCAATAATCTGATTCAAAAATCTAGCATTCTTACTCCATTCCTCTGTTCTTTTAATCCATACCTTCAATTAATTATCCAGTTGTACAAACCAGTACTTCTCAAAGTGGTTATGACCCAACAGGGGACTGTGCTCAGAAGCAGAATCCCTTCTGTGCTCGGAGGTGTGGATGGTCTGTCTGCCTTTCTAAGGGGCCCCCAGGGCCGCTGCCACTACTGCGCGTGGACCACCCTTCCTGCGGCAGGACGACAGGGGTCTCCAAAGTCCTCCTTGAGATCTCAAAAGGAAATTAAAAAAAAAAAAAAAGATTGTTTTTCATTCAGTTCAGTTCAGTTCAAAAGCTCAGTTGTGTCCAACCCTTTGCAACCCCATGGACTGCAACATGCCAGGCCTCCCTGTCCATCACCAACTCCTGGAGTTTACTCAGACTCATGTCCACTGAGTCAGTGATGCCATCCAACCATCTCATCTGTCGACCCCTTCTCCTCCTGCCTTCAATCTTTCCCAGCATCAGGGTCTTTTCAGATGAGTCAGTTCTTCCCATCAGGTGGCCAAAGTATTGGGGTTTCAGCATCAGTCCTTCCAATCAATATTTGGGACTGATTTCCTTTAGGATGAACTGGTTGGCAGAGAAGGCAATGATGGCACCCCATTCCAGTACTCTTGCTGGAAAATCCCATGAATGGAGGAGCCTGGTAGGCTGCAGTCCCTGAGGTTGCTAAGAGTTGGACACGACTGAGCGACTTCACTTTGACTTTTCACTTTCATGCATTGGAGAAAGA
>SJYV01031244.1:0-16047 GCA_006410875.1 Neotragus pygmaeus | reverse complement strand
CTGCAGCCCACCAGGCTCCTCCGTCCATGGGATTTTCCAGGCAAGAGCACTGGAGTGGGGGGCCATCGCCTTCTCCCCACTAACATCGCATGCACCCCCAAATACCGGTGGTTAGGAAATACAGGAAGCAAATGTTTTTCGAAACACTCCACATTAGGGTAGTTCCTGGAAATATTGATTTGGTAAAAGGCAAGAGAGACTAATGAATTTCAATCCATATGGTCTGCTAATGAGGATCTTGCAAAGTCTGGAACACCTATTGATTAACCTGTTTAATATCTTAAACCCAGTGCTTTGACATGGATGATGCCCACCCCACTGCCCATCCAGAAGAAGAATGTCACTGTTTGTTTTGCACATGCCAGGAGGAAATCTCTGCTGATTCTCCAGATAACAAAGGTGCAGCCAAAGCTTTTCCCTCTCCTTCTTTGGCAACAAGAAAGCTGTCCCCCTCCAGATGATAGGGTCTTTCCTGCTTCCTGCAGGTAACTGTCAGTCAGGCAGGGTGTGAGGTATGATAATTCCATCTGCGCCATTTGGATTGTCAGCTGCATTGTTCTGCTCAGCGTGCTGTGGATTGTGAAAAACAACCAGGACGGATGATTTTAAGTAATTGCTCTGACAGAGACTGATTACTGCAGTAACAACAGTCAGTTATAGTTACGGAGTAGCCTTGGCATATGGTCTACATGTGATGTGGGAAGGAGAGTGGGGGAGAGGAAGCAAAAAGGTTTATAATTTTACAGATTGCTTTATGTTTTATAATGACTGAGTTTTCTTTTCCTTCACTTGATTTGGAAAATATCACCAACAGAAGCCTGGAGGGGAGGGGGGAATCTAAATATTGTTACAGATAAAGGAATTCAGAGAACATATTTAACTGCTATTAAGATAAATCATAAAATGATTAGGATTTGTAAGACTGATAATTATTCATTGCCACAGCATTTATTGTTCTGTGTATTGGGGTTTGTTTTCAACTTTGTGCATTCAGTGAATATCCTTTGTGAAATCTTGGCCATTTGCTGATTGCATAAATTCTTGCATTCATTTTGAAAGATGAACCATTATCATTGGTGGCTTACCTCTCCAAACTGGTCTGAAGTTTCATTCATGAAAAATACCTTAGCGAAACAAATCATTCAATTTATATAACTTTTATAAAATAATATATGTCTAACATTTAATATTATAAAATAGAGATTTATCTGTTTTTGTTTAATGAGAGAATATTTCAAACACACTCAAAAATACACATTTGCCTTAAACAAAATTGAAAGGAGAAGCCTGTTTATTTTTTGGAGCTACATATAGAGAAACAAAGCAATTAATAGATTTCATTCTGTTGGATTTTTAATTTTTATACCATTCTTATTTTTAATTTTTTATAATACTTGATAAATGGCACGTGAGATTATGTGCAGAGGAATGAATTAGAAAGCTTCTTCAAAAATAATTGAAATGATAGTGATTTTTTTAAATAAATGGTAATATGCTCAATAAAATAATTCAGCCCCAGATAAATAGGAAAGTCTTTGGAATAAAAATTAGGGTAATAATTTAACACTGTGAAAAGTAAGTATGATAAAGTACATCTGAAGGACATTAATTACTTATGTGTATGTGAGCTATTGTTGGGCACATAATGGCTGATCCATTTGCCAGCATAGGCTCACTGCTCTCAGTATTTTAACTCATTACTTTATAAATCTCTGCTGTGATACCTTGAAGAAAAAAGAGATGCTTTTTAAAACATACTCCTATTTAACATTAACTAGTGTTAAGCAAAATAATTTTCACCACATTATTACTTAAACAAAAGAAAGTGCTGGACTAACTAATATTTTCTATGTTTGGGACTAGCTAGTGTTCAAGAATTTCCAATAGGGTTATGAATATCACTTTTATTTCCAAAGGGAAAGTGAGAAGGGCTGTGATTGGACCATTTGTACAGTAGGACTTTAGAAGCTAATTTCCATGTACTAAAAAGTCTGTGAATCTAGGCAAGTTTAGAAAAATAGAGGACCTTTTTTTCCTTGTGATGTGGGTTATGACCTGCCTATGAAGATATGGAAGTCATATTGCAAGTTCACCTTCCAGGTATCACAAACCATCCATACTAAGTAAAGTTCTCCACTGGGAAAACTGATAATTATTCAGGAATACTAACACAGTTGGTTCTGAATAGCGCAGTTACTTAGGATTTTTGGTTTCTAAAAATCACTCTTCTCAAACATTCTTTTTATCCTCCAGACACATCCATGCTTCAAAAAGCTGACTGCTTACATATTTAGTTGAATAAGCAAATTGGTCATAATTAATCCAAATGAATATCTTCCTTTATGACTCTCTGAAAATCTTTCAAGCACAGGATAGTGCTGAGATTTTTTTAAATAAAATTGAAATATTCTTAATGAATTAGGAACTAAGCACGCTGATACTAAGGATAACATTTTATGAACGTGTGTGTGTGTTAATCACTCAGTCNTGCCCAGAGCGCCGAGCGGCGTCCCCGGGGCTCTGCCGGGGGTCCGTCAGTCGTCTTACCCAGAGCCGTGTGTGTGTGTGTGTGTGTGTGTGTGTGTGTGTTGGCCCCATCTCCCAGCTCATCCTCCCTCCCCCCCTACTTGGTGTCCGTTGCGTTTGCTCTCTACGTCTGTGTCTTTTTACAGATAAACTCACCTGCACTATTTTTCTAGACTCCACATTTGTGTGTTAATCTGCGGCGTCTGTTTTTCGGGCTCCCTCCACTCTGTGTGGCAGCCTCTAGGTCCTTGCACGTCTCTCCAAATGACTCAGCTTCGTTCCTTTTTATGGCTGAGCACATAAACAGAAGTAGTGAGTGGCACATTTACAGTTTGAGAGGTGGTAATTTCGGTTATGAAGAATTTAAGAAATTTTTAGCTGGATCTTTATGTTACGTATATTTATTAAGACATTCTGAAATCACTACATTTTGCTCTAAAAAACCCTCACAGCCCACATGACTTTAGCAGTTGTCTGGACAGTTTCCCTAGGAAGTGAGTTGGGCGGGTGAGCAGCCGTGGCGAAGGGCAGGAAGGGGGATGGGTCAGTTCATGGCTCACACGCAGAGAAGACATAGAGCTACTGATGTAGACCCTGAAAAGGCAGAAGTCTGTCTGCAGTCATGGGAAGATACTCGACACGTGGGCCAAGGAGGAGGCAGGTGAAGGAGCGTCACGATGAACACGATGGCGCTGATGCTCCCTGAAAACTCATCGCTGGGCAGACACTCAGCGCGGACCGTCTCCTTCATCCTCACGCTGACCTTGTAGTTTGCCCTCATCCCTGTTTGCTGGTGGACGCGTGGCCCAGCGGGGACCCAGCTCGGCGAGGTCACACGCCTGAGAGAGGCCCCCATGGCTCGTGTGCCTGAACTGGCGTGTGATTCTGACTCTACGCTGAAAGATGCTTTTAAAGGGTCTATGAGTATATACCCTGAAACGTCCAGGATACCAAGTGGTGAGAATTTGGTTTTATTTTCCCCCTTCTCTATGCTTTATATTGTTTCTGGCTGTGCTGTGAGGCTTATGGGATCTTCATTCCCTAGCCAGGGCCCCCTGCAGTGGAAACTCGGAGTCCCCACCGCTGGACGGCCCAGGAATCCTTCTCTGCTTCTCTTCATTCTCGAACTTTTTTCCCCCCAGCCACTAGTTTAGTAACAACACTGACGTAAACCAGCAGCCTCGTAAACACTTGCTAAATGTGTAGAGCTGGTTATTGGTTATTGCGTTTCCCCTTTGGCAGTTACGTGGTGACCATCACAGAAGGGAAACCCAGTTCCTGCTGAAGCTGCAGAGAAGGTGCCGTGGAAGTATTTTCCTCCCGTCCCCCTGGTTTGTAGCATCAAGTGTTTGAGGCCTGAGCGTAGGTGAGAAGCCACATGAAATGGTCCTCAGGTTTTTAGCATCTAATCGGTCAACCAGCCCTCGGTTCAAGGAGAGCAGGGTCACCGGTCGGCACTTCACCTGCAGAGTCGGGTGTGGGCGGGGCTCCGCCTCCCCTCCCGCTGGCATGTCGGCCTCGTGCCCTCGACCTTCCCGGGCAGAGCTGCTGTGGCCATCTCGGGGTGGGTGGGGGCTTTGCCCCTCGTGTGCTGCCTGAGGCGGCTTCCTCCTGGGCTTTCCCACCCAGCCCGCCTCCACCAGGCCCCGCAGTGCCCAGCGCTGGACCCGCTTCCTCCCCGCGGTCTGTGCCACGCGGTGCCCGGGGCGGCCTCAGCGTCCTGTCGCGGGGGCGCTGAAGGCTGGGCCCCTGAGACTGCTGGGCTGCTCCTCTGTCCTGGCCCGTTGCTCTGAGGGTCGAGCGGATGTGGCCTCGGCTCCCCCATAGTTTCCATGGGATCAGCCCAGCCTCGCGGACCCCCTGCTGTCTGATTTGCTCCTTCTTCCTCCAGCCCCCTCTGCCCCGCAGCCCCCGCACTAATCAGCTAACAGACGAGTCTCGGTTCAGCCCCTGGGAGCAGATCTCAGGGTCTGTGGGCGATGGGGTGCACCCCCGCGAGGACATCAGGACCCCGTGTCTTGCTGAGCGTTCTGCCCCCATGACCCTCACCCTTTCTGGGTTGACCCTCCGTTCCTTGGCATAGCCTCCAGGTGGGCCCCAGCCTCGTGGGGGCGACCGCCCTCGGGTGGAGGGGTCTGTGGGGTTCTGTTTCTCCCCTTGCTCTCTGCGCCTCCCAGGAGGCTAAGGCTGAGCAGCAGGAATTGTCCCAGGCCCACCAGCACGCAAGCTGGTGTGGGTCGAACCCAGGGACACGGGTTCCGCTGTTACCACTCTCACTGATCACTGTGAATGGCTGAGAGGGGAAGTCGAGGATCGCTGACACACACAGGAGTTTACCCAACATATTTTAGCATGAAAGTTCTGCTGTCTTTTTTCCCTCTGCCACACATGCTATTTTTAGATAACAGATATTCAGCTCAGTTCAGTCGCTCAGCCGTGTCTGACTCTGCTACCCCATGAATCGCAGCACACCAGGCCTCCCTTGTCCATCACCAACTCCCGGAGTTCACCCAAACTCATGTCCATCGAGTCCGTGATGCCATCCAGCCATCTCATCCTCTGTCATCCCCTTCTCCTCCTGCCCCTAATCCCTCCCAGCATCAGGGTCCTTTCTAATGAGTCAGTTCTTCACATCAGGTGGCCAAAGTATTGGAGCTTCAGCTTCAACATCAGTCCTTCCAATGAACACCCAGGACTGATCTCCTTTAGGATGGACTGGTTGGATCTCCTTGCAGTCCAAGGGACTCTCAAGAGTCTTCTCTGGCACCACAGTTCGCATCAGTTCTTCGGCATTATTGGGGTGTAATCTGTATGCCACGGGCCTTCCCTGGTGGCTCAGTGGTAAAGAACCTGCCTGGCCATGCAGGTTGGATCCCTGGGTCGGGAAGGTCCCTTGGAGGGGAACTGGGTGCCCACTCCCGTCTTCTTGCCTGGGAAGTCCCAGGGACAGAGGGGCCTGCGGGGACTAGAGTCCAACATGACTTAGGGACCAAGCAATTTGTGTGCCATAGAATTCATTCCTTTGAAGTATACAGTGTGCCGGTTCTTAGCATATTCACAGAGTTGTGCAGCTCTCCACTCCAAATCTTAGACAGTTCTCATCGTGCACAGGCCTTGCCAGGCCCCTCCCGTCCCTGGTGACCAGGAGTGTGCTTTCTCTTTGGATTCGCCTACTCTGGACACTTGATGTAAATGAAGTGATGCCGCAGGTGGCCTTTCGGGCCTGGCGTCTTTCACCTCACATGAAGTTGTCAAGGTTCATCCACGCGTCGGTGACAAGTGTCAGTTCTTCATTCCTTTTAATTTGTTCAGTTGCTCAGTTGTGTCTGACTCTTTGTGACCCCATGACCTTGTCCTTCACTCCAGCTTCCCTGTCCTTCACCATCTCCATGAGTTTGCTCAAACTCATGTCCACTGAGTCAGTGATGCCAACCCGCCATCTCATCCTCTGTCGTCCCCTTCTCCTCCTGCCTTCAGTCTTTCCCAGCATCTGGGTCTTTTCCAGTGAGTTGGCACTTCAGCATCAGTCCTCCAGCGGATATTCAGGGCTGATCTCCTTTAGGATGGACTGGTTTGATCTCCTTGCAGTCCAAGGGACTCTTAAGAGTCTTCTCCAGCACCACAGTTCAAAATTTCTTTACTACTAGTGCCACGTAGAAAACCCCATTCCTTTTTATGGCTCTGAAACATCCCACTGTGTGAATTACCCCATTTCGTTCACCATTCATCAGTTGGTAGACTCTTGGTGGTTTCTGCGCTTTCACTCTTAGGAGTAACACTGCTCTGAACATTCATGTACAAGTCTCTGTGTAGATGTCTTTTTCATTTCTCCTAGGTATATGCCTATGAGACTGGGTACATTTGCTGGGTCATGTTAATTCTATGGGCAGCATTTCAAGAAACTGCCAAAAAAGCTTCCTGAGGAGATGACCATTTCACAGTCCTTCCAGCAGCCCAGGAAGAGCTCCAGCTCCTCCCAGGCGCTTGTTGCTTGCCACCTGTTCTCCTGGAGGGTGCGAAGCAGTTTCTCATCAGGCGCTGATCTTCGTTTTCCTGACGACTAACGATGTTGAGCCTCTTTTCATGTGTTTATTGGCTGTGTGTTTGGAGAAATATCTCTTCCAGTTCTTAGGTTATTTGTTCTTTCACTTGTGAGAGTTCTAAAGTAAAAGGCAGAGGTCTTCTATTGGATATATGACTTGCACGTATGTATGGGTTGTCTTTTCACTTTCTTAGTGGTGTCCTTTGAAGCACAGACATTTGTAATTTTGATGTCTAGCCTATGCGTGTTTTCCTTGACGCTTATGCTCTTGGTGTCATATCTAGGCAACTATTGCCAAGCCTAAAGTTGGGGAGATTTATTCCTGTTTCCTCCTGAGAACTTTATAGAATTAGCTATACCTTATGCTCCATTTGAGTTAACTTTTGAGCCTTTTCTAATTTTGTTATTAAAGGTAATCTTTGGTTAGCGTTTTTGAGATCTTGTGGATTTAAAAAATCACTTTCACTTTTTTTTCTAAAAAGGATGATGTTGCTCAGCTGTCCTGTTGCTGAGATTACAGGTCACAAGAAAAGACAATTGCAGGTTTGGTGTTTTGAAGGAAACGGTAAATGCCCCAGCCAGTCTCACGTCATTTTCCCTTAAGTCAAGCTGACTACTGAGACACGGTCTGCTTTAGGGGGTGTCTGACCCCGACCCCAGGGAGCAGCTCTGGAAGCACACACAGCAGAAATGAGGACGTGAGCAGTCCTGTGGTGCATGGCTTTTCGGGGAACTGATGAGAATGGTTCTCTGTGGGAAAACCCAAAGGCATGTGGCCTGGTGGTTTGCCCATCTGTCTGTGTTGGGCCCAGTCGCTCAGTCGTGTCCAACTTGGCGACCTCATGGACTGTAGCCCACCAGGCTCCTCTGTCCATGGGGTTCTCCAGGCAAGAACACTGGAGTGGGTTGCCATTCCCTTCTCCAGAGGATCTTCCCAACCCAGGGATTGAACCCAGGTCACCTGCATTGCAGGCGGATTCTTTACCATCTGCGCCGCCAGGGAAGCCCAAGAATACTAGAATGGATAGCCTGTCCCCTCTCCAGCAGAGCTTTCTGACTCAGGGTTGAACCGGGGTCTCCTGCGTTGCAGGCGATTCTTTCCCATCTGCGCCGCCTAGTTACATGCAGTCAGGTGTGAGTGGACCATCGTTTTAATCGGAGAGCAGGTAGTGTGTCTGCTCTGGTTCCTCGTAATTGCCTTTTTTTTTTAAATGAGGAAATTAATAGTATGCACCTCATGAGGTTGTGAGGATCAGATGAGTTGATAAATTAAAAGGCTTAGAACAGAGCCTGATGGTTAGTGAAGACTCATTAAGTGCTTCTTAAATATCCCATTTGTTTTTAATATTTTCAGCATAGTTGGCCGTTAGTATAACCTGTACTTCTCACTTGAATGTTAAATGCTCTAACATCTTTGAATTATTGTGTAAATATATGTTAATTATTCTTGCCCACAGTAAAGGAATAATGAATAGTGCTTATGAAAGCTTAATGAGGAACCCTAGTGTTTCCACCGTTTTCCCAGGTTTTTTGCTTGGTTATAATAACCTGGACTTCCCTTGTAGGTCAGTCAGTAAAAAATCTGCCTGCAGTACAGGAGACCCGGGTTCGATCCCTGGGTTGGGAAGATCCCCTGGAGAAGGGAATGGCAACCCACTCCAGTATCCTGGCCTGGAAAATCTCATGGACACAGGAGCCTGGTGGGCTGCAGTCCATGGGGTCGCAAAGAGTCGGGCACGACTGAGCAACTAACGCTTACTTACTTGCTTGCTTACAATAACCTAGGTTCAGAGTAGCGGCTGTGGACGCAGGTGGCAGGACGGGTAGATGCCCGGCCCCCTGTCCCCGTGTCAGCCTGAGCCACACCGTGCTCCTCGGCACCAGCGATGGCTAAAGGCAGAGCTAAATGGGCAAGGAGGGCCCTGCTATGGAATTTATGATTGTTCCTCAATTAAAAAGCAAAAATCTCAATTCTCTACCTAGGTGTCCTTTCTCTTTCAGCCCAGACAAGAAAAACTGTGACTCTTTTAGGGGGACTGTGGGTGTTTTGGAGATGACTTTAGGCCATTAACAGCCGTCACACACAGCGTGGTGTGTGTGGGGGTGTCTACCCTCCAGGATCGCCTGCTGTACAGGAGCGGGCAGGGTGGGTTCAGGTGGGCGCCCGTGGAGGGAGCTGAGGCTGAGGAGCCCCCATGGCCCACGAGGGCAGAGCGGCCATGCGTCCCCCATGTGCCAGGCTGGTGTGTTTCCTTTCGGTGTTACACGCACATTATTCATAATTATGTGCAGTTGATTTGAACTTCATGGGTCCACTCATACGTGACTTTTTAAACGAGGAAATAAGGCAGTCGACATGATATGTGGTTGGTTAAATCCTTGGATATGGAGGAGCCTGGTAAATGGAAGGTCATCTAAGTTACTCTCGGATTTTCAACTGCAGAGAGGGTTGGCAGCCCCCCCCACTCTGAGTTGTTCAAGCTCAGCTGTATAGTGCATGGTGTACACTATATGGTGTCTGCCTTCAAGGTCAAGTCCAGGCAGTGTACGTTATATGGTGTCTGCCTCAGGTCTGCTCCGGGTGGCGTCCATTATGCCTAGTGTCTGCCTTCAAGGTCAGCGGCGCATGGCGTGCACTGTGCCTGGTGTGGAGGTCTGCACGCATTGTGCCTGATTAGCATGGTCACCGCAGCCCTCCAGACCCTGCACCCCACGCTTGTAGACGTGGCTCCCGTGGCCTCTCTGCCGCGGCTGCTTCGGGGTCACGCTGCTCCCGTGGTCGGGCTGCTCCGGGGCTGCACTGCTCTCAGGGCTGCGCTGTGATTGGCTTGCATCCCGGTGTATGCGTGGCTCCCGCGGTGTCTGCCGCAGCTGCTCCGGAGTCGCGCTGCGATTGGCTCGCATCCCGCGTCTGTAGGCGTGGCTCCCATGGTCTCTCTGCCGCGGCCGCTCCGGGGTCGTGCTGTGATTGGCTCGCATCACGTGTCTGTAGGCGTGGCTTCTGTAGCCCCTGTGTAGCGTCTGCTCGTGGTTGTCTGTGATTGAACTCAGTTTCTGTGAGTGAGCATTTCAGTTCCAATGTGTGTTGCCTTTTGAAAAAATTTTTATTTAAAAGATTTAAAAGATTTGAGGGCTGTGCCGCATAGCGTGTGGAGTCTTAGCCCCCCTCCCAGGGGTGGAACGCACACCCCTGAAACATGACGTCTGATCCCCTGGACCGCCAGGGGAGTCCCTGTGTCGCCTTTCTCAGCAGAGCTGCGGGGACCTCCTGGCGCCAGCAGGCCTCGAATCCTGCTCCGGCAGCTGCTGGCTCTGTGACTTGGAGCAGGGCGCTCTGCCTCTCTGGTTCTCGGGTGTCCCTTTGATAAGCAGGAGTGGTAACAGGGCTGCCTCGTAAGAGTGCGCTTAGGGGAACAGCCGTGGGCCACGAGGCCCTCGGCTCGGCCCTGGGGCCTACAGGTCCCCGCCGAGTCCCCCTCCGCCTGGGCTGCGAGCCGTCAGTGGAGTAGATTCCTCGAGGCAGGCTGGCGGGACTGCTGGTTACGCGCACGTGCAGCTCAGGTTTCCGGGGAGCGTCCCAGGTGTCTGCCCAAATGTTGCCTGGAGTTACTCTCCCACCTGCTGCTGTTTAAAAGCCAGAGTTTTTGTTTTTTTAAACAGGAGACTTGAGAGCAAGTTAGTTGCTTCGTTGACCCTACTCACCGATCGCTGGTTTTGACTCCGTAATGATGCATCTTGTAGATGCTGGGGTGGTGACCGCTGCGTCGTGAAGCTCTTCTGTGGAAGCTTTGATGGTGACGAATCCCAGTGGCCTTGTAGGGGGGGTGACATTTTCTCCCTCGTCATTTCTGTACAATGTACTTGCCTGGGAGCGAAGACTCCTCCGTTTCCTGCTCCCTGACGTTTGCAGGCGAGCGGGTCCACCCTGCTGGACCACCTTCGTGGGTGGCTGAGGTCCGCTCGTGGTGCGAGAGGAAAGCATCCCGGGCAGGTGTTCCTCCTCCCGGGCAGGTCAGCTGCTGGCTGATGCCGTGGAGCTGCTGGGAGAGGCACCGCCTCGCAGGTGAAGCAGCGCGCGGGAAGAGAAATGGAAGTTTCCGCGGGCCACAGCCCCGCGGCAGGCCGCCTTAGCTGTCCGGGACAGCTCGGGTCTGGCAGCTGACCAGCCCTGCTGGGGGGAGAGGGCAGGGCCGCGAGCGGCCTCCTTGAGAGGACGGTACCCTTCTTTTTAAAGAGACTTCTGACCATCCAAGCAAAGAGGCCCTTCACTTTGACCTTCCTTCAGGGCTGAGGGGTGGGATGGGGGGCAGTCACTGGGAGAGTGGCTTCCAGCCGGGAGAGCAGACGCTGTCGTCTGGACCCTCCCTGGCGTTTCTGCTTCTTACTTTTTAACCACCTGGCTGGGGGCAGTGTCTCAGCCCTGCCCTCTGGCCTCTCCCTCCATCCCTGGCTGCGGGAGAGCCCCTTTGTGGGGTTATTGTAAGGACTGGAGAGCGTGTGTGTTAGAAACAAGCAGGGTGGTGTCCAGGTCCTCGTGAGCCCTCAGGAACCTGAGTCGTCTCTTACTGTCCCACCGAGGTCGCTGCCATCCTGAGTGAGGACGGCTGGCACCGAGTGTGCCTGGCGCCGCCTGTGGGCACTGGTCCCGCTCTGGTCCCGTTGAGACGTGTGCCCCTCCTCTGCAGATCCTGACCAAGGGGCGAGGCGACTCCGCACTCCACCTCTGGGCCAGGTGGGTTCACGGGAAGGTGGTCGTCTAAGTATTTGACACTAGACCCCAAATTTTCACTTTTAGGCACAGTCTTCATGTTCTTTTCTAAAATCCAGATATAAGGAATGACTTGTGGGCTGGTATAATCCAAGTGAAAGTGAGTTGCTTGGCACAGTGCCGGGGCATGAGGGCAGGCCATTTTGCAAGAGGTATTTCCTGTCTTCTGGGATGCTCATAATCGTGATAAATGGTCCTGTTAATAGTTTTGCATTCCTAGCCTCCTGGGGTACAACGGCCAAGATTGGGTTATGAAATACTTTTCAAAAGAAAGAGCCTGACCCGATCGAGAGCCAGATAGGAGGAGGAGGGAGCACAGTGACACCCACGCAGCTTTTTGTTTTTCAAGAACACTGCTTTTTATCTTGAGAGAGCAAAGGGCTGATCTGTTTCCACAGATGTTTCTGTGAGTTGTCAGCTGAGCCTACAGAGATTCTGTGGAGGGAGGAGGGGAGATGCTGGGAGGTCTGCTTCCCGCATCTCCACGTGGCCATGTCGACACGCTCGGTGGCTGATCCCACCCTCGGTCCCATAGAGGTTATGTCTGAGCTGCCGCCTGTTCACGTGACCCGAGTAGACGCTTCCACGGGCTTCTCCACTGTTGGAAACTGCCAGCACGTCTTGCAAAGCCTTCGGGAGCTTATTCCCTTGGGGACGAGCAGTCCCAAGTCCCCAAGCAGAGGGAGGACGTGGGGCGTTGGGAAGGCAGGCTGGGTGCACCTCCGTCTTGAGCCAAGGACCCAGGTCTGCTCGGCAGAGGGGCCTCTGTGGGGTCCGGGAGCTTCTGAGATGAGAGCAGCCCCCCGAGGTGTTCCGGGGGACTCTGTGCCGGGGAGGGAGGGATCTCCTCCTTTCAGATCAGATGGGCGGCCTCCTGCCAGCCCCTGTCAGCAGGGCTTACAAGCACCGACGAGAGCCTGCAGGAGTCCCAGGCTCCCCACCCCGCGGCCCGTGGCCTGGGCTGCTCGTGGCTCCGCGTCCGTCTCCTGAGGGCGAGGTTTGGGGGCAGTGGGTGGGGGAATGTCAGCGTCCATCTGGTCTTGCTGAGCCCTCACCGTCAGAGGGCTCACCATCCTCGCGTGGACGAATTCTGGATGCGTAGGACACGCTCCACTTCCACAAGCCTCCAGCTTCATCCCTGCTTGCTGCACAGACGTGCCTGGTGGTGACGCAGCCGGGAGGCTCCCCCGTCCTCCTCCCAGTGCTCCCTGGGCTTGAGGACCGGCTGGTTCATGGTTCTGTCCCCTGCGTCTGCCGTGGTGCCTGCTGGAGGGGCTTCCATGCTCACGGGATGAAAAACTCCCAGCGCTCTGACTCGGTCACGAAATGGCGTCAGTTAGTCAAATACAGCAGTTCTTTATTCGGCAGTCAGTGACTGAACGCCCATTGAGGTTGGTTAGTTGCTAAGTTGTGTCCGACTCTTAGCGACCCCATGCTAAGCATGTAGCCCGCCCTGCTCCTCTGTCCGTGGGATTTCCCCGCAAGAATGCTTGAGTGGGCAGCCACTCCCTTCTGCAAGGCATCTTCCCCGCCCAGGGAGCAAGCCCGGCTCTCCTGCACCGCAGGCAGACTCCTTAGCGCTGAGCCGCCAGGGAAGCCCCTCTCCTGTTGCTGCGTCACCATAAACTGATTTTATTCTGAAATGCCAAGTGTTCAGCTGACGTGTGGGCTTGCAGTCTGGATGGGGCGGGCCTGCGGGGGCGGTATCCCGGATCCACTTGGCGTCAGGTGGCACCGTTTGGACAGCATCCCGTGCCCTGAGGATGAGGAGCGCTTCCCACAGCAGACCTGGGCTGTCTACTGCTGATGCAGCCCACACTTCGGGGTCCATTGCTCCCCTCACTTCAGCTGACTCAGCTGGCTTCACTGACGGTCCTGCCTGGGGTCCTGTCCCGGCCTGGGGCGCTCTGAGGACATGCAGCAAGAGTCCTCCATGTTACAGGAGGTGACAGTGGAGGAGAGCTCAGTGACCTTCCTGAGAAAGTGCGCAGATCTGTTTTCCCCTGCTTTCCTTAACGATGAGGAGTTCCCCCAACCTTCAGTTTAACCTGGAAAGTCTCACACTGGGGAAAATCAGGGGCACTGGCCGCCTATTTTTAGTATCATTTTGGTACAGGTTTAAAGTTACTTTATTGAATATCATAGCTATTAATTTCAAACTTAAGAATGTGATTACTCAGTATAGTTTTCGTGCCACCTACTCAGAGCCTTTGGACTGGGTGAAATCCTGCTTGTTGAATGGAATTAAAATAATTTCCATATCACTTTTTTCTGGTTCAGCTGCAAATCAAGGCCTTGGTTCAGAGTCGGTTTATAAAGGCGGTGCTGGAAACCAGTGGGAAGAGCTGTGTGTGAGAGGAGGGGAAGGGCGGAGACAGGCAAGACCTGCTTGCAAACCCAAGCAGAGAGTCTGCAAGCCACCTCTCCGCCCGCTGGGTTGTGTGTGTAGATAATACGGTCTTTAGAGCTAATCTGAAAAAGGAAACAAGAGCGCAAATAGTTCATAATCCCCTATCTTTCTCCTCTTCCTCCCGAAATCTCTTCCACCATGCTGTTTCCTGCATTCTCTCTTACACTTAGCCTGCATTTCCTCGTTCTTAAATGACTTTCAAGAATATAAGACTGCATAGTCTACCTTATGGGCATTCTGTCACCGATTTAACTTTGACCTGCTTGTTATTTTCCATTATAAGTAATGCTGCGATGTCTTTCTACATATTTATATGGAAATTAATTATTGCAGTATAAGTTGCTAAAAGTGAAACTACTAGGTGAAATAGGCATTTTTAGGACTTTTTTGGGGGCTGCTGGATCGCCTTCCGGAAACACCACCTGAGGTCACATTCTTACCTACCGAGTGGGCGTTTCCGCCTCCCTTGTGCCCAGCCCGTACTGGCGATTACAGTTTTCAAGGGGGTTATTAACTCAATGATAGGAATGCCATTTTGATGCAGATTTTTAAAATAAGAAAGAAAGTACACTCAAAGACACTTTTTCTGTTTCTAGCCTCTCTTTCGGAGCCCTCATCCCTGACTGGTGAGGAGCAGATGTCTTGCTGAGGGGTGCTGGGTGCGTGGCCCACAGCTGGTCGTCCTTGCTTCTTTTCTTGAATAAGGTCTGCTCAGCATGAGAGGGCTTGCACGTGTCCAGGTGCTCTGGACTCTGTGGTAACCTCAGCAGGTGTCACGGGGGTCCGGCTGTGACCCCTCGGGGGATTATTCCTGGAGGCTTTCATCCCGCTGCAGGTTGCTGGTCTGGTCAGACTCCTCATGGTCTCTGCGCAGTGCAGAAGCTCCAGAAAACGCGGTGATGACGTCTAGACCCCAGAGGCCCGTAGGCTTCCCTCCCCCGGAGCGCCTGGTCCCTAGAGCGCCTTTTCCAGTGACGCTGTAGCAGGCCGTGAAGCCCAGGCCCTTCTTTCTGTGGTTAATCCTTATAACAGCGCATACGAGTACTGTTTGCTTCAGCTTACTGATGATACAACTGAAGCCCAGGGTGTTGGGATGATTTTCTTGGACTCACCCAGCTGTGAGTGGGCAGCTAGGAATGGGGACTGCATTGATTCCAAAGTGCAGGCCCAGCACCCCTCAGCTGGGAGGTGAGCGAAGCAGAGATGACCGCAGGGTAACCCTCAGAGCCGTGGAGACGGCAGCTCGGACGACCGACTGCCACCTGGGGTGGACTCACCCGCGGCGGGCAGGCCCACGGCAGCCTGGTGACCCGCCAGGTCTCTTCACATGAACAGGGGCTCAGGTTGTCTTTGCGATGTCTTGGGGAAACATCAGAGTGGATGTGGGCTGTTTGGGCAGGTACAGTGAGAAGTGGGTGACAGAGGCTTGCGCGAGGGAGGCACTGCGGTGTGGGGAGACGCCAGGTGGGGCAGGGTAACACCCGAGGAACCGCGGGAGCTCAGACGGGCGGCGGTGCTTCGGGCCACACAGGGAGCCTTCCCGTGTTGGGGGAGGTGCCTGGCAGTGTCCAGGGCCAACTGGAAAGGACACGAGCGTCTAGTTACAGAACAGGAAAGGCGGGTGGCTGATGTGGAGGTGGCGGGCGTTACGCTGCTCGAACGTTCCTTTAACCTGTAAAATCACAGCATAATCTCATGCACTCATTTAAAACAGTCTTGCGTCTTGCTGCTGCTAAACGCATCCAGAGATGTCAGTGCAGGAAGCAGGCAGTCGTTACGTCCGCTTTACAGATCAGACTTGTGTGCTCTGGTTCTGCATTTTCTCATGTAGATTCACATCCAGTTTAGAGATGAAGCACCCAGGCTGTTTGGCTGTGGAACGCGTCAAGGAGCAACGCCGTGGGCATGAGCTGCTGGCTGGACACTGTGCTCATACGATCAAGTGGAATTTTCTTATGGCTTTTTAAAGAAAATGATAGTTTTATCACAAATCATAAAAAAAAAAAAAACCCTCATCATTTCTTTAAAGCAGTAAATGAGATTTGGGGTGTTTGCTTTAAAATTTATCAAATTTTCAACGAGTTCCATTCAGGCGCTCAGTCGTGTCCGACTCTTTGTGACCCCATGAACCACAGCATGCCAGGCCTCCCTGTCCATCACCAACTTCTGGAGTCTGCCTAAACCCATGTCATTGCATCAGTGATGCCATCCAGCCATCTCATCCTCTGTCGTCCCCTTCCCCCCCTGCCCCCAATCCCTCCCAGCATCAGAGTCTTTTCCAATGAGTCAGCTCTTTGCATG
>SJYV01031242.1:432380-447716 GCA_006410875.1 Neotragus pygmaeus | reverse complement strand
TGGAGAAGGCCTTGTGTTTTTGTTTCATTTTGCTCCCTCATTTAATTTAAATATGCACAATATTTAATAGAACATTCCAGATAATAAAGTAGGGGGCTTGTCAGGAGTCAACCCCCTTATGTCACTTAATGTTTGGCCCCCTGTAGATATTCCTAGAGAGATGCAGGGTGATTCATGGATTGGAAGGCTTAACTTTATTAATGTTGATTCTCCTATAGTTTCTCTAGAAAAAAGACTGCTCCATGTCAGTCAGTGTTTGAGGAGCTTGTGGAATGAGGAAAAGAGAGGTGCTCACTTTTTCTGTAAATCTTAAAGTGTTCTAAAAATGCAAACCTTTTCATTTAAAAAGTAACCGTTCAGAAAGTGAAAAGACAAGTATATACTGGTAAGAAAATGCTTTTAAAGCATATCTGCTGAGGAACTGATATCCAGAATGCATGAAGCACTTTTACAACTCAATATTAAGAAGATACCCTGAAATTTTTTGAAAAAGACAAATGATTTGAATGGACATGTCACCAAAGAAGATATATAAATGGAAAATAAGCACATGAAAAGCTGTTGGTTATATCATATCATGCATGCATCATGGCAAATGCATTCATCATCACTGGCAAATGCAAATTTAACTACTTTGAGTCCCACCGCTGGAATCATTGGTATTAAAGAGTGAGAATACTGAATGTAAGCGAGGATGTGGAGCAACTGGAAATGTTGGAAATCAGAATTGTTGAAGGAACGCTGCCTTGGAAGCACTTTTTCAGCTTCTCAAGTCGTTCTCACATACCTGCCTGTCACTCAGCAATCCCATCCCCTGATAGTTACTAGAGAGATGGCAATACATATCCACGTAAAGATTTGTACTTGAATGTTCACAACAGCTTTGCGTGTGGGAGCCAAAAATCTGTCAGCTATCCGAACTGACAAGTGAATCTTACTATAGGCCGGTGGAGGGATCACTCGGCCACATAAGCCAAAGGCCACTGAGTTGCGGAGCGTCGTGGAAGGGTCTCAGGGCATTAGGTTAAATGAAAGAAGGTACACAGGCCTCAGACTGTACAATTCCACACGTCTTGACTTCATAAAAGCCAGTTCAGATTAACATAGAGCAGAGCAGTTGCTTCTGGAAGGTGGGGAATGAGCTGACTACACAAAGACAGTAGGGAATTTTGGGGGGCAGTGAAGGAAACGTACATCGTGAATGTGGTGGTTATAGGGCTGTTTACATTCGTCAGTCTTATCAAATTGCATACTTAAAATTGCTGGATTTTATTTTAGAGGTATAGTGGTATACCTCAGTAATGCTGATTAACAAAAGAACTGAGTCATGAGCCTTATCTAAGCCAGCCCCTGGAGAACAGAATAGAATTCCCTAATGGATCTAGATTTATCAAGATTCATGCCCAGGATGGGGACGAGCCCACCTTCCCTCAAGCACAGACCATCTGAAACCCAGATTAACTGGGGGTTTGTTAGCAAGAACGAAGGTGGAGTTACAGCCAGGTTTGTCTTCTACCTAAGGTCAGATGTACAGGCTTCAGAGAACACTAACATCCTTATTCCAACTAATCATATATAATCATCTTGTATTTAAAATCCAGCCTTTAGTGAATCGGTCATTACCTGTAGAACCATTGCTAGAGATGCAAAGTGTGTAGATGTTGAGGTGTTAGTGGTTCATTTGTGTCCAACTCTTTGTGACCCCAGGCTCCGCTAGGAGCCTGCCAGGCTCCTCTATCCATTGAATTCTCCAGGCAAGAATAGATGTTACTGAGCAACAGTTTATTCAATGAAAAGACACATTTTGAAAAAATCTTCCAGCTCCTCGAGCTGGCACTTTAGGAAAGAGTGGATTAAGCTCACCTTGAATGAGCTGTGACATTGTGACCAGCACATGTGGTGTGGGACCTTCCTGAAACCTCTTTTCTTTCCTTTGTTTGGGTTATTTTGCTTTCAGTCCTTGGCCGTTTGGCCTGTCCTGTTGGCTTTGAAAGGAGGACTCTCTGACAGTTTGGCTGCTTTGCGCCTGAAAACTGTTTATTTTTCCCTACTACATATGTTTTGTTCCCATTTCTGATGTCTGTGCTGAAATTTAAGAAGCCGGCCGACACCAACGGTTCTCATTAAAATTGACCTGCAGTAGTCCTCCTTGCTACTGTCTAGATTTGAGGAACAAAGCTCTTTTTGGGTGAGTATGGGACTGCGCATAACTGACACTCTCTGTGGGTGATGAGCTCCTGGTCATTGTCAAAGAATCTGGGCATCAACTGACTGAGCCCTAACCCAGGCTCAGCTGAAACAACTGATATGTAAGAAAGACAATCTGGTAGAAAAATAATCAGTGCCTTCTTCTACATTCTTTAGGTCCTAAATACCTTCGGAATGTAAGTAATCAAAAACCAAACAAACATTATCTGAAGAGTCCCTTTTCTTCCTAAAAGCCCTCCCCAAGTGACCGACATAAAGCTGGACACTCAAGCAGGTAATCGGAAGAATCTCTTCGGTGAGCCTGGTCACTTGGGAAAATGTAGTGAAAAATATTGTCTGTTATGCTGGGAATTCACACATAATAAATCCATCCTTGAATGTATTTACACTTAAATGTGTCTCTTTGCAGATAAATATCCAGGTTCCATTTTGTGAGAAAATGAAAACCATGTGGCCCGGAGCGTTTTTGTCTCAGTTATTAGGAAACCTGAAGTTAATCCTCTGAAGAGCTGTAATGATGAGTCTGGTTTAGGCACCTGTTAAGAGCTGATATGTTTGTTTTTTCTCGAACCATCTGGCACATGCCCAGCCTTGGAGACCTGGGAATTACAAGACTCTGGTCCCTTCTCCTACTTAAGGCCTTTGTGGTCCCGGGTGAAGTCCCCACCGCACACTTGAAATACTTTATCCTGGGGTTGACTTGGAGAATGTCTGGACTGAAAGGGAAAGAACCTTCTCATCCTAATAGGAAATAGAGCTTCCTCGATTGCCAGGGGTATCAGGAGACCCCCACGCTGCTGTGATAAGAGGCTTCTCTGTTCACAGCCTTCTCCATCTGCCCCACTACCTTTCAGAGAGTGACGCTGGCTGTGCATGGATCTTGCTTCCCTCCGCCACCCCTGACCTCACACCCAGCTCTGTCTCTCCTGTTCCCCATTTCATTCTACAGGCTCAACTGGGGTCCCTATACCATCCGTGCACCACGCCAGTGTTCTTGTTATGTGTCTCAAGTCGTAGGAGAATCCACTGGAATGTCTCTGCGGTTGTCATTAGCAACTTTTCTCCAGTTATTTCTTGTTCTCCTGCACTTACAGGCACAGGGGAAGATTCCACTGAGGCTCATACGACCTAGTGCCTAAGCCCTGGCCTGTGACTTAGCTCTTTTGCAGCCTCCATGATTGTGGAAGCAGGTGTTGAAATGAGGCCTCCATCAGCTTGGACCCCTGAGTTACGAGAGGGAACAGCCCACTGCCAGCTCACCATCATCAGTCAGGAAAGATACCTTGGTCATTTTCTCCTCTGAGGTTCAGGATTGATGTATTGTTACTACCATGCTGCAGCTGCTGCTGCTGCTGTCACTTCAGTCGTGTCCGACTCTGTGCGACCCCATAGACGGCAGCCCACCAGGCTCCCCCGTCCCTGAGATTCTTCAGGCAAGAACACTGGAGTGGGTTGCCATTTCCTTCTCCAATGCAAGAAAGTGAAAAGTGAAAGTGAACTCGCTATCATGTCCGACTCTTAGCAATCCCATGGACTGCAGCCTACGGAGTGGGGTGCCGCATACAACCTGGCATATCCTGACAATATGGCTTTCCCTGTGTTTGTCAATTTTTCTATTTCACAGTATTGCATAAACGTTTCACATCCTGTATTTTCCTGGAGCATTCAGGACATGGTTTGTATCCCCCTCCCCTTTTTTTTTTTTTGCCTTATTATCCTTCATTATTCTTACTGACTACAACAGCCGAGTCCAAGAACTTCAGTATCCTCGACTCCCAGTGTCACCCTCCCTACCTTTAGAACTTTTTTCTTTGTATTAATCAGCATGCAACAGGCTCATGTCCTGGAATTCATTATTCTAAGAAATGTACACTGGGACTGAAATTACACAATGAACCCTATCTTCTACATTCCAAACTCCCGACTCCTCTGCCTGGATCCATCTGGGTTAAGTCGCCCAGGCATTTTGTTCCTGTTTCCTCACTGGAAGATAAGCTAACAGCCGTGCCTGATGGGGTTGTTGTGGGGATTAAATGAGATCATGCACAAAAGCCCTTGGGCCAGCGGCTGGCCCGCTGCGGAACTCAGTAAGGCCGTCGGGTCTGATCATGGTTGTTACTACTATGTGCTGTCGGCAACTGCTCTCTGTCACATGTGAGATTCGCTCTTTATCCCTGTTACTTTGGGCATGGTGTTCTCATTCTAATCTTATTTATTCTAAGTGTGTTAATTTCTAAGTCACCGTATCTATTAACATCCTAGGACTGTACTGATCTCCTGTGGGTTAGCTTCATGCATCTCGACCACGGCACCCCCAAACCACTGTTTCCTTACCCTGGAGTTGATGGCAGGTTTGAGTACACCCCCAGCAAAGACCAACAGGGAAAGGGCCCCACTGAGCTGACCAAACCACACAATTGTCTGGAGGAAAAATACACGGTTATTGCCCTAAGCCATTATGTTGGGGGACGATTTGTGGCCATAGCAAAAACAAACTGATATACATTTTAAAGACTGAAGGCAGGAGAAGGGGACAACAGAGGATGAGATGGTTGGATGGCATCATCGACTCGACGGATTTAAGTCTGAGCAAACTCTGGGAGATAGTGAAAGACAGGGAAGCCTGACCTATCACAAAAAGTCAGACATGACTTAAAGACTGAGCAACAGCATGCATTTTAGCTGTGTGACTTGGAGCAAGTTGGCTAACCTCTCTGAGCCTCTTATTGTTTTACCCTTGAACTGGACATAATACTGACTTTGCACATGAGGGTTAAGCAGCAGGCACCGTAAACGTTCAGTAAAGTGGGTGTCACTCATCTTCCCTACAGCTTCCTGGACCACTCACCAAAGCCACTAGTTCATCCTCAGTCTTCACTTCTTCCACGAATCTCCTTTCTCCCAGCTCTCGCCTTCCATGGATGAATTCTGCACCTTCTCTCCACGGAAGTCTTTGGCCACCTGCCAGGAGCTCTGCTTTGCCTTGTTCTCACCTGAGCTTTGGAGAAGGCAATGGCACCCCACTCCAGTACTCTTGCCTGGAAACTCCCATGGATGGAGGAGCCTGATAGGCTGCAGTCCATGGGGTGGCTGAGTCAGACACGACTGAGCGACTTCACTTTCACTTTTCACTTTCATGCATTGGAGAAGGAAATGGCAACCCACTCCAGTGTTCTTGCTTGGAGAATCCCAGGGATGGCGGAGCCCAACGGGCTGCCATCTGTGGGGTCGCACAGAGTCGGACACGACTGAAGCTACTTGGCAGCAGCAGCACCTGAGCTCCTCATGACCTTTCTCTCTGAGCATCCCACTTCCTGAGTTTGCTCCTGTCCATGGTGTTACCATCACACAGAGAGAACGGAACTCTGTCTCAAATTTCCAGCTGTGTTTCTAACATCTCCCTCAGACTATCTCGTAACATCACAGTTACAACAAACAATTGGACTTGTGACTTCCTCTCCCAGTGGCTCACCTTCCCATCTAACCAATTTTTTTTTCATTTTCAGAAAGAAAAATTTAAATCTCCAATTTCCTTGATCATCTGTATCCAATTAGTTACTCAGTCATGTTCCTTCTTTTGAAATCTCATTTCATCCTCTTTCTTCTGCATTCCCACTGCCCTCCTCTCTGCTCTATCCTCCCCACCTCGCCCCCCCTCAACCCAGTCACTTGTCTTCCATTTCTCTTGATTCCACTCTTTCTGTTTACTGCAAGAAGATAGATTTTCCTAAGTAGGACTTTACTCTTGTTTCTCTGATTAAGAATCTATAATTCATTCTCATCACTTCTGCTTCAAGATCAAATTCCTCACCTGGGTTTCTTCCTACACACTGTGGACTCAATGCAGCAACCAAACTGACTTCCCACTTCTCTCTAAGTGTTCTGAGCTAGCATCTCAGGCACAGATGGGGAGGCAAAGATTAAAATGCTGATGCTCTATTTGAGAGGTGAAATCCATGGCAACAGAGAGGAGGAGAATGCAGAGAGAACGGGGAGATGTGACATAGAAGAGTAAGGCATGAAATGCTGATTCTGCTCTGGATGAACCAGAGGAGCTCACGGAGGTCGGGCCGGGGGCTTGGAAGGCGTCTGAATGCCAGGCTTATCTGAGCAGAGAAGAGGATCCTGGGGCCTCCTGCAAGGACTGGTAGAGACAAGCAGGATGAATTCTCCGTCTCGCTCATTTGTCTTCTGTTTCTAATCAGTCAGGACTCCTAAGAGAAAGGTCCATGCCTCTTCCACCATGACCTTGGGCACAGGATGTAAGCTCAGTTCATGATTGGTTCCCCAGGTTTTGGAAGATGAGCTGGTGAAACAAAGATGGAGCGAGCAGCTGAAGATCAGACACCTCTTGTGCTGTAGCTGATGTCAGCTGTTCTGTTCAGGTCTGTGGTCTTGACCTTGGGCCTGTAGCCAAGCATCTGGAGTTCTCTCGATTCCCACACATCCTCCAAGCCTTGTCCTCCAGGTTCCTATGGATTCTGTGACCCCCACTCTTCCCACCCCACAAATATCTCCCCAATTACCTTGTCCTCTTTAAGGTGGCCAGAGTCAGCTAGCGTTGCTTGTAACTGAGAGCTCTTTTAGCCCTAGTTTATCACATTGCCTTTTGCCACCTGGGGATGTTTAGAAAACTTTGAGATGATTTATATGACATGTCAGAATAATGCAGCAACTGCACCAGTATTATTACATAGTGTTGAATGCATCAACATCATTGTCATTTTCAACAAGTATTTATTTAATTTCAGACACTATGGCAAGTGTTAAGACAAAATAAAACAAGAAGGGCAAGAATTCATTGTTTAATGTGAAAAATAAGTTAATAAAATTCACAGATCCGTTAAAATGGAGATTGCATTTCCAGGTACGTTGGTGGCACAAAGGAGCAAGCAGTCTGCGAGCACTGAAGCAATCACAGAAGGCTACCTGCAGGAGGGGATGTTTGAGTTGGGTCTTGAAGGATGGCTAGGAGTTCAATGAGAGGAAAAAGGAAGAGATGATGGGCATCCTAGCTGGACGGAAATGCAGCTGAGCCCAGAAAAGATGGGATCAGTCACTGGGATGTGAACAGTTTCTAGCAGGTCCTGAGATTACTGGGCAATTCTGAAGGTCAATTTTGATGACTGTGGGCAAGGGTTGAAGAGATCCTGGTCAGTGTAGTTCTCCAGTCTTGTTCAGTGGCCATGATGCAGTCCTAGAACAGAAATTGAAGCAGAACCCCTGGGAACACAGATGTAATGTCTCCTTTAAAGGTTCTTTAACACCCGGTAGCTGTTATTACTATTGCTGTCATTATAAGTAGTAATTATGTCTAGTGGTCTATATTGTTTTCCAGATTTTACAGAGAAGAAACACCGAGGCTCAGAGAAGCTAAGTAATCTGTCCCAGAGTCAAACAGCTCATGTTGTTCAGAAACACAATTCTAATTTTAGATCTTCTGACTGTCCAGTATACGGCGTTGAATTAACTACTACAATGACCAGAATTAACTACTTCCTGAATCCTATAAAGGATATTTTAAGGGAAGGATACTGTCTGTTTCACCACAAATCCTATTTCTTAGTAACGGCGTCTTCCTAAAATTTGAAGATTGTCTCTGCTGCCAGATCACTGCAAGGTGTCTAAGTCATTTGACTATCCACTGGTTTCGTACCTGATGAAAGGTACGTAGGGGTTGTGACAAAATAAGCAAAGATGAGGATCTGGGGGTAAACAAGGAGAAAAGAAAGGCTCTGGGAATGGAAAGTCCAGAATAGTGAAGAATATTTGCCTCCACGTGGAGTGAACAGAGGGAGAACTTAATAAAAACAGAAGGAAGCAACATAAGAGTGATGGTTTATAAGCATCTTCTCCCAAACTAGGGCAGATGAAAATGACACATGACGAGTCTCTTCATAAACACCATTTCCTGATGAAAATTATTACATACAGGATGGATAAACAAAATCTTACTATACAGGACAGGGAACAACACTCAATATCCTGTGATAAAACATAAGGGAAAAGAATATGAAAAAGAATATATCTACATGTATAACTGAGTCACCGTGCTGTATAGCAGAAATTAACACAACATTGTAAATCAGCTATACTTCAATAAAATAAATTTTAAAAGAAACGGACATCTTTTTCCTAATTTTCAGATAATTTGTGTCCAGCTTTACCAAGTCACGTGTGCTGCTAACGTTGATTTCCAAATCTAACTTTCCTGATGGAGGTTTTGTTGTTACAAATATCCAGCAGGCAGAGACACCCTGCAGAGTCTGGGGGACAAATGTTGTTTACATGTCCTTGTGAACAGCTGTCTCCCAGACACCCCCTGACACCAATTTGGCTTCCTCTTCCTCTGTGAGAGAAAAAAGATACTTGCAAAGTTCTTTAATGATCAGTTCTTTGCCAAATTTTTTGAAAAACAGATTCTCTTTGGGTTTTGCTGTACTGGTCACTATTTTCCATTAACCTCTTTCTACTACTTGGTTTTCAGGAAGATATTTTCTTCTAGCTTGCCTTTCCCCTCGGAGTCATCTCTGCATCTTCCATGTAAATAAGAAGATAAATAATGGTTTATCTCTTCACATGTGTCCAACGGCCTTTTATAAACCTGTGCTGACAAACTGGCCCATCTTCATGAAACAGCTGTGCAACATTGCTTCCTAATCTTCTGATGATGGTGATGAACACAGTCATTGAAGAAAATAATTATTGGATACTTACTTGATACTGGGCACTATGCTAAGAACCTTGCTTCTCATCTTTTGATGTAGGTCTTCTATGTGTCCCCATTTTACAGATGAGGAGACAAAAGTCAAGAAACTTAAATAATTTCCCAAAGCTCACTCAGTCAAATAAATGTGGGAACTGTAATTTGTTCCTGTATTTTTTTAACCATGATTTTTTGTGTATGAGATTGCTGTGAAAGTCTATTTAAATGTATTTTTAAGTCATTTTTTGAAAACTCAGATTTGCAATTTTAAAACACTATAAGTGTTTTCAGAAACCATTAAAGCTCTGTCCTTCTCCTGAAATTTTCCCAAACTCGTGTCTATTGAGCCAGTGATGCTATCCAACCATCTCATCCTCTGTTGTCCCCTTCTCATTTTGCCTTCAATCTTTCCCAGCATCAGGGCCTTTTCTAGTGAGTCAGCCCTTCGCATCAGGTGTCCAAAGATTTGGAGCCTCTAGAAAGTATTCCAGCTTCTCGAAGCCTCTCGAATTCCTGGACTTGTGGTCCCATTCTCCTGTCTTTCAGTCGTCTTTGGCAGAGTGGGTTTCTGTCACACTGAATTTCTCTGACTCCCTTGTCCCGACTATTTCACTCACAAGGACTTCTGGGACTACTCTGGGCTCAGCCAGAAAAATTGACAAAAATCGCCTCATCTCAAGATCTTTATTTATACAGAGAAATGCATGGATCCTAAATCTGTATAACAAAATGAATTTCGGTAGAGGTTTGTAGCCATAAAACCAACATGCCAATCAGGATACAGAGCATTTCTGTCACCACAGATTCCTTTTTGTCTTTTTCCAGTCAATCTTCACTCTCTCCATAGGCAACCACTGTTTTCCTTTTATTAGTTTTGTCTGTTGATAAATGTCACAGAAATTGACTCTTTTGTGTCTGGCTTCTTTCACTTAGTTCAGTTCAGTCGCTCAGTCATGTCCGACTCTTTGCGACCTCATGAACCGCAGCAAGGCCAGGCCTCCTTGTCCATCACCAACTCCCGGAGTCCACCCAAACCCATGTCCATCCAGTCAGTGATGCCATTCAACCATCTCATCCTCTGTCGTCCCCTTCTCCTCCTGCCTTCAATCTTTCCCAGCATCAGGGTCTTTTAAAATGAANAGCATTTCTCATGATGTACTCTGCATAGAAGTTAAATAACCAGGGTGACAATATACAGCCTTGACATACTCCTTTTCCTATTTGGAACCAGTCTGTTGTTCCATGTCCAGTTCTAACTGTTGCCTCCTGACTTGCATACATGTTTCTCAAGAGGCAGGTCAGGTGGTCTGGTATCCCCATCTCTTTCAGAATTTTCCACAGTTTATTGTGATCCACACAGTCAAAGGCTTTGGCATAGTCAATAAAGCAGAAACAGATGTTTTTCTGGAACTCTCTTGCCTTTTCCATGATCCAGCGGATGTTGGCAATTTGATCTCTGGTTCCTCTGCCTTTTCTAAAACCAGCTTGAACATTTTCCAAATTCATTCATGTTGTGTGAGTCAGTGGTTCATTCTGTCTTATTGCCAAGTTTATTCCATTGCAAACATTTGCAAACATTCCATCCAACATTTTATTTTAATTTTTTAAAACTGTTTATTGAATTGTTAAAATATTGCTTCTGTTTTATGTTTTGGTATTTTGGCCAAGAGATGTGTGGGATCTTAACTTCCTGACCAGGGATTGAACTTGTACCCCCCACATTGGTAGGTAAAGACTTAATCACTGGTCTGCCAGGGAAGTCCCAAAATATTCGATACTTTAAAATCCATTCTTCTGGTGATGGACACGTGGCTTGGTTCCAGTTTGGGGCTATGAATGAATAAAGTTATTGTAAAAGTCCTCACTTAATCACATCTGAGACTTTTCATGCACAACGTACTCCCAGGACCCAGCCATTAGGACATGCACATCTCTGTTGTTGTTCAGGCTCACTCGTATCTGACTCTGAGACTCCAAGGACTGCAGCACACCAGGCTTCCCTGTCATTCACCATCTCCTGGAGCTTGCTCAGACTCATGTCTATTGACATGGTGATGCCATCCAACCATCTCATCCACTGCTGCCCCCTACTTTTCCTGCCCTCAATCTTTTCCATCATCAGGGTCTTTTCCAATGAGTTGGCTTTTTGCATCAGGTGGCAAAGTATTGGAGCTTCAGCTTCAGCATCAGTCCTTCCAATGAATATTCAGGGTTGATTTCTTTTAGGATTGACTGGTTTGATCTCTTTGCAGTAAGGGACTCTTAAGAGTCTTCTCCAACATCTCTGGGGTGACACTATTCTGCCTCCATCCCTAATCTGCCTACTCTCTCTATTGGACCATCCACCCCTCACTCTTGCTGAAGGCTTAGTCTCCTAATCACCTTATTTCTGCCATGGGGCTTTAAGCAGCTTAGTTTATACTCAGCCTCTTTAGCTTTGTCCTGGCCCAGACTCTGACACCCTAACCCAACTTTAGCGACCAACCTCTTACCTCTTTCCTGGTAATCACATCCCCTACTTTATACTCCAGCTTGGTGCCCAGATCCTGGTATAATGTTTCTGTGTCCCAGTCCTGCCTGGGCTCTCAATCCCTTTAGAACTAAAGGACAGTCTTGGTTACCCCAACCTCCAGAGAAATGATCCTGGCCCATGCTCTGGGCCTCACTGGCTGGGTTCCTGCCACGTGGCTATCTGTCCTCGCAGGAAAACATCTGCCAGGCTATGCTTCTTCTTCTTGACTGTGATCATACTTTTCCGAGACTGGCTCCTGCAGCATCCCCAGCCATAACTAGATCCGGATCAACTTCTCTAGCCATCCAGTCTAGCCCAGGGTGTCTCAAATGTTGTTGCTTGTTGGGCTCACCTGGAGTGCCTTAAAATATCTTAATGACCAGACTCCTCCCCATACCAACTGAATCTGAATCTCGGGGGATAGAAACGAACAATAGTATTATCTTTTCAAACTTCTCCATCGATTCCAATGTGCAGGCAAGATCAAGGACAAGCAAGGCAGGAACTTCTGTTCAAGGTGCACTCTGCCTACCAGCAGCATGAGCATCACCTAGGAGTTTGTTAGAGGTACAGAAATTCAGCCTCCAACCGAGGCCCTACTGCACTGGAATCAGTATTTTAACATGATCCCCCAAGTGGTTTTGAAAGCTCTGATCTGTCCCATCCCTCTCTGCCTGAACTCTTGTTTCTGAAAATGTTCATAATCAGGCTGGGTTTTTTCTTCTTTTTAATTGAAAAATATAGTCGTATTATAGAAAAGTTGAAATAATAATTCATCTTTCTTGAGCATTTACCATAAGCTAGGCAGAGTGCTCGTGACTGACAGACACTGGGTCATTGAATCCTTATGAATAAGTTTCTCAGCAAAACCTTCCCAAACCACAGATCAGGGCTTGGTCTCGAATTCCTTATCTCAGTGACCCTTTAATAAACTTATTAAATTTATAATTTTAGCTTACATTTTTTCCTGCCTTAACTGCCAGACGATGTTCCACAGAGATGAGAATCTGTCTTGTATAAAGGTGAAGCCATAGAACCTGATACCTAACAGGGGCTAAAATAAAATCTGTTGAATGCATGAAGTTGGAACTATTATTATTTCTACGTTACAGACGGGGAAACTTGCCCAAGATATCATTTCTAGCAAATGAGGGGGAAGAATGAGAGCCATCTATGAGGCTGGCCCAAGTTCTTTATCATACGAACAACACCCCCCCACACCCCTTGCACTCTTATCAGCTGAACACAACTATTTTCTTCTGCATCCTGCCTTCTAGTATCTTGTTTATACATGTGTTTTATTGTATACATGTGTTTATACAAGACTTCCATATTAACTGGAATTTTGCTTTTATTACTTTCAGTGTTTTTTTGTAACTTCTAAGTCTCATACTTTAAAAATGTGTACCTAACAGCTTGGTNTTCTAGTATCTTGTTTATACATGTGTTTTATTGTATACATGTGTTTATACAAGACTTCCATATTAACTGGAATTTTGCTTTTATTACTTTCAGTGTTTTTTTGTAACTTCTAAGTCTCATACTTTAAAAATGTGTACCTAACAGCTTGGTGACTGCAGCCATGAGATTAAAAGACGCTTAGTCCTTGGAAGGAAAGTTATGACCAACCTAGATAGCATATTCAAAAGCAGAGACAGTACTTTNGCTATGGATTTTCCAGTAGTCATGTATGGATGTGAGAGTTGGACTGTGAAGAAAGCTGAGCGCCGAAGAATTGATGCTTTTGAACTGTGGTATTGGAGAAGACTCTTGAGAGTCCCTTGGACTGCAAGGAGATCAAACTGGTTCATCCTAAAGGAAATCAGTCCTGAATATTCATTGGACGGACTGATGCTAAAGCTGAAACTCCAATACTTTGGCCACTCGATGAGAAGAACTGACTAACTAGAAGAGACGCTCATGCTGGGAAAGATTGAGGGCAGGAGAAGGGGACGATAGAGGATGAGATGGTTGGATGCTATCACCGACTCAATGGACATGACTTTGAGCAAGCTCTGGGAGTTGGTGATGGACAGGGAAGCCTGGCGTGCTGCAGTCCATGGTGTCGAAAGAGTTAGACTTGACTGAGCAACTGAACTGAACTGAAGCTTGCTGAAGAATGGGAAAACTGGTAGTGAAGGGGAATTGTGACATTTTTTCTATTCAAACTTACCCAAGCTTGTTCATTACAGTGGCTTCTGAAATTCTTCTTTCACTCAAATCTTTCTGCTTAATTTTGAGCAGGGACAAATTGGGCCAACTTGGTGACTTTGGACACTTCCTATTCACTCCTCAAATGTGCTGATCCTTTGTTTCTCTAAATCAGGAGCCTGAGTTCCCTGTCTGTAGTTCAAAGATAGGGTCTGAAGTCCAGACAGAACTTCTAGGTACCCAGGATATGGGGGTACAGATGTGATTCCGCTGTTGCCTTTCAGTTCATCCTCCAGGGTCTCAGTGCAGGAATCAGAGAACTCTGGACCAGAAGTCAGCTCTGAGCCTGGCTCTACACCAAACTTTTGCTGACACTGAGACCTTAACCACCTGAATTCATTTCCTTACCTCTTCACACAGGGGCAACTAACTGCTGCCTTTCAGAATTGGGAAGATCACACCAGCTAATCAGCATGGATGCTCTTAAGACTCGAAAAGGTGTGTCTAATATGCATGCAAAGTTATTTTGGTGTAGAAATACTTATAATTCTATCTTTTAATATTAAATGCTTAATACTTGATCACTTGTTAAACACTGAACTTAATCACTGATTTGTTACTTAAATACTTAATACTTTTCTACTTCAATGCTTTAAACACACCCTGTGTTTTAAATTTAGTACTGTGATGACTACCTTCTCATTCAGTTATATTGCATCCTTTATAAAGGGCCAAATTCTGCCCTCTTGTTCTGTATTTCTATGCTTAAAAGTAATAATAGTTGCTAATATTATAATGATATATTATTCATTAAACGTTGAAGGAAATGTCTTGAGAAAAACTAGAATTGGTAAGGTTGTCACATTGATTGATTGACAAAACTAAAATATAACTATCTCCCTATCAGGCAAAAAAAGAAAAAAGACATTTATGAGAGCATGGGCCTTATAAGTCACTTACTTTATCTCGCCTGTTTATATTGTGAGAAAGCAAGATCTACAAAGTGTTATGAATACTTTCAACAGAAAAAAAAAAATCAGAGGAAATTAAAAATTCTTTAACAGGCACCAGATGTATTTTTTAAAAAAGAACAAAGCAGTTGAGATATCCTCTTAAGACTGAACTCCCTTCTCCCCGCTCCCCCATAAGATTTTCTCGAACTGTAAGGGTATGCTAATGATAATAATGATAATAATTAAATCCAAGTGACCTTTCTTGTCTTAGACAAAGTGGGAAGCGAATTACTACTCCTTTTCAGAAAAGGCTTCACAAAATCCTCTGCCAACAGCAGAGGGGGTAAGCTGGTAGTTACGAGCCCCAGTCCCTTCCTGGGAGGCCCAGGCCACCCCTTGGGGGCCAGAGATGCGGGTCGGTGAGCCAGGGGTCCCATCCTAGGGGCAAGCCCGACCCTCCCGCCCCGCGTGCGGCGGTCTCCGTGGCGGCTGCTCGGGGGTCCCGGCTCCGGGCTCGGCCGCACGGTCCCCGCGAGGCGGTAAGGGTCAGTAGGGTGAATACTTTGTCGGAATCTACAGCCCAGGCCGGCAGATCTGCCCCCACTCCCGCTCCTCCTCCAGTCACTTTCTCCGTCTGCCCCCCCAACTCGGAGCCCGCGGGGGCGGGGCGACCCTCACCCCGGAGTTGGGGATGGCTCAGGCTGTTCGCCCTCGTGCGCGAGAGAGGGGACCTCTGGCGCAGGGAGAGGCCTTTAGGGAGAGAGAATTTCCGTGGGGAGCCTCCCTGTCCATCACCATCTTCTGGA
>SJYV01031242.1:249667-429722 GCA_006410875.1 Neotragus pygmaeus | reverse complement strand
AAAAGCGTCCGCGGAGCACGCTTACCGTCAGGCGGCAGAAAGCCGGTGGTCCGAGGCCCGGCAAAGGGGGGGGTCCCCGGGCCACTCATGGAGGGCGGGCGCGCGGGAAGCGCACGGGGAGGCGCAGGCTTGGGGACCCGCTGGGGGCGCCTCCCAGCCACGCTGGGTGCAGGCCCCGAGGTGGCCGAACCGGCCGTTCCGCGCCCAGAGTAGACCGCGGTCACTTAGGGGTGAGGGAGCGCCGGCTCGGACGCCTGGCAACCTCGCGGGGCAGGGTTGGCCAAGAACAGAGATCCGCGGCCAACTTTCAAAGCGTCTGTCACTGCTCGGGAAGACGAGAAGCCCTCCTCCCCTTTCTGCGGACACTCGTGCCCCGCTCTCCCCAGAGACTAAGCCCTCAGGGCGCCGCTTGTTGGCTAGGAGGTCACGAATATTTCTTGAAAACTTCTATGCATGCAACCCGTGACCCCCGGCACACTCCCAAAGATACACGTGTTATTCAAAACGCAGGAAGGAACAGGTCAAAAGTAGGGAGGCGGAGCGCACAGCACCCGCGTGGGAAAGATGCGTGTTTGGCCTCGTGCCCAGCTGTGCGCCCTGCAGCAAAGGGACCGTCCCTTTCCCAGGCGCATTCGCGGGCGACGCGCTGGACCGGAGCGGGCGCCGGGGCTTTGAATGGCTGCGCGTCCTCTCCGCGCGCGGCCGGCAGGGATGCAGGGAATTTGCATAGTTAGCCTGCAAAGAAAGGGGCCGGCCTTGCGGGAGAGCGGGCTGCGACTCTGCAAGCTGAACGCCTTTCTCTCGCATTGCTGACAGTGAAAAGCCTGGTTTCCCACAGGCTGGAGGGAGAGCAGCTGGACTCAGCTTTATTGTTCTAAGAATTGAAAGTCCTGGTCTAGGGAGATGCCCGGAATTTTTTCCGCGCCTCTCCGGGCGCAGCACTTGGCCTTGGCGGCTGTGAATGGTGTTTGGAGAAAGTGGGACCCCGTGGGGCTTTCCTGCTTTAAGATTCTACGGAAAACCACCCACAGCGGGAGGGCCTTTGAATCTGTCACACTGCCTTCCAGATTTGCAGCCCCCACCGCATCAACCATCACCCTCTTTACCGGCGCCTTTGAGGGAGTTTTGACTTCTTAAAATGCAATTTGGGGTCCCATGTATATAGCTTGAATGACCAGTGAAATAGTATCATTAGCTCATAATACAATAATAAAATAATTCTGACTAGCATTATCAGTGAGCTAGTATCTGGTACTCATATATATATATATATATATATATATATTTAGAACAATCATCTGTTAGCTTTTAGATTATTCAGTTCAGTTCAGTAGCTCAGTCGTGTCCGACTCTTTGCTACCCCATGAATCGCAGCATGCCAGGCCTCCCTGTTCATCACCATATCTCAGAGTTCACTCAGACTCATGTCCATCGAGTCCGTGATGCCATCCAGCCATCTCATCCTTGGTCGTCCCCTTCTCTTCCTGCCCCCAATCCCTCCCAGCGTCAGAGTCTTTTCCAATGAGTCAACTCTTCGCATGAGGTGGCCAAAGTACTGGAGTTTCAGCTTTAGCATCATTCCTTCCAAAGAAATTCCAGGGTTGATCTCCTTCAGAATGGACTGGTTGGATCTCCTTGCAGTGCAAGGGACTGTCAAGAGTCTTCTCTAACACCACAGTTCAAAAGCATCAATTCTTGGGCGCTCAGCCTTCTTGACAGTCCAACTCTCACATCCATACATGACCACAAGAAAAAGCATAGCCTTGACTAGACGGACCTTAGTTGGCAAAGTAATGTCTCTGCTTTGAATATACTATCTAGGTTGGTCATAACTTTTCTTCCAAGGAGTAAGCGTCTTCTAATTTCATGGCTGCAGTCACCATCTGATTATAAGGAGTTTTTATTTTTAATGTGGATGATTTTTAAATTCTTTTTTGAATTTGTTACAACATTGCTTCTGTTTTATGTTTTGGTTTTCTGGCCAAGAGGCATGTGGGATCTTAGTTCCCCAACCAGGGTTGGAACCCACAGCCCCTGCATTGGAAGGCAAAGTCTTAACCACTAGACCATGAGGGAAGTCCCTTATTAAGAATCCTTTATCATTTCACAGTCTCTCTGGATAACTGTTACTTCTCTGGTGGCTCAGTGGTAAAGAATCCCCTGGCAATGCAGGAGACAGAGCGATCGATCCCTGGGTTGAGAAAATCCCCTGGAGGAGGGGATGGCAAACCCACTCCAGTATTCTTGCCTGGGAAATTCCATGGACAGAGGTGCTGGCAGGCTATACTCCTTGGGGGTCCAAAGAGTTTGACGCTACTGAGCGCTCAGGCACACACTGAACTACTGTACACCTCATGATATGTGGCCCCATAACTCAGTTTCTTTGAGATACAACCTGTGTAAAGTGAGCTATTCCTAGAAGTGCAAAATACTAGGTGGTACCTTTCTAACAATAATGTTGTGTTAAGTCCACAGCTGGCAACTACATGGAATTACAGTTGCTTCACAGGTTAGTTCATCACATTTTGTTTTGAACTGTTTTTCTTTTCTAAGTAAAAGTAGACAATTCCAAGGATAAAGGAAAAACTCTCTTCTATGACTAGAGGAAATTTACTTCATTCTCATAAAGGATGTAGTATTCAAATTGAGCATATATGTGCTGCCCAGCAAAGCACGTGCCTGAATGGCTTTTAAAGGTGCATTTTTTTCCTGGTAACTGTATTCCCCAAGTAAGGGCCAAGAAAAAAAAACTAATTTTAGCAGCTGGAAACAAGGTTTGTGTAATGAAAACATCACTGCCTACCTCCTATGTATCCTAGACTTTGGCCCATTCCTTTTTTCTCTTCTGCTTTTCCAGACGTTAAATATAGAGCAGACATCTGTAGTTAATATAGCATGATGGAGAATTCAAATGCAACAACGAAAGGAAATAAACACATGTTGATCCTTGGTGCTTTGCGCCACTCTTAGAATCACCAGTATCGTAACATGTTTACATGACCACTTATTTCAAAGTAATCATCTTTGAGACAGTTCTACAATTTTAGAATAACTCTTTCATAAAGTTCTGTAAGTACTTATTATCATCTACAGTAAGTTTTATGGGGGGAATAACAAGATATGCCTTTAAGCATTAGATGTTTTACTCTTTGTCTTTATAAGCTGTGGGAACTTGGGCAAGTTACTTAACCTCCCTGTGCTTTGGTTTCGCCATCTGTAAATGGGAGTAGTCATGGTGCCTCCTTGGAAAGACTGTTCATGATGGAATGAAAAGTGCTTAGAACATTGCCTAACCCTGGGGGTAGCCCTCAATAAACACCATCTAAGCATCATTATTACTATTTTGGGTAATATTATGACTACATGCAAATATAGAATATCACTTCCCCGCTATAGTCTCAAATTTAGAGTCTGGGTTTGGAGTCAACTTGAATTCAAATGCCAGCCCCGTTGCTTTGATGAGCCATGAGGTTGATTAAGTCTCTTGGCATCTCTGGATGTCAGTCTTCCCGATTTGCGAGACGGAGGGGACTGATGTGATGCAGTAACACAGGAGAATGTTGGCCCAGCGTTGGGTGTGTCAGCAGCCCGGGCATATGGTCCATGGCGATGGGCTACCTGTGGTACCTGCACTGCACCCTCCCCCGCCTGGATCCACCTTCTCTTGGGCGCCAAGACCTATTGACTTGACTTCCTGAAAACCTGTGCAATCCATCTCCGTTATTTTGTCTCCACTGCTGACGAGGCTCAGTAACTGTTTGTGTCTTTCCCATGAAATGTTGTGATGGTTCCCTCACTGGGGTCTCCCTCCTCCCCTGCTCTTGCTC
Organism: Neotragus pygmaeus; assembly: GCA_006410875.1. NCBI lineage: Eukaryota > Metazoa > Chordata > Mammalia > Artiodactyla > Bovidae > Neotragus > Neotragus pygmaeus. Next base: position 425,895 of record SJYV01031242.1, on the reverse strand, counting down.
CTCAGCACCATCACCATCATGATTTTTCTAGAAACACCACCCTATGGGCTAGGACTAACGCCTCCCAAACTCCTCATTAATACACACACAAAAATGACATTGGAGCATCCGATGGGACCAAAGGAGGAGTCTGGGATCCACTGGCCCAGAGCTCAGGGGCGTGACCTGGGACCTCCGTGCCCCTGTTCATAGTGACATGAGATGTTCAGTGCTGGACAGGCCTCCCATTTGGGGCCGAAGCCCTGCAGAAACCTTCCCGATCCTGTCATTGCTGAAGTATTTATGACATGCCCTTCCCTGGACTGCTGGTGCTCTGGCCACTCATTGCTATTGTTGTCCTTATCTTGGTGGCTAAGCCAGTGGCTGGGTGATCTGTCTCACCCCTGACCTGAACTTTCTGAGGGTGGGGTCTGTTTTATTCCCATCTCCGTGTCTGTCCATTGCAAGTGCTCAGTTGTTGAGTTATGTCTGACTCTTTGTGACCCCATAGACTAGCCCGCCAGGCTCCTCTGTCCATGGAAGTTTCTAGGCAAGAATACTGGAGTGGGTTGCCATTTACATTGCCTTGCCAGTGTTCCTGGTAGTTACTAGCCACCAGTCTTGTTGAGTCACATTGACATTAATATCTTTATTTATGAATCAAGTAATTTCAAAAAATAGTTTTGCATAGGTAATCCATGGTCGTGGTACAACATTAAAAAAAAACAAAAACAAAACCCAAAAGGTGTATAGAAAAAGGTTGTCACCTACTTTTGAGGCAACTATTTTTAGTTTCTTGAATGTGTTCCTTTAGATGTCTTTTCATGTAACTCTTAAAAGCGAGCTACTTCATAAAAACCTACTTCCTCCTGAGCACTTCCTAATAGTATAAAGAAGGTTCGGATTATTTTCTGACAAAACAGGAGACACTCTTCCCATCTCCACCTCCACTGCCCTCCCTCTCTCCTACTTCTTCAATATCCCCACTGCTGGATGCTAAATGCATCACTAATACACATATACACCTGTCAACTTTTCTCTTTCCAACTGTCCCTTTCAACATGGCCTTTGACAGAAGGTATTAGAGCCTTGTTTCCTAGATCTTTTGGATTTAAAAACCATAGCTCATTGATAGATTGCTTGACACTGCAGTCCTTCTGAAAGTATTGCTCACCGTAGCCTTCATGGGCTATTCTGGAGCCATAAATAAGTTTTAAAAATAAATTTAGGTGATTTGTGATGTAGAGAGGTTAAGTCTGCGAAGAATACTATTAGAAGTTATGGATAGTACGTTTATTTTTCTAAAAACTTTGGTTTATTGCTGGAACATCTATGGTAGACACAGGAAAAGTTAATTTTTAAAAATACTTCCTGCACCCTGAATACAAAGCTAAGTGGAGATAACTAGAGAGAATTCCTGCTGGGAGATCTTAGCTGAAGTTGTTAGTGATATTCCTCAGAAATGTTAAGGTGAACAAGATAAGCCATAGTTTCTCTAGCAGGGTGTATATAGCCTACTTACATGCTTGCAAATAATTCTTTTACTTTTTTTTTTTTTNGGAGAAGGGGACGACTGAGGATGAGATGGTTGGATGGCATCATGGACTCGATGGATGTGAGTCTGAGTGAACTCCGAGAGATGGTAATGAACAGAGAGGCCTGGCGTGCTGCGATTCATGGGGTCGCAAAGAGTCAGACACGACTGAGCGACTGAACTGAACTGATAGTACTTTTTATGTACCAGGTATGATCCTAAGAGCTTTACAAAATTAACCTATTTAATCCTTAAACTAATGAAACACTTACTATTAATAACCTCATTTATAGGTGAGAAAATTAAGTCACAGAGAGGTTAAGTAACTTGCACAAGGTCACACAGCTAATAAGTGACAGAACCAAGAAGTCAAACCCAGTGACCCTGTGTGCTGAAGTCACTAGGCTATGCTGCCTCTATAAGGGGCCTGAAAAATAGACAGACAGATAGATGTGCTGTGCTGTGCTGTGGTAAGCCACTCACGTCTGACTCTTTGTGACCCCATGAACTGTAGCCTGCCAGGCTCCTCTGTCCAGGGGATGTCCCAGGCAAGAACACTGGAGTGGGTTACCCTGTCCTCCTCCAGGGGATTGAACCCAGGTCTCCTGCATTGCAGGCAGAGATAGATAGATTTGTAATATATATTTATCATATATAAACTATATACTGTGTGCTCGCTCAGTAGCTCAGTCGTGTCTGACTCTTTGCAACCCCACAGACTGTAACCCACCAGGCTCCTCTGTTCATGGAAGTTTCCAATGGAATGGGTTGCCATTTCCTACTCCAGGGGATCTTCCTGACCCAGGGAACACACATCTCCTGCATCTCCTGCATTGGCAGACAGATTCTCTACCACTGAGACACCTGGGAAGCCCCATAAAATATATACTATATGCATATATTTTTTTGTGTAAATGTTATATTTTATACAGGTACGTGTGTGTGTGTGTGTGTGTGTGTGTGTGTGTGTGTATGAGAGAGAGCAGGATTGTAAGTGCAGTTTTCCAAATGGCCCTCTTTTGGGGTTTTTTCAAAGCATGGCTAAAACCCAGAAAAGTTCTATATAATTTTTCTGTAGCTACATCCTCTTGAGGAGGCTAGGGGGCTGGATTCATAAATGTCGGCTTCTCCTCTGACAAATGAGGTGGCTAAATCAAAAGAACTAGTTCGTCAAGTGAGTGTAAGAAGCGTCCGAATGCAAAATTATTCAAATTTCCTGGAAGGCTGACCAGGTAATTTTCCTCTTTAGATCTGACTCTAGGAGGTGTCCTGACTCTAGTCGGTAAGCTAACTCTGGACTATTCTTGTGCCTTTTGGACTAAATATAATGCGAGTTTGTTCTGTTCAATAGTTCATATTCTAATACTTATATGCAGGTTTAAGTTTAAATTTCTAGGGTCTCTCGTCCCCGGATTCACCAAAAAGGTAACGCTCAAGTAAACAAGTGGGGCGTTCTAGCTACTGGTGCAACTGCACCCCCTGCCGGCGCTGGCCCGGCAAGCCGGCCTCATCAGGGGGCCTCTCCTGCTCCCCCCAGTACGGCGCAAACTTTAGCCCTTCCCCTCTTTTGCAGCTTTCCAACCAAGCCAAACTGGCTTAGCGCTGCCCTGAACTAAGCACAAGTGCACTTAGCGCTGAGCATCGAAGGTAAATCAAAGCCTCGCAGCCTTAAAGTATTTCACGGTCTATCGGGGCACACCCGAAGCAGCCATTAGAATGCAGCTGCAGCCAGCCTCCTGTCCCATACGTTTGCAACCACAAGTGGCACGCCAGAGCCTGAACCAAACAGCATAGTACAATGCCCTTTTGTTGGAAAGAAGGACTGTGACTCACCCCATCATTTTCTGTGTGCGCAGAAACCACAGCCTGCACAGGAGCGACCAGGCCAAGCGGTCGGTGCTTCGCTGAAGCCTCAGGTTACCTGGAAGCTGTCCCGATACCGAGCTCTCCAGGGTGGGCACCAGAGGGACTGCACAGAAAACTCACGATTAAGGTTAACAGGGGCCAGGAGGAGATCTATGCATTCGGATATTAAATTAATAAGTAACGAGTGCATTAAAAATATGTGACCAAGACCTCTGATGCATTAGTAACAAGATGCTAGCTTAGCTTCCCAACTAGACTTTGTTGGATTTTTTAAAAACAGAATTTTTATCTGTTTGTGTTTTTCAAACTAGCCCAACAGGCCTCTTGGATTTCTAAAATACAAAAATTGTTTCTGTTCCTCTTCTCAAACCAAATCAGACTCTGGACACACCCAGGAGCTCACTGTGTCTTTTAGTTAACTCTCTGTCGCCTTTCACTTTAGAGAAAGTTCTGCTGGTAACAAAACCTGCTATACTAGTCAAGAGGGAAAAGGACTTGAAGGAAAAAGAAGAACATGTTTTTAATAATTGTTCTCAAAACATATCAGGATGAAAAGTAAAAGAAGTGGAGAAATATGCCACTCCATGCAGGAGTCACTCTGGACAAGTTATGGCCTATAGGTCAGCCATCATGGTAACCAAAGAAGAATGTAATTACAAATGAGGACCTGTGAGGAATCTCTAAGACCGTTCCTACAAAGGGTACAGTGTAGAAAAAAAAAAAAAATNGGGGGGGGCGGGAAACTCCCTTATTGAAGTAATTTAGGTAAGGTCACGAACTTGGGTTCTGTTGGGACATGCCTGCCAGGGAACTGTTTCAGTGTAAAATGCCACACTCCGGCTAGGCTCATTGCATCTCACGTCCTCTATACTGAGGGTGACAGCCAGCACCCAGAGTAATCATTTCGCGGCACAGACCCTTCCCCCGAGAGTCTTTGTTTTCTCAAGGCTGGACGGTGGGAGCTTTCTTTGGAGCAGCTTGTTCCCATTTTGTGTCTTGCTTGGAGGCAGAAGATAGACAGTAGGAGCAGTGAGATTGCAGCCCAGCTTGGTGGATAGCTTTCTGCCTAGGTGAGCATTTACTTCAGAGGTTAATCCAGAAAAGGTGCCGTGGAGACACATCAGATCCTGTTTTCAGCATGTGTGTGCATTTTTTTTTTCTCCCCCTTTTTTGATTCAACCATCTGAAGCCTGAATCTCTTCATTCCTGAACTTATCTTTGAAGTCTGATCTGGCCCAGCGGGCAGTGTGACTCCAGTTCTTGTGCCAGAGAGCCTCCTGCCTTGCTGGTGGGAATGTCAGATTTAGCTCCAGAAGTGTTTCTGAGAAGTGCCCATCTTTTCCCATTCCCTGAAAGATTTCCTGCATTTTGTTTCATTGTTCTGTAATTTCCTGCCAGAGCCTCAGGAAACTCTGCAATGTTAAAGAAGATGCCTAAGTCCAGCAGATCCTGTTTAGTTAAGAGGGGACGTTTAGAAAGGAGAAGACCTCACCCCAGGACACTGATTATTGTACATTCTACATTTAAATGTCTTCTAATCTCTTTGTCATGGCAGGATTTTACTCAACAAAAGTGATTATCTTGTTATCTCAGACCCAGCACATGAATTCTTTCCTGCTCCAAAGACTACTTTTCCTGTTTCTCCCAGTTGATGGCATTCTTTTGGTTGCCTTGGTTCCATCTTCCATTCCTTTCTTTTCTTTTTTCTGTATTCTTCTTATCCAAATCGTGTCTCTCCATTTTTGTTTCTTCCTTTAACAAGGTCCCTGGGGACTTTCCCGGTGGTCCAGTGGTTAAGACTCTGCCTTCCAGTGCAGGGGGTGCAGGTTCGATGCCTGATCAGGGAACTGAGGTCCCTAGTGTGTTAGTGTTAGTCACTCAGTCGTGTCTGACTCTTTGCCACCCCGTGGACTGTACCCACCAGAATCCTCTGTCCGTGGGAATCTCCAGGCAAGAATACTGGAGTGGGTTGCCATTCCCTTCTCCAGGGGATCCCCCTGACCCAGGAATCAAACCCAGGCCTTCTGCATTGCAGGCAGATTCTTCACCACTGAGCTCCCAGGGAACCCCGTAGTGCCTAAGGTGTAGCCAAAAATTAAATAAAACGTTTAAAAGGTCCCTGAGTTTTTGGCCTTTGTTCCTCATCATGACACTGCAGATGATCACTGGCTGTTGAGATGACTATCACATGATGGAGTTAGGACTTCTAGTAGAACGGAAACCTTATTCCTGTTTGGATGCCAGAGGTGGAAGGAATTTTACAATCAGCCTTCAAGATGGGCCTTTTGGGATTCTAATTTAAATAGTTGTTTCCAGAACTCTTCTCTGCACTTGACGTCCTTCCTGTCCCTGTTGCTCTGTCCAGTGGTGGGCACTCTTTCCCATCCTCAAAATTCTCGTTGTCCATCCTTCAGCCCCTTCCTTCTAAATCTCCAGCTCTGGCATTTCTGTCTTTGTTTTTCTCCACAGTCTAGTTTTTCCAGCTCTTTACACCTCTGCCCTGACTTCGTGGCTATACTTTTGTTCACTCTAGAAGTTTGGAGGTGGGAGAGTTCGAGATATTCATGACCTTTTGAAATGTCTTTGGGAACTCCACTGCTCTTGTTGTAAGGGAGCTGGCATAAAGTCCTTGATACCTTCTTGGGCTGTGAAGTAATGTTCTCTTGTGGGATTGTTGTCATTTCTAGTCAGTTTTTCTCTTTTCCCTCTGTGTTTGCCCATTCATTTACCTGCTCAGCTTCATGGACTGAACATGTAGTATCCTCCACCAGCCAGGCCCCAAGTCAGGATGTGTCCTGTGGTCCTTGTTCTCAGCGGCTTTCCTCATTTTGATCCCAAGTGAACATTCTTGATGGAGGAAGTCCAAGTGCATATCTAGAAAGAAATGTTCTCTGTGAGAAACTATGGTGGAGGAATGGTTGGGAGATTCAAGTAGCGCCAGTGGAAATAAGTGTCTGTATTTTGCTTGCTTCCAGTCACATAAATTCATGTTGCAGCCCAGTGGTGGGCAAGGAATGGGGAGGCAGGGGAATTGAGCTCCTGGTGGCTTCCTCACCAAACTTCCTATTGCGTGACATCTCCTCCTCCAGGCTTCGTTTCTGTCATGGAAACAAGCTCTCTTGTTTGGTGACTCCTCTGAGCCCTCACAGAGAGTGTACAGTTAATTTTCTCTCTGGGCTGTACGTTTGATTTTAATCACATCAATGTGGAGGCCCCAGCCCCAGGGATTACAGCTTCTGGAGTCTCAGGTGAGGATTCGTCATTTGCATTTTTAGGAGATGTTTTCAGTGTTTGGCTTATGACTTCCCTTCTAGCTCCACCAGCAAAATAAGAGCCATTCTTCCTTCTACATCCCCAACACCCACCCCCGTCACCCCCCACATACACAACAGACACACTACACACACATACACCACATAACCTTACATATTCAAAAAGTATTTGTTGAGTTTCTAGAATGTTCCACACTCTGGTGGCCAGTGGTCCTTGAATCCCTAGAGCTATAGTCAAGCAGGCACGAGAAGTACCTGTGGGATCCTACTACCTGTGTGCCTCAGCTCAAATTTGGAGGTAGTTTTGTTTCTGAATGCCCACCACCATCGCCCAAGTTACTGCAGTGAAATAATGTTACTGAGAACAGAAAGAGCATGCTGGTTAAAAACACTGGTTATTTCTACTGCACTGGGTTTTCTTTTAGTTTAAAGACAGTAACTACTCTATTGACTTCAGTCTTGTTGGCATTTGTTGACCATCTCTTGGAGTTATATTTTTATAGAGAGTTTTTGTTCAAAAGAACTCTACCTGCCTGCGTTTGGAAGATGTTGTTTAAGTGGGAGACAGCTGTTCCCCTCCAGGCTCTTGGGGCTAAGCCAGCCTGGTCTTCTCAGGAACAGAACAAAGGCACACAGAATTTATGTCACAGATGGATGTTTGTTTGATAAAAATCACTTATTACTGAATGAAAGAATGGCCCATTCTCTCCAGAAATATGAGCAGAACATCTAGTAAGCCTTTAGAGCTTCCCACTTTGTTGGTTTGTTTTAACCATTATAATTGACCAAGTTGAGTTGTACCTGTTTTTCTGTGGTCAAACATTCCCTGAAAATTTGTGCACGGGAGGGTTTTCTGTAAGTGACATGATTTCAGATTCAGTGTTCAAATAATTCAGAAATAATATTTGAAGGAATTGGCTAGATTTTCGATATATATTTCTGGACTCCGTTGCTCCGTTGATCCATGTGTCTATTCCTAAGCTAACTGTCTGGATTCCTCTGGCTTTGTAGTAAGTTTTGAACTAGGGGGTGTAAACGATTCCACACTGTTGACTTTCTCGAAATTGCTTTGACAGTTCTAGGTCCTTTGCATTTCCATTAGTGTCAGCTTGTCAATTTCTACAAAAGAGACGGCTAGGATTTTGGTAGGAATTAGAGTGAATCTGTAGATCCATTTGGGGAGACGTGCTGTCTGATAATATTGAGTTTTCCTGTCTATGTGTAAGAAACATCATCATTTGTTTTGATATGATTTAAATTCTCTCAGAAATGTTTCATAGTTTTCAGTGTATTGGTATTGAATTTCCTTTGTTAATTTTTCTTAAGTATTTTATTCTTTTTCAGTAAAAAGTCTAGAATGTATGGAGAGCTTATCTGGCCCTTCTCTGATGCCCATAAGTATTAATATATGCATAAATGAATCACTTGGCTATATACCTGAATCATTGTAAGTCAAATATACTCAATTAAGAAAAAAGAGAAGTTGTACATAAATGCGGCCTATTTGAGAGTTACCTATTTTTGTGGTCCAGCCTGGGTCTTGATTCCTTCATTGCTAATGTGCGGAAATAGACTAAATCTTCCCTGACTGTATTATCGTAATGAATATATAGGGAAGAATTTTTAAAATGAAAGAAAATTAATATTATTGTTGTTCAGTCGCTTGAGACCCCATGTACTGTAGCACTCCAGGTTTCCCGATCCTTCACTGTCTCCCAGAGTTTGCTCAAACTCATGTCCATTGAGTCTGTGATGCCATCCAACCATCCTTGATTGCCCCCTTCTCCTCCTGCCCTCAATCTTTCCCAGCATCAGGGTCTTTTCCAAAAAGTAACTTGAGAAACCTTAAATTTAATCAGACAAGGGGTGGGGGGAGGGTGCCCAACGGCACTGCTGTGTCCTTGACCTTCCCTGCATCTCTCCAGCGGTTTTCCTCACTAGGATGGGAAGACGTCCCCTCCTTCTGAGAATGGCCCTTTTTGCTAAGATCCTCTCCTCCCATCTGTCACCTAGACCTGGACTGTCTCCCGGAAGCTCAAGTGCAAGATGCCAGGGTGGTCAGGGGATGTCCTCTGCCATGCTGTCCCCTCTGGCCCACCCCCCAGCTCCCCGCTGTGCAGGGCCCTCCCCAGGCCTCTGTGAAATACAGCAGGTCAGAACACCAGCAGCATCCGGACAGGATGGGCTGAGAGGGCTGGATCTCTGTCAGCATGAGGCAGGGAGGGTACGTAAACTTCTTTACATTTTAACATCCCTGAAGCCTTTCACTGTGTCTTCAACAGCGTTGTTTTCAGTATGGATGAACTCACCAGGGGCAGCACCACTCAGACCCTGGTTTGCTTTAATAGCTTGCCTGGTTGACGCAAAGGGGACCTTGTTCCTATGTTACATCTTTCAGTTTGGAGGCCTTGACCTTTTTTCCTTCTTTACAATAAGCCCAAAACCTTGGTTTTAACCAAGGCCCCCCAATTCCCTCTAAAAATAGTTTTCCAAGATCTCCAAGATGTGAATGTAGGACGGGGAATCTAGAGTTCTGGTTAAATAGTGACAGAACACTCTGGAGGAAGCGTGATCTTACTCATCAGTCTGATGAACTTTGTGCCAAGCCTCAGCCAAATTAACCAATCCCGTTGTGTTAGAGCTGGAAACATCCCAAGAGATCATTTTATCTGTTGCAGTCAGAGCAGCAGCCCCAGGGAGATACTGAACCATGAAGAAGCTTAGCCCCAGCCCAGCCCAGCCCTGTAGAATATTTGCATTTGTAACAAGATCTCCGAGTGATTTGATAAAAGTTTGAGAAGTTCTGCTTGAACTCTCTCTCTGCCCAGCTGAGCCCAGAATGAATTTCAAGTATCTCCTGCAGAGCTCAAGGATAAGGATCACAGCTGTGGATGCCAAGGGTCATCTTCTATTCATTCCACCTCAGGTCACATTCACTTTTCTCCTAGCATCATTTTCCTGTTGTGAGTCCTCATCACTGGGAGCTAGAGTATTTTTTCTATCTTGGCCCAGGTTGTGTGGTGCTTGCTGGTGGGGGGTGAGGGGGTGGAGTGGGGGACTGGTTTGGAGAAATGTGGAAGGTCCCGCACCTCCCCCTGGGAGGCTTGTACTTTTTAAAAATTTCAGCCACTGTTAAGATTCCGCTCATTCCAGAGCCCAGTGGGTCCACTTCCCACATGTTTGATGCCCTGTTCTGTCCTTTCCCACGTGGGTGGGGCTTGGTCACATTCAACAAGGAAGCGCTGGGCACATGGGATGAAGAACCCAAGTCTGTGTCCTCAAGCCCGTATTCTCGGTGTCACTTCTCTTGTGTTTGGGAATAGCTTTGGGGAAAAGTACATGCCTTCCTGCTCCCCCCTGAGGGTCCGCCTGTTGGGGGGACCTGCCTCTTTTCCTTTTTCTTGGGACATTGGGTCACAGGAGAGTCTGAGTCGCTGGCAGAGACAGCCAGCAAGCCACTGTAACAGAGGGGCAGACTAGGAGTCTGCAGCGAGAGAGCCCAGGGAGGGGCTTAAAGCCAGAGAGAACAGCCCTTGTTTACAGAAGCTACTGTGGGGCCAAGTGAACGGGGAATGGAGACTTTGACAAGGGGCTTTTGAGTAATGTAAGGAATAGAATCTGAACTGCAGTTGAGAGAAGAGCCAGTATGAGGCCAGGAACCGGAGACAATGACCACCACTACTCTCATATGCATCCTTGATTCAGTAACAGCTTTTAAAAAATACATAAGAAAAGTGATCACATTAAGTGTATGTATTCCAGGTGGAGCTAGTGGTAAAGAACCGGTCTGCCAGTGCAGAAGATGTAAGAAATGCGGGTTCAATCCCTGGGTCGGGAAGATCTGGGAGGAGAGCCTAGTTACCCACTCCAATATTCTTGCCCAGAGAACCCCTGTGGACAGAGGAGCCTGGCAGCTACAGTCCATATTGTCGCACGGAGTTGGACATGACTAAAGAGACTGAGCACACACCTTCTGGATAAAGAGGTAGCCCAATCGCTACTAGTACTATTGTTTTTTTTCAATTTATCATTGAAAAAATAGTGGCGCTAGAACTCAGAAAATGCAGTGTTATCAACCCCAGTGAGGTCAATACCAAGATAACATGACTCTGGACTTTTGATTGGGGTATTTACCCTGGTTATCAAGTCTATTTGTCTGTTGTTGGTCTCAGGTGGAAGACATGGCAAATGCTTTCCTTGTTTGTAAGCTGTCCCTCTAGGTATGTTCTGGCTTAAGTGGAGCTATAATCTGGTGGATGCAACCTCCTCGGGGTCATTGTTCTGGTGTGAGAGATGGTGACTCATTGGGCGTCTCCACAGCCAAGTGGTTTGACCAGAGGTCCATGGGTGCTCCCGAGGACAGACCTTGATTGATGCATTCAGGAGGTACATCCAGAACCAGATATGTAATTTTAAGAGAGTTGATGAGAAATGAAAATGTGGGGGATCCTTGTTTAAATGACAAAAAACTTCCAGACAGTTTTGACAGAGCTTTAAACCAAGGGCGATTGCATACCCATGAAGTAGTCTTTGGAACAGAAAGAGAATGCCAAAACTTAAAGCGTAAACAAGTGAAATCTATGTGATGGAGTGCAGAAATGGCAGACGAAGAGGAGGAAAATTACTAAGACTGCTAATTACTAAGACCTTGAAGGGTTTGTGGAAAAGTTGGTGGTCTTTGGAAGCAATGGCTGGTCAGAAAATGTTAAATTAATTGGTGTTTTTAGGTATTTAAGCAAATAATGTAAACATTGCAGACGTGATCAATGATACAAGCAAAATATAACTTCATTTTCATTCTGCAGAGTTGTTCATTTTCCCACTTAAAAGCTGCACTTGTGTTTTGATTTTAAGCTGAATTCACTGACTCAGGGGACACAAATTTAAGCAAACTCCAGGAGATAGTGAAGGACAGGGAAGCCTGGTGTGCTGTGGTCCATGGGGTTGCAGAGTCAGACGTGACTTAGCGACTGAACAACAAAATAAGCTAAATTCCCTCCTGTAAGAATTTGGAAGGAGGGGAAAAGGCAGTGCCTTCCCAGGGTAATAAGAATGATTTGAAATTAAAAAATAACCACGAATGTTGAGGTGCTTTTGTGCTTTGCCTGTGTGTAATCATGATTTTGATCAAAAAAAGCTTTTTAATTGCTGCCCTTCAATTTCAGTTTTGTGGCAACAAAAGAGAAAACCTCTTAATGAATGAATTGTAGCTGTGTTCTCTTCTACTGAACTTGGGTGTTGAATAAAAACTCATGGTGTCATCAAACAAAAGCATTAAGGAACCTATGTGGGAGGAGGAGGCAGTCCTGATAAATTGTTATTTTCTACAGACAATATTCGGGCCAAGGTCTTCTTGGCTTGCTTATCTTACAGTGAGAAACTTTGCCTTTGTCAAGGACACCTCCAGCCATTGCCATGGAAATGGACACTGGAAAATGCTTCCAAGGCCTTTTGCCCACCAGCCCTTCTGGGTTTTCTGAGATTAGACTTTTTTTTATCTCCCCATATGAGAAAAAATGTTAAGCGTGTTAGATGCCAAACTTCCAGGGGCCGGGATTTGACTTCTTCAAAACCCTGTGAGGTATTTCTCTCTCCCACCTATTTTTTCCCCCACTGTGCTGGAAAGGGCCTTAGAATCTCTAAAATATTTTAATACTTTTTGTAACAGCCATCAGTGATTAAATTGTTTGTTGTTTTTCAGTCGCTAAGTCGTCTCCGACTCTGCGACCCCGTGGACTGCAGCATGCCAGGCTTCCCTGTCCTTCCCTATGTCCCAGAGTTTGCTAAGATTCATGTTCATCGATGCTATCTAACCATCTTATTCTCTGCACCCTCTTCTCCTTTTGCCTTCATCAGTCTTTCCCAGCAACAGGGTCTTTTCCAGTGGGTCAGCTCTTCCCACGAGGTGGCCAAAGGATTGGAGCTTCAGTCCTTCCAATGAATATTCAGGGTTGATTTCCTTTAGGATTGACTGGTTTTATCTCTTTGCTGTCCAAGGGACTGTCAAGAGTCTTCTCCAGCACTACAATTTGAAAGCATCAATTCTTTGGCACTCAGCCTTCTTTATGGTCCAACTCTCACATCCGTACTGACTACTGGAAAAATCATAGCTTTGACTATCTGAACCTTTGCTAGTAAAGCGATGTCTCTGCTTTTGGATACACTGTCTAGGTTTGTTGTAGCTTTTCTTCCAAGGAGCTGGCATCTTTTAGTTTCCTGGCTGCAGTTACTGTCCGCAGTGATTTTGGAGCCCAGGAAAATAAAATCTGTTACTGCTTCCATTTTTTCCTTTCAGTTTGCCATGAAGTGATGGGACCAGATGCCGTGATCTTAGTTTTTTCAATGTTGAAAAAACAGCTTTTTCAAAATTCTCCTCTTTCACCTTCATCAAGAGATTCTTTAGTTCCTCTTCACTTTCTACCGTTAGAGTGTTATCATTTGCACATCTGAGGTTATTGATATTTCTTCCAGCAGTCTTGATTCCTGCCTGTGATTCATCCAGCTCGGCATTTCACTTGATGTGCTCCGCATAGAAGTTAAATAAGCAGGGTGATAATATACAGCCTTGTCATACTCCTTTCCTAATTTTGAACCAGTTAGCTGTCCCACATTCCATTCTAACTGTTGCTTCTTGACACACATGCAGGTTTCTCAGGAGACAGAGTGTGAAGAAAGAGAGTTAAAAAGCGAGTCTGGTATCTGTCATACAGAGTGAAGTCAGCGAAAAAATATGTTAAAGCATATATGTGGGATCTAGAAGAATGGTACTGATGATTCTATTTGCAGGGCATGAATAGAGATGTAGATGTAGAGAATGTAGAGACGCAGATGTAGAGAATGGACAGGAGGGCGGGGGCGGGGGGAAGAATTGGGAGAGTGGCATTGACATACACCCGCCACCATGTGTAGAATGGCAAGCTGGTGGGAAGCTGCTGTCCAGCACAGGGAGCTCAGCTCGGTGCTCTGTGATGCCCTAAAGGGCTTGAGCGGGGTGGTGGGAGGGAGGCTTTAGAGGGAGGGGGTATATGTGTGTATATAGCTGACTCACTTTGTTGTACAGCAGAAACCAACACGGCATTGTAAAGCAACTATACTACAATTTAAAAATAATTTAAAAAAACTGCTGGTGAGTGAGAAAGAATTTATTTCATGCTTGATGGGTTTGGCGTTATGAAGTCTTTAGCCACTGGTTAAACATAGGATGAAAAAATGAATCCATTGTGTGTCCCGAATGAGGGCAAAAGTACGAATCATGGTAACATTAGCTAAAGTAAATAATGTCTCCTGACAAAAGTGTACGGATGTCTCATGCATTAAGTGCACGGCCAGGTCGGGGGAAACCGGGATCCATGTGCCAGCTACAGTCCTCATTCTGCTTTCGATTTTTATGTGTAAATCATAAACTTTTTTTCTTGGTGGAGTCTTGATCCCAATGCCCTTTCTCACCCTTAGTTTCCTATTTCTCCTCCTACTTGAAGCTCATGTTAGTTGTTCTTTATTGAAATACTTCAGTAGACTTTTGTTAGTGTATTTAGTGCTAGTTTTTTAAAATTAATTTTCATTGGAGCATAGTTGCTTTACAGTGTTGGGTTACTTTCTGCTGTACAGCAAAGTGAATCCACTCTAGGTATGTATGTGGTGTGCTCTGCTTAGTCCCTCATGCTCTTGGCAACCCCATAGACTGTGGCCTGCTAGGCACCTTTGTCCATGGGGATTGTCCAGCAAGAATACTGGAGTGAATTGCCAAACCCTTCTCCAGGGGATCTTCCCAACCCAGGGATGGAACCCAGGTCTCCCCCATTGCAGGTGGATTCTTTACCAGCTGAGCAACCAGGGAAGCCCTGAGGTATATATATATATTCCTTCTTTGCTGGATTTCCTTCCCATTTAGGTCACCACAGACCATTGAGTAGAGTTCTCTGAGCTCTGAAATACTGAAGTATTTTGGTAGTCTTTGGAAACATTCAGCAACCTGAGGAATTTTTTAAAATTCTTTTTCAAACATGCTTCCTCCAGTACACATTTCCAGCTTTCATCCTCTCACAGCTGTGCTCATAGACAGTGAGGAATAATAATTATTCTAGGACTATGGAATGAGAGCAAATGTAATAAGTAAAGAATAATTTTTAGTGAATTTTTTCCCCCCAAACATGAGCTTATCTGAGAAGAAAGATTTAGGTTTAGTGTAAGGCAAATGCACCACTGCAGATTTTTGAAATTAGTCCTTTCAAGGCGTTTCTACACAATCATGCTAGCGAAGGGGTTTCTCTTTCTTTTACTTGGGAGTGTCTGTACAATACCAACCAGAGAAGCACCCATCTGCCAGTGTAGGAGACACGGGTTCGATCCCTGGGTTGGGAAGATCCCCTGGAGGAGGAAATGGCAACCCTCTCCAGTATTCTTGCCTGGGAAATCCCACAGACAGAGGAGGCTGGCAGGCTTCAGCCCAAGGGGTCACAAAGAATCGGACTTGACTGAGCAACTGAACACGCACGCAGGTGCTCTAAAACCTGTGTAGTGCAAGAACAACCTGTTGTTGGTTCCTACAATTAAGATATTATCCACTGAACTTATGTTGATATTCACACAGCTTAAATTTGTTTTTCTCAGTGACTCAGTGTAGGCTCCTGAACCGGAGAAGCAGGTGCCCTACTGACCCCCACTCCCTCTGTAACTCAAGGCTCTTGCAGGTCAGGGTCGGGGGAGCCCCGAGCAGGAAGTGGGCAGTTCTCTTGATGTTCTGCAGCTGAAAGGGGAGGAAAAAAAGAGAAAGTGAGAACATTTTTAGAGTTAGCTGGTAAAGGATTTGTTGACAGAGAAATGCATTGTTAACTAAGTTCCTATGACCTTTTTTCTTCTCCTCGCTTGGCTGGTCTGTGGGAAAGGAATGGAGAGGGTTGATTCTACTGCAAATCTAAATGCACAGACATGACCCAGAGCCCAGAAAACTCCGTTGCAGCTCTTTAGATGTGACTCCACAGTTACAAACTTATTGTATGTTAAATTGTCAGTTCATAATATACATTCAAACCAGATTACTAGAATATTGTGGTCATAAAGGAAGGAAAAAATTAATATTTACCTCTGTATCAAAAACAGTAAGTATCAGCTTCTCCCCCCATGTAAGTAGCATCCCAAGAATTACGTGTCACTTTAAGAATTAGATCATTTTAATGCATAAAATATGTGTCTTAACTACTGGTTGATAAAAAGAATAAATTGAGGTACTGCATAATTAAACATAAAAGTACATCTGTTTTATTCATTAAGCCTTTTTAATTAACAAATCCCAAAAGCATGTGATAAAAATGACCAACTTTAAGTTAAAAATGAAAAATCGTGTTTTATACCTAGTATACTGTGTATGTCTGTTATGTTTCAAAATTAAGAGTAATACTCTAGAATACAATATTCCATGACTATTTTCTGTGGAGAAACTTTGATTTGATTTGATTAATTTGATTAGGGTCATTCTCCTAGGATAGAACTGCTAATTTGTTGTTTTTTAGTAGCTCAGTTGTGTCCAACTCTTTGCAACCCCATGAGCTGTAGCCTGCCAGGCTTTTCTGTCCGTGGGATTTTCCAGGCAAGAATACTGGAGAGGGTTGCCATTTCCTCCTCCAAGAAATCTTCCCAGATCAGAGATTGAACCCATGTGGATTCTTTACCACTGAGCCACCAGAGTAGCCCAGAGAACTACTAGGGTAGCTCTGTTTATGTGGAAAGTCTTTGGAAGACTACCTAGTAAGTTATTATTATTTTCTTATTAATAGATGCATGGTGAGGTTTTTTTTTTTTTTTTAATGTACTTGGGCTTCCCAGGTGGCGCTAGTGGTAAAGAACCCTTTTCCCTTTGGTGACCATAAATTGGCCATCTGTGGCTCAGATGGTAAAGAATCCACCTGCCAGAATCAAAATGCAGGAGACCCAGGTTCGATCCCTGTGTTGGTAAGATCCCCCTGGAAGAGAGACCGGCAACCCACTCCAGTATTCTTGCCTGGAGAATGCTGTGGACAGAGGAGGCTGGTAGGGCTCCCTCGTAGACTGTAGGCTACAGTCCAGAGTCAGACATGACTGAGTGACTAGCACTTCTGCTTCACCAGCAGAGTGAGATGCAGTGATGTGACCTGTGGTTTCAAGTGGCTGAGCTGATCTGCTGACTTTGACTTTCAGGCCTGTTCCCTGCCATCCTCAACCTTGCCAGCAATGCACACATCAGCACCAATGCGACCTGCGGGGAGAAGGGGCCAGAGACGTTCTGCAAGCTGGTGGAGCATGTGCCTGGGCGGGCCGTGCGCAATGCCCAGTGCCGGGTCTGCGATGGCAGCAGCGCCAACCCCAAAGGTAAGTGGGGCCCCCTGTAGGAACGCACCCCTTCCTAAATGATTACTGGAGACGTCTGTTAGGAAGCCACGGGCCTGTGTTCTCCTTACTGCTGTTCATTTCCACTGTATTCCAGTTTAGGAGTTAACAACCTTAAACCACAATCTGAGAGCATAGCGGATTTTTTGTTTTCCTTCAACAGAACGGCATCCGATATCCAACGCCATTGACGGCACCAATAACTGGTGGCAGAGTCCTAGTATTCAGAATGGGAGAGAGTACCACTGGGTCACCATCACGCTGGACCTGAGGCAGGTGGGTGAGGCTGGAAGCGCTGCAGGATGTGGTGGGTGGCTGGGTTGTAATCTCACATTGTTGTTGTTTAGTTGCTAAGTCATCTCTGATTGTTTGTGACCCCATGGACCACAGCACACTAGACTTCCCTGACCTTCACCATCTCCTGAAGTTTGCTCAAACTTATGTCCATTGAGTCAGTGATGCCATCCAACCATCTCATCCTCTGTCTCCTTCTTCTCCTCCTGCCCTCAGTCTTTCCCAGCATCAGGGTCTTTTGCAATGAATTGGCGCCTTGCATCAGGTGGCCAAAATATTAGAGCTTCAGTTTCAGTCCTTCCAACGAATATTCAGGGGTGATTTCCTTTAGGATTGACTGGTTTCACCTCCTTGCTGTCCAGATGACTCTCAAGAGTCTTTTCTAGCACCACAGTTCAAAAGCATCAATTCTTCAGCGCTCAGCCTTCTTTATGGTCCAAGACTCACATCCATTCAGGACTACTGGAAAAATCATAGCTTTGACTATCTGGACTTTTTGTCAGCAAAGTGATGTCTCTGCTTTTTAATGCACTGGGTGGATTTTCTTCCAAGGAGCAAGCGTGTTTTAAATGCTCTTTATACACAAGGAAAGTCCACTTGTTCCTAACATGTTTACATCCTGGTCTCACTGTTTTTCCACTTGGTGGATTTGAGTGAAGCACAGAGTTTGTCCTTGGTACTGGTTCTGGTCACATTTATCATGTCCAGGTATCCTTGGGGTGATGAGTGGAATTGTTCTCATGTGGTCTGATGTTCTTAGACACTGTGTCAGGATGCTGATCATCTATCCACCCGTGATGCCTTGACAAGTGGTACCCAGTGTCCACCCACACACAGCTGGTGGGGGCACAAAAGACGTGCATTTGCTGCCTTTCAAGCTTATTATCTTACTGTTTTCACCATGCAGCTCTAGTAAAGGGTGCTGTGTAGAAAATAAGGCTTGGAAACAGAAGGAGATGGCATTAAACCTCTGGACTCTGATGCTGTGTATGAGAGCAGTGAGCACCCCAGTGCTCAGTGAGGAACCCTTCAGCACCAGCTAGGAAAGGCAGGGTTTAATTGGCTCAGATCACATGTGTAGCTCCCTAGCTTTGCTCAAGACCACTCAGGACAATGGAGTGAAATACAATATGAGCCCTGGTTGCCCCAAATATTTCTAGGGGAAGGAAGGAAAAGGAAAGAAATCTGAGTGAAAGGGATAAAAAAAAAGGTGGCAGCTTTTGTCAAATTTCTATTTCAGTTCTCCAGAAAAACCATAACATAGCCTTCTTATTTATTTCTATTTTGTTCCTCTTGGGTCAGAATTCATCAGTATCATGGGAAATATGCAATGAAAGAGACAACTCGTTCAAAAGGTGTACAGAATGAATTTTGGAGATTTCATGATGAAGAAACATAATTTTTTGAATGAAAGTGAAACATGAAAGTGTTAGTCACTCTATTGTGTCTAACTCTTTGTAATCTCATGGACTGCAGCCCAAAGAGTCCTCTGTCCATGAAATTCTCCAGCCAAGAATACTGGAGTGGGTAGCTATTCCCTTCTCCAGGAGATCTTCCCAACTCAGGGATCGAACCTGGATCTCCTGTATTGCAGGAGATTCTTTACCATCTGAGCCACCAGGGAAATCACAAAATACACAGAATTTTAAGTAAAAGCAAGACAATACTGTGTATGTTCACGTATAAGGAACTTTTGAGCTTTAATCATAATGGTAAATGATGTAGTAAGATGTGAAGTTGAGGAGACATTTTCCAAGTTCAGGTTCATAGAATCACGTAACTAAAACAATACATCTGAGCGTTTTCAGCCACAAATCCTGAATTAACGTGATGTGCCTTTGCCTTTTCATATCCACCTAAAGGAAAAGAGCAAAAATCCCCTTTTTGCCTTGCTTTTTTTTTTTTTTTTGTCTTTGTTTCACTGGTAAGGATGCTTCTGCAGGAAATGTTGGTTTTCTAATCATCCTCTCAATGTATTTTCCTTCTTTGAGGGAAAAAAGTACAACATTTTCATTATTAGGAATGTGATACTATGTGAGTTTGGCTAAATTAACAGCTGGACATTTTACAGAGAAACTTCAAATCCCAAGTTCGACTGCTATTTATTTTGCAATTTGTCGATCTTGGCTTCTCCTAATGAGAGCTTTTGCCATAAGTTGGACTGAATCAGCTTGAGGAATTCAGGGGCCTCAGTTTTAGGTCTTTTATGTCTTATTCACACCAAGTCGTGGACAGAGTTATATAGGCTTCTAGGGCTTCCCAGGTGGCGCTAGGGGTAAAGAACCTGCCTGCCAGTCGATCCCTGAGTCGGGAATATCCCCTGGAGTAGAAAATGGCAACCATTCCAGTATTCTTGCCTGGAGAATTCCATGGACAGAGGAGCCTGGCGGGCTGTGGTGCATGGAGTTGCAAAGAGCCATACGCGACTGAAGCGACTTAGCACAGCACAGCAGGTAAATTCTAGTGTTTTTAGATAAGCTTCTAAATTACGATCATTTTAAATAACAAAATACTCAGAATTTTCTTCATCTTTTGCAGAATATAAAATTTCTACTGTGCTTTAAGTTTTTTTAAAAAAAGTTCAGATGGTTATATCTGAGCAAAACTTTCTCAGATATATTTATTTATTGAGTATTTTTATTGTGAAATATTTTGAATATGTAGCAAATGTATTATTGTGGCACACATATAACCACCCCCAAGATTCAGGGATTTTTAAACATTTTGCCACATTGGGAACACTTTCCAAGTGAATTGCAGTCATGGTGACATTGGACCAATGCAAGGTTTTTTGTATCTTCAGAAAATAGGACATTTGTTACAAATAGGCACTGTGCCATTAGCTAACAAAGCTGACAGCAATGTCCTAGTAACTATTTCTTCACTGAGATCCAGTTGTCCCAATTTACTCACTGATGTCTTTTATAGGTTTTTGTTTTGTTTTGCAAACCAGGATCCATAAGGAACACACATTGCATTTGATTATTATGCTTCTTAAATCTCTTCTAACCTGAATTGTTCTCCCTTTTTTTGGGAGGGAGTCACTTCCCAGGTGTTACTAGTGGTAAAGAACCTACCTGCCAATGCAGGAGAGGATGCGATTTCAGTTCCTGGGTAAGGAAGATCCTCTGAAGGAGGGCATAGCAACCCACTCCAGTATTGTTGCCTAGAGTATCCCATGGACAGAAGAGCCTGACAGGCCACCATCCATGGGGTTGCAAAGAGTCAGACACGACTGAAGCAACTTAGCATGCACACACTGTTTTTAAAAAGCGATATTCAGTTTTTGAAAACACAAGGCTTTTTGTCTTGTAGAATATCCCACATTCTGGATTTGTCAAGTGGTTTCATTGTGATTTTAATATGTTCCTTTATGTCCTTTATTTCTCATGAACTAAACTCTGCTATAAGACTTGATTACATTCCAGTGAAGTATTTTTGACCAGAACCCATGCGTGGCAATCCTGGCTGCTCTGTTGCATCCAGGGCTGGTTGTCTCATGAGAAGCAAGGCTATCTTTGGGTCCCATTTAGGTAATGGCATCTGGATCACTCCCTTGTCATGCTGTTTCCTGTTTTTCCTGTCTCTCATGCTTGTTTCTCAGATCTCATTGACACACAACTCTTAGAACGTAAAAGTGGTTACAGCTTCTGATGACTTTTCCGTTGTCAAAGTCTGTATGTTTCTCTGTCAGGCCAGCTATTCAACAGCTGCTAGTTAATTTCTAGATTATACACCCCATGAAGGCAGGGACCACAGCTGTCTGCTTCCTCTTTTCTTCCTCCTCTTTCTCTCCCCTCCTTGTTAACATTTATAGAGGCTTGTCTTGCATGCCCAGACATTAGCAGAGTTGAGGCAGTGAGTGTGGAATTACTGTGAACCAGTGCTTTATTTTTGCATTCCTTTTTTTGGTTCACAACTGGATTAAAAGACCAGCCATCAGCTATAACCCATCAACTGCTTTGTTTCCCTTCTGTAAAAATGTAAGCTCTGAAGTACAGGTTTTAAAGTAAAATTAGGCAGACCTTAATGTTATCAAGAATCATAGCAACTTCATGTTATAAATGTGTTCATGCAACTTAAATATGTCAGCTCCAAGGTTTTATGACCAAATCAGTCAGCTTCATTCTGTTGGCAAGTGCCAAAGACATTGATCCTGTTCCTGACTTTCTAGTTGATGACAGCTGTAGAAATTATGGCATTTTTAGCTTCTGTATACAATGTTTGGTTACCTGAAAGATAAATAAAGATAAATAAAAGATAGAAAGTGGTGTTATCAGAAAGTCCATAAGTGTTGTTTGGTTTCCAGTAAGATTTAACTGTGAAGTGTTTGCCTTAGTAACATATTATAAGAGGAATGATTCGATTTATCTTTTTACTTCTTTAAAATAAATGCCTCTGATTCATTTGTTTCATTGATTCACTGTAAGAATTTACACTGTTAGATACTTAGCAATGTCTTACTTAAAAAGAAAGCAATCTGTAGAAATTGTTTTAAGAAAAAACTGATGAGTCACTTAACAAATATAAAACTAACATATACATGGATGGTGTCCTGGAGAAGGAAATGACAACCCACTCCAGTATTCTTGCCTAGCGAATCCCATGGACAGAGGAGCCTGGCAGGCTACAGTCCATGGGGTTGAAAGAGTCGGACATGACTTAGTGACTAAACCAACACCACATGGATAGTGTCTAGTCATAAACTATTGCTCACCGTCCAGTGACTTAAGAATATGTTCCATGGTGCAGCTATTGGATGCAAGCCAGGGATCCTTTGTGATAACTTAAAAATTTAAAGATATCATTCTGAGAGAGGGAGCAGGCACATTTGATAGATCTTGAGTTTTATGACTGTCAGCATTCTTTTAGCTGTTAATCATATGACACTGTATATATTCTATTAAACATATTTAAATGTATTTCTGTGGTAGTATTTTTCAACTGAATAACTCAAGGATTTCCAGTTTGAGATACTCTGTTAGGATGCTGGGCAGATGAAAAGATGCTCAACATCTTTTGACACTGTGGCAATGAAAATCCACAATGAGATACCACTCCATACCCATCAACATGGCTGTTATGAAAAAAACAAACAAACAGAAAATAAGGGTTGGTGAGAGTATGGAGAAGTTAGAACCCTTGTGCAGGGCTGGTTGGTGCAGTGCTATGGAAAACGGTGTGCTGGCTTCCTTAAACGTAGCATTTCCATATGATCCAGCAATTCCACTTCTAGATGTATCCTCAGAGGAATTGAAAGTAGGAATTCTAAATGATATTATATTCGAACACCCATGTGTTATCGCAGCCTATTCACAATAGCTGGAAGGTAGAGGGAACCAGGTGTCTATCAACAATGAATGGATGAACAAAATGTGGTCTCTACATCGAGTGGATCCTTTTGCCTTAAATAGGGAACAGTTGTGATATATATGCTTCAACGTGGGTGAACCTTGAAAACATGCTAAGTGAAATTAGCATTTTTATTACCTATTCCCCTGGGCCAGGGGAATAGGAGTCCTGCAGCCCCCTCATCCTGCACTGGCTCGTGGAACCCTCATAATCACACAGTGAGTCTGGTTCCCCATTCGCTCCTTTTGACAAATGATGGGACTGAGGCTTAGTTGAAGTAATTCAAGGGTAGAACTCATGACTGTCCACATTCTTGGACAGGATCGACCCTCTGCCTGGCTAAGGTTTGTGACAAATACGTTTGTGTCCTGATGTTTTATTTAACTTTATAGCATGATCATTTCCCATTATAACTGAAATCATTATGAATCATTTTAAAGCTCCAGTAACATCCTGTTCTAGGGCTTACCCATTATTTGCACAACAGTTTATGCCTGACATTTTGGTTGCTTCTCTATTATGGGTAATAACTTGAGGTTTCAGTGAAAAAGGAGTACATGCCAGTGAAGGAGTGCAGTGTGGCCAGATCATTTCCAAGGCTCAGAATGCACGTTTCTAGTTAGTGTTGAGTATTTCTTTTAAAAGAAATATTCACTGCCTGTTGTGTAGAGGGATCTATACTACTACTACTACTAAGTCGCTTCAGTCGTGTCCGACTCTGTGCGACTCCATAGTCGGCAGCCCACCGGGCTCCCCCGTCCCTGGGATTCTCCAGGCAAGAACACTGGAGTGGGTTGCTATTTCCTTCTCCAAGAGGGATCTATACATGTATTCATATATACAATTATATGTAAGGAATCTATACATAGTATATAGTTTATACAGTACAGGTAGAACATAATCTATACATTATATATATAATTTAGCATTTTAGAATTTAGAATAGTATAGTTTAGTAATAGTGTATATAGAATATACACAGTATATTATCTGTGTACCATATAGAATCTATTAATGTTGTTATTCAGTCCCTAAGTTGTGTCTGACTCTTTGTGACCCCTTGGACTGCAGCACGCGAGGCTTCCCTGTCCTTCACTATTTCCTGGAGTTTGCTCAAGTTCATATCCATTGAGCTGGTGATGCCATCCAACCACCTCGTCCTCTGCCACCCTTTTCTTCTTTTGCCATCAATCTGTTTGCTTCCCTTTGCCTTCAGTCTGTTAATACATATACATGAATGCTCCATCTATGTATTGTACACTCATATACTATGTGTGTATATACATGTGTGTGTATATTGTTGCTGTTGTTCAGTCTCTAAGTTGTATCTGACTCTTTGTGACCCCATGAACTGCCACATGGGAGGCTTCCTTGTCCTTCACTATCTCCTAGAGTTTGCTCAAACTCATGTCCATAGAGTAGGTGATGCCATCCAACCATCTCATACACACACACACACACATACATGTATCTACACAGGTATAGTCTGTAGACTCTACAGCATTTTTTCTTGTCCATATTACTTCATCTCTGATAGTCCTGGAGAGGAGACGGCCTCCTCGTTGGAGATTAGGAGGTAGCAGTGCAGAGTGTGGTCCACTGGCTTGCCCAGAGTCACATGGCTGTACAGCCGCCCCTGGGGCTGGACACTGTGACTTCCGTCTCCTTCCACACCGTCCAGGTAGTCTTCCCTCCTTTGTTCTGGTCTCCCACGATTGTCCCCTCTCTGTCATGATTTCATGGGGAGACTGGCAGGCACTCTGACAACTTCCTCCTGCCTTGGGAGTGTCTGGGTTCTTCCTAAACCCCTCTTCTCTTTGCCACCCAGCAGGGTCCTACCCCCTGGGAAATGGGGCGGAGTATCAACGCTCCTTGCATGGTAAATCTGGGTCAAGAAGCAGGAAAATGCATCAATGTTTAGTAATCTATTTAAAAATGTTTCAACCTGGGCAAAATTTTCCCTGGGAGTGGCCCGATTTGTGAGTAAAAATGTGTAATGTCCCTTTAGAAGACAAAGTGTGTTTCGTAAAAAGAGGAAACATTTTCTATGGCACTGAAGATAAAGACTGCTTTTTGAAGCAGTGCTTTATACTCTGTGTAGGTTTAATTAGGAAGTAGCACTTTGTTGTGGGAACATAATCACAGAAGGGCCTTTGTTTTACTCAAACCTTTAGACAAGAGCTGCTTGTGTGCTGGGTTTTATAAAACCTCATTAATTTGGATGTCTGCTGTTGTTTTTTTTTCCCCCAAATTTCTGAAAAATTGGCAAGAGCTGGATTGAGGTCTATCATTGTATCATCCAAATGTAAAGTGTTTGCTAAGCACATTGACAGGTAAACAAGCAAAGAACAGGCAAATTTCACATTCTTAAGGCAGAAAATCTTGAAAGACTTTTAGAACAAGAGTTGCATGTAAATTGGAGCCTCTCATCACGAATGAGTCTTCGGTGTTTGTTAAAACAGGTCAGGCAGAAATTCTTCCTGGAGATCCTGGTCGAAATGACCAATGGCTGTGTATTTGCATCTATTCAAAATGATTTTATTTCAATTTTGTGTTACTTCACATGGGTCTCACCTGATTTCAAATACTAAGTTTTTGTTGAGTTTGCTTGGCAAAGTGAATATACTGGAAGAAACCAAGTCCCTCATGAGTTGGAAGTAAGCCACGAGAAATCCTCGCCCTTCAGACATTTTTATCTCTTTCGTCCTGTTCTCCGTGAAGCTGCTAGTCTCAGAGATTTGTCTGTCTTTTGTTTTCACATTTTTATTATCTCATTTTGTTTTCCCCTTCGCAGCGTCTCTTGCAGTTATCTACAGTTGTGTAAGAGACCACTGCAAAACGTTATGGCTTGANTTCCTCTGCCTTTTCTAAAACCAGCTTGAACATCAGGAAGTTCATGGTTCACATATTGCTGAAGCCTGGCTTGGAGAATTTTGAGCATTACTTACTAGTGTGTGAGATGAGTGCAATTGTGTGGTAGTTTGAGCATTCTTTTGCGTTGCCTTTCTTTGGGACTGGAATGAAAACTGACCTTTTCCAGTCCTGTGGCCACTGCTGAGTTTTCCAAATTTGCTGGCATACTGAGTGCAGCACTTTCACAGCATCATCTTTCAGGATTTGAAATAGCTCAACTGGAATTCCATCACCTCCACTAGCTTTGTTAGTAGTGATGCTGTCTAAGGCCCATTTGACTTCACATTCCAGGATGGCTGGCTCTAGGTGAGTGATCACACCATTGTATGGTTAGATCATATTTAATTTCATAAGAAATCACCAAACTTATCTTCTGAAGTAGCTGCAGTATGTTGCATTTCCACTAGCTCTGAACGAGAGTTCCTGTCACTCCACCACCTCACCAGCATTTCGTGTTGTTAGTGGTCTGGATTTTAACCATTGTGATAGGTGTGTATTAAGTTGACTTTTTTTCTCACGTTCAAATGTGTTATCTCCAAATCAATGTATGAGAAATAGGTTTAACACTACCATTAATGAAATATATTGCAACTATGACCATTAATCCTGCTGGAAAAAGACATTGAAAACAAGAAAACAGGCACTTATGAACATTATTGGGACTTCCCTAGTGGTTCAGTGGTTAAGACTTCATGCTGCCATGCAGGGGGCACATGTTCCACGTCTGATGGGGGAACTAGATCCCACATGGTACATAGCACACTCAAAATATATTTTAAAAATTACACTGCTAATAATAATACAGATTCACTTGTGAAGTTTATTTTGAAAGCAAATGCCACCAGTAAAACATTTACAAGATACATCTCTGATGAACACTTATGAACAGTCATCTTCAAAAGCAGTAAAAGACACTGGAAATCATCATATGGCAGTGCTCTCAAGAGGCACTTTGGTTTCCGAGCACTTGTTACTGATTATTGATTGAGACTTTTCAATGCCTTTGTTCCAGGTCTTCCAGGTCGCTTATGTCATCATCAAGGCAGCTAATGCCCCTCGGCCTGGAAACTGGATCTTGGAACGTTCTGTGGATGGTGTTGAGTTCAGCCCCTGGCAGTACTATGCGGTCAGTGACACGGAATGTTTGACGCATTACAACATCACTCCGAGACGGGGGCCGCCCACCTACAGGGCGGATGACGAAGTCATCTGCACCTCCTATTACTCCAGACTGGTGCCGCTTGAGCACGGAGAGGTAAGGCCCCCCCTCCTGGCTGGGAGGTCTGTTTTTCCCCACCTCCAATGACAACACAGCTGTCGCAGGAGCCAAAGTGGAGGACTCAAAATAGATCTCTCCTGGTGCAGATCACAGAGATCTTTAACTATTGAGATGCTGGAGCTGAGGTATCATTGGCCTGCTGTCTACTGATGCTTCATGTTGCCCCGGACACATGTTACTTTATTGGTTTCTTCCCTTCAAGAAGGTCCCTCATCTCCACTCTGCTGTGATTTAATAATTCATCAGGTCCTCCCTGGAGGATCCTTCCCATTGCACCAGGGCAACCACATTTGTTGATTGAGCTGCCGGTTTTCTCCAGGAAGTTCTCACTCTCCCTGGGGGTGTTGTGGGTTGGATATGGTTAATGAAGTGTTCCAATTCCGTGCTCTACATGCCCAGACTGCACATACATCATTAAATCAGAGTGTAATCAAAAATTAGCCGTGCCTTGATAGAATGCTTTAATGAGCTAAAACCACAAAAACCCTCCCAAAAAAGTGCTTTTTCACACAGGAACTCTGCAGCAGGCCCTGCATTGGTTCAAGAGCAGAGATGAGTTGAGAGAGTGGGAGTTAGAAAGCTCCCAGGCACCTTTTCCCACTCTCCTCAGTCTATCCTTGACTATTAGACTCTGGTTCACAGATGCCTGCGGATCCATGTTAAAATGCTCTCATCACAGCAGGAGAAGTGTTCTTATTTAAAGGTTTCCTGCAATCCCTGAGACACTAGAATGAATGACTTGAATAAACTGAACTTGGGTTGTGATCATTGCTGTTCACAAGTGTCAATGAATATTAGATTCCTATAAGAACCTAGTTATTTGGTTTGATTTTAGATAATACCTGTAAAGATTATGTCCTGAATTTGAACCATTAGAGTTATATTTTTTTGAATGCTTAAAATGGATATTTCTTTATTTTAATGTTTTATCTTTAGATTCACACATCGTTAATCAATGGCAGACCAAGCTCTGATGATCTTTCACCCAAGTTGCTGGATTTCACTTCTGCACGATACATCCGCCTGCGTTTACAGCGCATCCGAACCCTCAACGCCGATCTTATGACCCTCAGCCACCGGGACCCTAAAGACCTGGACCCTATTGTTACCAGACGAGTAAGTCTGGCAGGGCTATTGACCTCTGGGAAAACTTTATGTCATTTAAGGGAAATAGACATTTCTTCCCTGGTTGGCCTTTTTTCTTATTTTTGTTGATGACATTAAATACCACCTTTAAATGAGGTAGAAGTTCTGATGTGGTGTCCTCAGGCCCCCTTATCTCCACTCATCCGATGACATCATCTTGCAGGAGATGTCGTGGCCATTTCTTCATCCTGATCTGGCTCCACGACTGACCAAGCAAGTGAGAGTTGTTGGGTTTTGTTTTTTTTCACTTAAAAGTTTAAACTTTGAGATATATGTATAGTAAATGTACAAGGTTCACAGGGACAGACATTTTCAAACCCCTTGGATAAAATAGGAGTGAGACGACCAAGTTACAGGATAGCTGTATGTTTAATTTTGGGGAATTTGCTGAGACATCAAAAGCAGCTGTGCCATTCTGCAGCGGTGTGTGAGGGCTCTGGGTACACCACACATGTCTACACTGGGATGTCGGTCACTGTCACCTCAGCCATGCCGACATGCATGGAGGAGCGTCTCCTTGGGTATTAATTTGTATTTCCCTGAGAATTAAGTTGAGTGTGTGCTTATTTGTATCTGATCACATTTTTATCCATCTTTAAATTGGGTTAGCTGTCTTTTTATTCCTGAGTTATAAATTATATATCTTGTGTACAAGTCCTTTGTCCGATGTGTCTCTACTGAAAATCCATTCTCCATCCTCTGTCTCTTGTTATCCACTTTCTTAACTATGACTTTCAATGAGTAGAAGTTTTAATTTTGATAAAATGCAATTTATTATTTTTTCCTCAGAATTAATCTTTCTATTCCTCTTTGAAAAATACTTGTTTACCCCAAGTTTACAAAAATATTTTCTGATGCTTTCTTGTAATAGTTTTATAGTTTTAGTTGTCACACCTATTATCTATTCTTGTTCATTTTTTATTTGGTGTAAGGTAGAAGCTATTTATTCTCCATGTGCACATACAGTTGTTCCACACGACTTGTTGAAAATATATACATTGTTTTTTTTCTTTCAATTATTTTGTGGCCTGTTGAAAATTACTTGACCTTATTATTGTGGATGCATTTCTGGACACTGCACTATTCTAATGGTCTGTTTGTCTATTCTTATGCCAGTAAAGGTCTTTCTCCATTACTGTAGAAAGTCTTGAAGTCAGTACTGTAACAGTCCACTTGAGTTCTTTTCCAGGACTGGTTAGACTGTTCCAAGTTCACTGTGTTTCCTTATGAGTTTTAGAATCAGTTTGTAAATTTCTGCCCAAAAATAAAGAAAGAAAGCCTCCTGAGACCTTCACTGGGAGTCCATTGATTCCATAGATCAAATAGATCAATTTAGGAGGAATTTTGGAAGACATTTTGATAGTATTGGATCATCCAGTTCACAAATGTGCCATACGTCTCCACTTTCATCTGACTTCGTTCACTCCTCTTGGCATTTATCTATTGTTTATCATCCATTTTTTGTTCAGTTTATTTTTAAGTATTTCATGTTTTTGAATGTTAGTGTTAATGGCTTGCTTTCTAAAATTTGTTTTCCATTTGTTCATTCTAGTATATAGAAGTGTAATTCATTTTTGTTCATCCCGATTTACAAATTCTTGTAGCTTTTGATAGATTTTCTGTGTACACAATCATTTTATCTACAAATAATGACACTTCAGTCTTACTGTGCCCTCTATTTGCCTTTGACTCTCTTTTTCTTGCATTATTGAACTGTCTGGGCGACTGAAATGTTGACTAGAAATGGTGAGAGCTGATTTTAGGAGGAAAGTGCTTAACTTTCTACAGTTAGATCCAGGTTTTCCATAGACACACCTTTATTAGACTGAAGAAGCTTGCTTCTGGTTTGCTGAGTTTTTTGAATGATGGTGTTGCCTTCTTTAAAATGTCTTTTCTGCATCTAATGAAAGGATCTTAGTTTTTCTCCTTTATTCTGTTAATATGGTGAGTCACGTTTATTGATTTTTACGTGTTAAATTAACTCTGCACCCCTGGGATAAGGCTACTTGGTCATGAGTTATCCTTTTTATATAGTGAAAAAGTGAAAGTCGCTCAGTAGTGTGTGACTCTTTGCAACTCCATGGACTTCTCTAGTCCATGGAATTCTCTAGGCCAGAATACTGGAGTGGGTAGTTTATATAGGGCTGTATTCAATTTAGGAATATTTTTAGAGTTTTCAGTAGCTTAGGTTTCGAATATGACTGCCTCAGTTTATGATGCAGCCAATTTGGGAAATTCTTTTTCAACTCCTTTGGTTTCTATTGATGAGCTAATTTGAACATTATTTACTTTCAGTTCAGTTCAGTTCAGGTCAGTCGCTCAGTCCTGTCTGACACTTTGCGACCCCATGAATCACAGCACGCCAGGCCTCCCTGTCCATCACCAATTCCCGGAGTTCACTCAGACTCACATTCATCGAGTCCGTGATGCCATCCAGCCATCTCATCCTTTGTCGTCCCCTTCTCTTCCTGCCCCCAATCCCTCCCAGCGTCAGTCTTTTCCAATGAGTCAACTCTTCGCATGAGGTGGCCAAAGTACTGGAGTTTCAGCTTTAGCATCATTCCTTGCAAAGAAATCCCAGGGTTGATCTCCTTCAGAATGGACTGGTTGTATCTCCTTGCAGTCCAATTGGACATAAATATTTTATTTATATTTATTTGTGCATGAAATATGATTTAAAAGGTATATGTGTGTTTTTGATTATCGATAGCAACTGAGATATTTGTTTGGATATCAACATTTTCTTTGCACTGAAATAGAAGAGGTTTTAATTTTTTTTAACTTTCTTTTTCCTTAGTATTATTATTCAATAAAAGACATTTCTGTTGGAGGAATGTGTATCTGTTATGGCCATGCCAGTAGCTGCCCATGGGATGAAGCTACAAAGGTGAGTAGTAGTATTTTACATTTTACTAAAACTTCAGAAGTTGTAGCTATAATGTTGGCATTGTACTTTTTATTTAAGGCAAGTGTGAAAGTTTTAAAATCATACTACAAAAAAAGAATTTTTCAGATAATTTAACTGGTTTAATTTTTTAAAGACAGTTTAATTTTGCTTTGGTTGAAGAATACATTTTAATTAAATCTTTTTAGGAATTATTTTTGTTGCAAAATAAAATATAATATTTGCCATTTTAACCTTTAACTGTAAAATAGTGTCCAATCCAGTGGCTTTTTGAATTTTAAAGCTCTTTTATGTAAGATAGTAAGTGAAAATCATGTGCCATTAGATGATGCTTATGTTTTTAAGAGTTCCTTCCTCTTTCCTTTCTGTGGTGCTAAATCAAGATAAAACAAAGTTTTCCTGTTTTAGCATCATATTAAGTGAAGAAGAAGACATTCTCTTTTCTTCTTCTCTTAAACAACTTATATGGAATTACTTTTTATTTTTTCCAAATCTTTGTTATAATTTAACTCCTGAATAGGATTATTCTCTTATTAATGCTGAAAAATATAGAAATGAATATCAAGAAAGTTATTCAGGAACTTCTCTGGTGGTCCAGTGGGTAAGATTCTGTGCTTCCAATGTAGAGGGCCCAGGTTTGATCCCCGGTCAGGGAACTAGATACTGAATTCTACAACTAAGAACTGATGCAGCCAAAATAAATATTTTTTTTTTTTAAAAAGAAAGTGCTCATAGGAGCTTCCAAACCTTTCAAGTCAACATATCTCTTTTGAAAAGTTTTTTTTAGTTAACCCATGTTAGTTTGTTTTATTTCTTCTCATTCTACATGTAACCAGGTTCTATGTTTATTTTTATCTTTAAAAATGAAACACCAATTTGCTTATATCATATATCCTCAACTGAAAACCCTTGCTATGTATTTGACTGTGATGAATTTTTCTTGAAATAAACTTAAGAAAAGCATGCAGGTCAATTTTCAGATACAGTTTTATGTTCCTTATCGTCTAGAAATTCCAGTGTCAGTGTGAACATAACACGTGTGGGGACAGATGCAATCGATGCTGCCCTGGGTACCACCAGCAGCCTTGGAGGCCTGGCACTGTTTCTTCCGGGAACACGTGTGAAGGTGAGGCCGCTGAGAGGTACAAGGAGGTGGAGTCTTCCCCCTTCGTCTGCTTCAGTTTACAGTGACTTCATATTTATAGTGTGTAATGGTTTGGAGAAGACCCTGATGCTGGGAAAAATTGAGGGCAGGAGGAGAAGAGGGCGACAGAGGATGAGATAGTTGAATTGTATCACCGACTCAATGGACATGAACAAACCCAGGGAGATGGTGAAGGACAGGGCAGCCTGACATGTTGCAGTCTGGAGGGTTGCAAAGAGTCAGACACGACTTAGCAACTGAACAACAATAAAATGGTTTCCTTAGATACCCAAGTAATTCCCAAAGCTGCAGACTACTGTCATAAGATGTGAAGGATTGAGACCTGATATATCATTATGATTTACTGTTTATTTGATTTCCCTTACCATGTATTCATTTATTCTGTATTAATTTGGATTTAGATTTTAAATAGACAATATATTCAAAAGGTTCCAATATCTACAATATATTAAAGCATATTTATATATTTCTATCTCCACCCTTCTCACTTTTTTATTTCCTAGTAGGTTCTTCCTGAAATGTTTATGCAAGTAAAGCATGTAAATACCTTACACAATGTGTGCATAGAATCTAATGCAATGTGCATGTTGATCTGTGCATTGCTTTTATATTTAACAATATATCTTAAAGAAAATCTTTCCGTATTAACGGTATGAAACGCTGCTTTAAAAATAGTTGCACTGGGGAAGTTTCCTTGCTGGTCCAGTGGCAAAGACTCTGCATTCCCAATTCAAGGGACTCGGGTTCGATCCCTGATCAGGGAAATAGATCCCACATGCTGCAACGAAGACCTGGTGCAGGCAAATTAATTAATTAACTTAAAAAAATAGTTGCAGTGAACTCCATTATATAGATGTAGCATTATCAAAACATATACCTACCTGTAGTATTTTGTTTGTTATCAGAGATGGTTAGATAGCATCACCCTCTCAATGGACAGTTTGAGCAAACCCCAAGAGATAGTGAAGGACAGAGCAACCTGGCATGCTGCAGTCTGTGGAGGTCACAGTGAGTCACACACAACTTAGCGACTGAACAAGAGCAGCAAGTCTTCTGTTAACACAGGCAGTGGTACAGTGATTCACCTTCGTCACTGACAAGTGAGCAGATGCTTCCGCAGAATGTGATCCCAGGAAAGAGGTTGATGGATCCAGTGGATGTGCAAACTCATAATTCAGATAGCTATTCCCCAGNTTGCCCCGCCCCTACCTCGTGCCACCACCTGCCTCTGGACACAGCTGCGTCTGTTCACGCTTCCCCACCGAACGTCAGCTCCACAAGGACGGACCTTTCCCTGTCCTTCTCGGAGCTGTGTCCCCAGCCTGATGCGGCTCCTGGTGCGTAGTGGACACTCTGTTTTGTGAGTGAACGTTGTTGGACGTGCTCTAGTGGAGGAAACAGGAGGCACAGAGTTGCAGGTGTCCTCAGGTGACTGTCTTCCTTGGTGTGTGAGGGCGCGTGCCCAGGGAACACAGGAGGGGCTCCCACAGCGTCTGCTACGATCACAAGAAAACATTCCTGTGCATGGAGCACCTGGACTCTGAACAGCAAACTCCATCCTCACTTAACTGAGGCCAACCCAACCCCCTGCCAGTGACAGACAGCCTCCCACTGCCACTAGGCCACTTGGATCTGCACGCATCCCACCTAAACCTGGCCCTCCCTGTGGGCAGACAGAGGGCCCCGCTGGGCCCTCCGTGCTGTGTCTCCCCGGGTCGTGCAGGTGTGATCCTGATGCAGGAGGCTGGGTGGGCTCAGAGATGCTGCGCTTGTAATGTGCTCCAGGTGATGCTGCTGGTCCATGGAGCACATGCTGGGCAGCAGGGTGGTAAGTGTACACCTTGGTTGTACGTTGATGTGATAAGTGCTTCCTGAGGGCCTACTGAGTGCTGGATGCCGGGATATGGTGGCGAGCAAGATGAGCTTGGCCCTGCCCTGTGGAGCTCACACTCTGTCAAAAACACAGAGAGGGACGAGCCAGTGACGTGTNTTTAGTGACTGGCTTCTTTCACCGATCATACTGTTTTCAAGTTTCGTCTCTGTTGTAGCAGGTGGCAGCATTTCGTTCCTTTTTTCTTGCTGTATAATACTCCATTGTATGTGTGTTTAACGTGTTCATTCATCAGTAGATGAATATTTGAGTTGTTTTGACTTTTTGGCTGTTGTGAATAATGCTGCTACAAGGCTTTGTGTAAAGGTTTTGGAGAAGACATATGTTTCCATTTTTCTTGGCTAGATACTTCAGAGCGGCATCTCTAGATCTTATGGCTACTCTTTGCTTAGCCTTTCAAGGAGGAACTAAATGGTTTTCAAAAACTACTGCATCATTTTACAGTTACGTGTGTGGTCCATCTTTTCTTTCTTTAANTTTCCATTTTTCTTGGCTAGATACTTCAGAGCGGCATCTCTAGATCTTATGGCTACTCTTTGCTTAGCCTTTCAAGGAGGAACTAAATGGTTTTCAAAAACTACTGCATCATTTTACAGTTACGTGTGTGGTCCATCTTTTCTTTCTTTAAACCAGGGGTGGTTGTCAACTATGTTCTATGGGCCATATCTGGCACCACTGTCTTTATAAATAAAGTTTTTTTGGAACAAAGCTGTTTCCATCTGTTTATGTATCATCTGTGGCTGCCTTCAAGCCATATGGGCTGAGTTGAATAGTTGCAGCAGAGACTGGCTAAAAAGTATGTACTCTCTGGCCTTTTACAAAAATAATTGGCTGACGCCTGCTTTAAACCCCTTTTACTTTCCTGTTGGATCATTTTGCCACTTTTCTTTGCAGGAAAGTGGCCAGGTCAGTGTCCATGCAAGGAAGGTTATGCGGGAGAAAAATGTGATCANTGAATAGTTGCAGCAGAGACTGGCTAAAAAGTATGTACTCTCTGGCCTTTTACAAAAATAGTTGGCTGACGCCTGCTTTAAACCCCTTTTACTTTCCTGTTGGATCATTTTGCCACTTTTCTTTGCAGGGAAGTGGCCAGGTCAGTGTCCATGCAAGGAAGGTTATGCGGGAGAAAAATGTGATCGCTGCCAGTTTGGCTATAAGGGTTACCCGGAGTGTGTGTCCTGTGACTGCAACCCAGCTGGCAGCGTGAATGAGGAACCCTGCTCTGAGTCTTGTCTCTGTAAGGTACGTATGACAGAACATAATCTTGAGCATTCATTTACAAGATGAATAAAGTCCTCTTCAGATTTTAAATGCTTGAAAGTTTGGAAAACCTAGAAGATTTAAGACAAAACGATACGAAATAGCCATTTCAATATAACAACCAAGCTCTAAATCCTTAGCTTCAGTCTTGAGTACAAAATCAGATGGTAATATTTCAGACTATCTGGAAATTGTGACATCATGAGGCTTTGCATTTGTCTTTTTGTTTATCTATGTCTGGGTCACCAGACATGTTTCCTGCTAATGTCATGTTTGTTATTGTTGTTCAGTTGTGTTCGACTCTTTGTGACCCCATGCAGCACATCAGGCTTCCCTGGCCTCCACTATCTCCTGGAGTTTGCCCAAATCCATGTCTATTGACTCAGTGATGCTGCCTAACCAGCTCATCCTCTGCCACCGTCTTCTCCTTTTGCCTTCAGTCTTTCCCAGCATCAGGGTCTCTTCCAATGAGATGGCTCTTCGTATTAGGTGGCCAAAGTATGGGAGCTTCAGCTTCAGCATTAGCCCTTCCGATGAATATTCAGAGTTGACTTCCTTTAGGATTGACTTGTTTGATCTCCTTGCTGTCCAAGGGACTCTCCAGCACCACGTGTCATGTTTGTGTCATTTTATTCTGTCCATTATTGGTTTCAAAAGCTAACTTTGTGCTTCACTTGCAGGAGAATGTTGAGGGCAGTCACTGTGATCGCTGCAAGCCAGGATTCTATAACTTGCAGGAAAGAGACCCCCAGGGCTGCTCTGAGTGCTTCTGCTTCGGCGTCTCTGACGTTTGTGAAAGCCTCTCCTGGCCCGTCAGTCAGGTGGGAGCACCTTCCGAAAGCTGGGAGGTGGGAGTGTGGCAGGTGGCATGGAGATTACGAGGACAGGCGGGGTGTCCTAGCTGTTTGGGAAACAGAGAGTCTTGGGGGTGGTTTCTAGAGGGACAGCATGCTGGCTCGAGCTTAGGGCTCTTCCCTGACCTCCCTTCTCCTTCCTTGCTAGTGCCTGGGGAGGGGGGATTCTGGTCAATACTTGAGAAGGGCGAAGTGTTCCTGTGGGTGGTCTGTCATCTCTACATAGGTGACAGATTAGGAGGATAGTATCTGGAGGTTTTGTACAGGTTTTGGCATTTGGCTAAGAAGTAGGAGACAGCAATGAAGAAGTCAGCATTAGCCAGAGATGTTTTATTCAGTGCATTTATTGAGTTCTTTAGTATTCTTTTAATTTGAGATATATATCCATGGGCTGTACAGTTTTGCTCATCTATTTGCTTCTAACTGACCTGGGTTTGGGGGACGTGTGACTCATTCTTAGGTTTTCTGGTTCCTTTGATGAGTAGAAGTCATGGTGTGTGAACTCCATGCTGGTTGAGCTCTCTGGGTCTGCCCCTTCATTATGAAGATGCTCGCATTGGGCTGAGGGAAACCCTAAGGGATCCACAGATCTGAAATTCTTGCATCTTTTTTTGAAGGTGAAAGATATGTCCGGGTGGCTGGTCACCGACTTGGTCAGTTCCCACCAGATCCGGTCCCAGCAGGATGCGCTGGGTGGACGTCACCAGATCAGCATCAACAGCTCGGCGGTGGAGCAGAGGCTGACCTCCCAGTACTACTGGGCGGCTCCGGAGGCCTACCTGGGGAACAAGGTATTTGTGGTGCTGGTGTCTGGGGCAGGGATCTCGAGCACATTCATGAAAAACTTTGGTTGGCGTGTCACGTAGTCTCGCTGTTCTCTTGGGCATTTGGCAGAATATCACATAGTGCTTACTCCCACCCGACTCCCACGGTCTTTTTATCCCTGCTTGACTTGACTACATCATTAAAATACGAACTCGTGTCCTTCCTGGCCCCATGGTAAGCCCCTGGCAGGTAGGGGAAGCCTGTCCCCTTCTCCCATACAGACTTTCTGCCTTGCTCTGGGTTCCTGGGTCACCCGGGCCTTTGTGAAGGTCCCTTGCGTCCCTGTTCTGTGGAGTCAGCCGTGTACCAGTTTTGTGTTCGGTCCTGTCTGCTTCTTTGCGACCCTAGGGAGTGTAGCCTGCTGGACTCCTCTGTCCATGGGTTTTCCCAGGCAAGAATACCAGAGTGGGTTGCCATTTGCTTCTCCAGAGGATCTTCCCGACCCAGGGATCGAACCTGTGTCTCCTGCATCTCCTGCTTTGGCAGGCGGGTTCTTTAGCACTGAGCCTTCTGGGAAGCCCATGCCTGTCTCACCGGGTGTATAGAACACTCCTAGAAAGGGTGTGCAGGGGACCCCCTGCTTCTTTCTCATGATTGTTGCTCATGTGAAGTTCATGTTTAAGAAAAGATAGGATCCTTTCCATTGTAAGAAAATGCTCAAAGGGGATTCTACAAAGTGGGATATGGTTGATATGATTTAACTTCTCCCTTCTGTGACATGGTCCCGTCCCTCCTCACCAGTCCTGCACCTTCTCCAGATTCTGATCTGAAAATATATTCAGTGGAATATCCCTCAATGGCTCTGGCTCCCTGCTTGCCTTAGCCTCACCTCTGGTTTAAGTCATGGTGTAGGTCTCATACCATAGTCCATTTCTAGTTAATTGGATGGTTATATTTTAAATTTTATAGCTGTTTTGTGTATGTTTAATTGGTGTGCTTTTTTTAAAATCATTGCTTTTCCACACTAAATTACAATCTTAGAAGTCATTTTCTGTCACTTTCTAAGAATGAGGTCTTATCGCCAAAATTTGTGTGTCTGGAGATCACCTCTCCAATTTCTTAATGGTGCAGAAACTGGCTTCTGAACATTGTGTTATTGTACCATACCTGGCAGAAAAAAAAAAGTCTCTTTTACGTTAAAGGATATGGGGTCAGGGAGAGAACCTTTAGTCCTTCCTTTGGCTGATCACGCATGCGTCTGATCACCACAAGCACGGTGATGAGACCCAATGTTGAGACTATAGTCGGGACAAACTCCCCACCCACTACAGTTCTTCGATGAAATAAAGGTCTGTTGCTGGACTAGCAGAAGTTCATAGAAATTTACCTCATTAGCTCTAAGAAGAAGTGCATTTTCTGTGCATTTAAACGATATCCTGCATTTGGTGATGTCAGTTAAACAGGAGATTCGTGTAACAGGCTTCCTGTCCACTGCCTTAAATGTGAAGTCCTTACGCGCTGGGGCCTCGGGGACGCCTCGCAGCGCAGCAGTTTCCAGATGAGTCCTAGCCACCGTGTCCTCTGTCTGCGGGCTGTGCTCCCTCCTCTCGGTGCTCACTGTCCCTTCATGGTTCCAGCTGACGGCCTTTGGTGGATTCCTGAAGTACACAGTGTCCTACGAGGTCCCAGTGGAAGCAGTGGATGGCGACCCCCTGTCTCACGCCGACGTCATCATTAAGGTAACTGCTTTCTTGTCACTGTGCTGGAGCCGAGGGCTTCGTGGGGGGCCAGTTTTATGACTAAAAGTGTCAAAGAGGGGGGTGCAATGTAGCGAGGAGCTCAGGGCCAGGAGGGCTTTCAGCAGTGGTCTGCCTCTCAGGTCCCCTGAGACTAGAATTTCCAGAACTGCCCGGGGGGCCGCACTGGAGCTCTTCCCTTTATCCTGTAGTGGAGTTGTCTACTCACACTCGAAAGGGAGAAGGTTTTCCTCCATGTGGGGACTTGCTGATTGGCCTTGGAGCCCCTCCACCCCTCCGGTCGTGTCCTCCCCACTGAGTGACCAGGGTCTGGCAGCACAGAGTCTGACTGTGTGGGGACAGGAGATGTCATTGTTTTTATCGCACCTCTGTCCCCTCCATCCCCGTCCTCACTCCCATCACAAAAAGAAACGTAACTAATGAGAACCTACTGCACAGCGCAGGGAATTCTCAGTGCTCTGTGGTGACCTGAAGGAAATCCAGAAAAAGAGGGGATGTGTGTCTACACACAGCTGACTCACTTTGCTGTGCAGCAGAAACGAACACAACACTGTAAAGCAACCATGTGCTTAGTGGTTCAGTCGTGTCCAATTCTCTGGGCCCCCATGGACTGTAGCCCACCAGGCCCCTCTGTCCCTGGGGATTCCCCAGCCAAGAAGACTGGAGCGGGTTGCCATGCCCTCCTCCAGGGGGTCTTCCCAATCCAGGGATCAAACCCTGGTCTCCTGCACTGCAGGCAGATTCTTTACCATCTGAGTCACTGTGGGGTTTCCTAAAAGAAATGCTAATTGTCATGTCGGTCCTTGAAATTCATTTTACAAGAATTAAATTTTCTAACTAAAATAGGTATTCTCCTAATTGTTATTTGACAGACTAGGTTAACAAACACTCCATATAGACAAAACCTAAGGTTGTGAAAAAATGAAATATGCACATTACCTTTGGGGGTGCACACGTAGGTCAGAAAACACATGATGATAAATGGCCTCCTATGTGATTCCTTTTATGACTTTTAAGTAGTGAGCATGACATTGAAATCTTTATTTTCAGTTATCACCCACCAATAAGAGGAAGTCAGGTTCACAGTTTTAGCTTGTGACATAAAGTGAACCAGGAAACAAATCTACATCCATCAGATACAACTGATGGACTGACTTTTAAAATCCAGGCTATTGAAAGCTTGCAACATACCAGATATTGGTGTGTATTCTCTAGTTACAGAATGCCAGCAAAGGCTGACAATGAGTAGAACTTGTGGGGTTTTAATAGGTATTTTCTTACATTGCTAGAAATCAGGAGGTTTATTACATGTTTGTGTCCAGAAATGAGTTTAGATACTATATTCCAATAAAAATTGCAACAAAATCGAACAAAAAACTCAGCAAGGCCTTGACCTTTGCTATACCCCTGAAACATTGTAAATCAACTGTGCTTCAATTTAAAAAAGATGAAGGGTATCAGATTGGTTGCTTTGAGGAAAACTTGGTCTAGGGCTTGCCTTTGTTTCTTTTCTGAGATTAGCAGAGGCACAGTCTTTAGACTTATTATCCAAATTCCTCTGGGAAGAACACAGTGAAATATCTCTGATCCTTCTGGACCAAGGGCGACATGGATATCATTACATGTTTGGCCAAGACATGAAAAGCCAGGTGGCTGAATACAAAATTTGCTTTTCGTGTTTCATCATGAAAATGAATCATGAATGTATTTCCTCCTTGTTTAAAAAATGTTAGGGAAACGGAATCACTTTAAGCACCCAGGCTGAGGGCCTGCTGTTGCAGCCTTACGAAGAGTACTTGAACATGGTTAAACTGCTGCCAGAGAACTTTCGAGATTTCAAGAGCAAGAGGGAGATAGATCGCGACCGGCTGATGACCGTCCTCGCCAATGTGACCCATCTCTTGATCAGAGCCAACTACAACTCTGCTAGAACAGCTCTTTACAGGTGTGTGCTGGAAAGGGGGGAAAACTCACGGTGGTCTTGCCTTTGGTATAGTTTATGAATTGTCGATTTTATGCGTTATGCATTTTAAGTTGAATACACTTGATTATTTTAAGGACACAGCTAATGGAGCTGTCTGTCTTGGAATTATTTTTTATCACTATAAGTTTATCAAAAGTGTAAGAAGAGTTGTCCATGACCAATGTATCTAGTAGGAAATAGACTTGGTGTCAGGAGCAGAACTTTCAGGGTGGTTTTCTGAGAAATTGAGGGGTCAGTTGCCAGCAATGTTGCAACTAGTTTTCATCCTCTTGATGTTAATGGTCTTGGATTTTCACAGCTCATGAGTTCCGCCTTAGTCGTTTTGTTACTTCAGGAAAGTCTGTTTCTGGCAACGCCAGTCAGAGCGTGCACAAAGAATACAGCAAAGAGCACGTGCAGTGACAGTCTGTCTGCACTAGAGAGAGTTTGGCCGCCTGAGCTTGTTCTTCTGAAGTTCATTCTTGGGAACAGGCCCCACGGAGCCTTGCCTCAGCTGTGTTGGGCAGTAGCTCATCTTTTTCCAAATTTCGAAGGCCTTTCCAGGGACTAATGACAGCTCCCAGAAAATGTTCTGTTGTGAAAAATCTCTCGTTCTTTACAACACACTCACCTTCTTAATTTAAAAAAAAATCATTTTGTTTGAATTAAACCTTTTTTTGGAATTCGTCTTCTTTGAGGTCCTAGAGGCTACGTGCAAGCGTGTTAAGTTGTGTAACGGGCCCTATCTGTTTGTCTGTTGGTAGGTTGGATTCTGTCTCTCTGGACGTGGCCAGCCCTAACGTCATAGACCTGTCCCTGGCCACGGAGGTGGAGCACTGCGAGTGTCCTCAAGGCTATGCGGGCATCTCCTGCGAGGTAACCCTCCTCCTCCTTCCTGTCTGCTTCCTTTGCTGCTTCCTATGGGGGAAAAAATGCATTGAAGCTGATGTCATGATGTACGTTTGAATTTTAATTTTGGAAACCCAGTGTTTCTAGGTTTCAGACTTTTGAGGGATCTTAGAATATAGGAAACACATTGCTTAAAGAAATCTAGGGACTTTCTTGGCTGTCACTGGTTAAGACTTTATCTATCAACACAGCAGGTGCAGGTTCGATCCCTGGTCAGGGAGCTAAGATTCTGTGTGCTTCACAGCCAAAAAAAAAAACCAAACAGAAGCAATATTGTAACAAATTCAATAAAGTCTTTAAAAATGGCCCACATCAAAAAATCTTAAAAAAAAAAAAATCCTATTTCTCTGAAGCCCCTGGGAATACCCTCAGTAGGTGTCACTGTCTGGCTTAGTCAATAGGAAAGTTGTAGCACCCAAGCCATATTTTGCATTCCTAAGGAGGATCGAACTTTGATCATATTCGAACATTTACCAGTTACCAACACTTGACCTGGAAAGCTTCAGCCAAGCCAGCCCTGTGTGGAGACCTTTGATGGCCCCCGGCTGTGTTACTTGTGTGGGCTTCGCATCACATACTCAGTGTATGAAACTACTCTTTCCTTCATTGCTAAAAGTAATCTGTTGCTTAAAAATGTTGAGGTATATTTTGAATTATTTGGACATCCATGTTGATAATAACTCTCTCTTACTGAGAACTTTGTGTGTATCTGGCACTGTTCTGAGCCCTTTCCACATATTACCCCATTCAATCCTTACAACAGCCCTGTCAGGTAGGCCCTTCATGTACTTTCTGTTCCAGAGATGAGGAAACAGACACAGAGAGGTTAAGGTCACACAGCTAGCAAGCGGTCATCTTAGGATTTGAACTTCACCCCTGGCCACTGCCATGAGGTCCTCTCACGTGTCCATGACTGACTGTAATTGTGGACATGTGTCATTGGCTGTGATTTCTTGGCTGGCACTTTTACAAAGTGAGAACATTTAACTTATAATCTGCTTTTACCTTTACTTACTTTGTAGTTAATAAGGTTGGCCTGAAGCCTCCTGGTGCAGATACTTAATTAAATGTTTTTATCTCTATTTTAAATATTTAGAAAAGTATTTTTGGTATGGGGTGGAGACCAAAGAACTTTTTTTTTTTTTAACATCTCATTTATTTTTAGGACCAACAAGAGTTCATAGGTCCTAATCCCTGTGGGTCTTGTGCTTAGTGGAAAAATGACCCTCAAACCACCTCATAGTATGTGGATGTGGGCTTGGGGAGCCACAGGTAGTGCAGAGATAAGTGTGGAAGTGGGAGCCTTGCCAGCTAGACTGGAAGGGGGGTTACTGCTGGAGGGCAAATGGGCAGGGCTTTGGAAGGCAGTGTTGGTGTGCGCAGGGCTTTGGAGGGCATGTGCTCTTGTGGGTGGAGCTTTGGAGGGCAAGTGCTGATGTGGGTGGAGCTTTGGGGGGAAAGTGCTGGTGTGGGCGTGGCTTTGGAGGGCAAGTGCTGGTGTGGGTGTGGGTTTGGAGCAAAACTGTGGGTGTGTGTGGGATGATGCTCAGGCAGGAACAGGAAGCTCAAGTCTTCTTTGCCAGGGTTTGTGTCAAGCAGAACTCATTCTGTAATCCAACTCTTGCTCAGAAGCTGCTTAAAGAATCAGGCAGTTGTTCACTGAGAATGGAATTTGGGGAGCCCTGTAGCTGCCACACAGACCCCCAGGCGGCTGCCTGCTCAATGCCCATCTGCAGAGAAGCCTGCTTTCCCTAAGGGAGCATGGCTGCGGGAAGGGCACATTCCCAAGATCAGTGTGAATGAAGGCATCATACATTATCACTATAATGAAATGCTCTCTAAGAATCCTTAGAACACTAGAAAACAAACCCACATCCCCTCGTGCCATGGCCCCAAAGGACTGTGCCAGCCTCAAATTAATCATTCCCCAGTCTGCACTCTGGATGCGTTTCTTGTCTGCTGTCACCCTGGGCGGCCCATGGACAGGGGTCTTGCAGGTGTGCACACCTGGCGTTGAATCATTGTATGAGCGCTGAGGACCAGAGCTAATGCTTCGTGTTTCAGATTGCATGTCTGTCAAATAGAGAGTCAATTTCTCAGAGTCACCAGGAGAATGACATGAAGTACAGTGTCTAGGGGACTCCTTGTCCCTGAACCTCCAAGTTGTCAGACCAGCAGGAAGACCAAGGGAAGCTCACCGGTAACACTTGTTTTATTAAACTGATGCTATTTGACACAGATGTGCATTTAACACTATGATGGCAACATTTCATAAATTTTGACCAAAAGGAAAAATAGTAGAGGGAAAAATATCCTCTCCATTGAAATACTGGTTAAATGACTATTCCATGACTTCTAAGAATATTGCAGTGGAAAACTCCTATGATGTACACTGGCTTATTGAATAGCTGTTAAGTTGTTGTGTGCATGTTTCTGCCTTTAAAACATATAAGGAACTGGATTATGGTAGTAGTTGCACCACTCAGTAAATTTACTGAAAAAAAAAAAATCATTGAATCGTATGCATCATATGGGTGCATTTTATGGCATGTTTGGGCAAAAAAATAAGTTTTCTGTTCATGAAAGACTGAGCAGTTTTTGTTTCTAACATATTTGGAAAAAGGTGATTTGCATTTTGCATAAAAAGTTAACCTTCACCTGCATGGTCGCCTGTCCTTCTTTTGCAGTCGTGTCTTCCTGGCTATTACCGCGTGGACGGAATACTTTTTGGAGGAATCTGTCAGCCCTGTGAATGCCATGGCCATGCAGCCGAGTGTGATGTTCATGGTGTTTGCTTTGTGAGTCTGAGACCTCATGTGTCCCTCCCCAACCCTGAAGCCTTGACTCTACTCAGAAGAGATTTNTGGAGACCAAAGAAC
Source organism: Neotragus pygmaeus (assembly GCA_006410875.1). Classification (NCBI taxonomy): domain Eukaryota; kingdom Metazoa; phylum Chordata; class Mammalia; order Artiodactyla; family Bovidae; genus Neotragus; species Neotragus pygmaeus. Next base: position 381,550 of record SJYV01031242.1, on the reverse strand, counting down.
TTTTTTTTTTTTTAACATCTCATTTATTTTTAGGACCAACAAGAGTTCATAGGTCCTAATCCCTGTGGGTCTTGTGCTTAGTGGAAAAATGACCCTCAAACCACCTCATAGTATGTGGATGTGGGCTTGGGGAGCCACAGGTAGTGCAGAGATAAGTGTGGAAGTGGGAGCCTTGCCAGCTAGACTGGAAGGGGGGTTACTGCTGGAGGGCAAGTGGGCAGGGCTTTGGAAGGCAGTGTTGGTGTGCGCAGGGCTTTGGAGGGCATGTGCTCTTGTGGGTGGAGCTTTGGAGGGCAAGTGCTGATGTGGGTGGAGCTTTGGGGGGAAAGTGCTGGTGTGGGCGTGGCTATGGAGGGCAAGTGCTGGTGTGGGTGTGGGTTTGGAGCAAAACTGTGGGTGTGTGTGGGATGATGCTCAGGCAGGAACAGGAAGCTCAAGTCTTCTTTGCCAGGGTTTGTGTCAAGCAGAACTCATTCTGTAATCCAACTCTTGCTCAGAAGCTGCTTAAAGAATCAGGCAGTTGTTCACTGAGAATGGAATTTGGGGAGCCCTGTAGCTGCCACACAGACCCCCAGGCGGCTGCCTGCTCAATGCCCATCTGCAGAGAAGCCTGCTGTCCCTAAGGGAGCATGGCTGTGGGAAGGGCACATTCCCAAGATCAGTGTGAATGAAGGCATCATACATTATCACTATAATGAAATGCTCTCTAAGAATCCTTAGAACACTAGAAAACAAACCCACATCCCCTCGTGCCATGGCCCCAAAGGACTGTGCCAGCCTCAAATTAATCATTCCCCAGTCTGCACTCTGGATGCGTTTCTTGTCTGCTGTCACCCTGGGCGGCCCATGGACAGGGGTCTTGCAGGTGTGCACACCTGGCGTTGAATCATTGTATGAGCGCTGAGGACCAGAGCTAATGCTTCGTGTTTCAGATTGCATGTCTGTCAAATAGAGAGTCAATTTCTCAGAGTCACCAGGAGAATGACATGAAGTACAGTGTCTAGGGGACTCCTTGTCCCTGAACCTCCAAGTTGTCAGACCAGCAGGAAGACCAAGGGAAGCTCACCGGTAACACTTGTTTTATTAAACTGATGCTATTTGACACAGATGTGCATTTAACACTATGATGGCAACATTTCATAAATTTTGACCAAAAGGAAAAATAGTAGAGGGAAAAATATCCTCTCCATTGAAATACTGGTTAAATGACTATTCCATGACTTCTAAGAATATTGCAGTGGAAAACTCCTATGATGTACACTGGCTTATTGAATAGCTGTTAAGTTGTTGTGTGCATGTTTCTGCCTTTAAAACATATAAGGAACTGGATTATGGTAGTAGTTGCACCACTCAGTAAATTTACTGAAAAAAAAAAAATCATTGAATCGTATGCATCATATGGGTGCATTTTATGGCATGTTTGGGCAAAAAAATAAGTTTTCTGTTCATGAAAGACTGAGCAGTTTTTGTTTCTAACATATTTGGAAAAAGGTGATTTGCATTTTGCATAAAAAGTTTACCTTCACCTGCATGGTCGCCTGTCCTTCTTTTGCAGTCGTGTCTTCCTGGCTATTACCGCGTGGACGGAATACTTTTTGGAGGAATCTGTCAGCCCTGTGAATGCCATGGCCATGCAGCCGAGTGTGATGTTCATGGTGTTTGCTTTGTGAGTCTGAGACCTCATGTGTCCCTCCCCAACCCTGAAGCCTTGACTCTACTCAGAAGAGATTTAAAAAAAAAAAATGCTTCCTCCACAGGGAACATCCCTACCTTTGTGAACCCCAAAGGAAATCTGGAAGTTTAAGTTCAAGACATAGACTATCTCCTGCTTTTTCTTTCTTTCTTTTTGAAGAAAAGTTGCTTTGGTAATAATAGAAAAGGGAGGTATCATTTCACTGCAGGTTTTTTCTTAGGACAATAAGTAATGATTTACTTTACAAGACTAAAAAATAATATAAAGGTAGAAAATGTCCACTGATTAAGCAAAAAAGAACAGATCTTTTAAATGCAAATGCTAGTAGATTTTAACATTATATTACATAGTATATCATAAGAGGAATAATAAGATATCTGATAATCTCACTCATTTCTGCGATATATAATGCTTCATCATTGTTAGCAGATGAACTCTGCAAACAAGTCCCTCTTTCATGCAGTAGAAGTTGAAACAGGGCTTAACAAATGTGTGGTTAATCTTGAGAATGAACTTTGGGGCAGATAACAGGGCAAGACTTGTTTTTTAACTTCAGTCAGGAATTCTTTTAGGCTCTCGTGCCTGGGAGCCAGGCCACACTCATGGGCTCTAATGGATTCACCGCTCAGAGACGGAATGAATGTGTATGGTAATCAGCCGAACCCTATTCACCAGCACAGCACAGAGGGAGGTTCATGCTTTTTCCCTAAGAGATTGATTGAGTAGCAGGGCAGGGAAAATTTAATGATCAGACCCATGGGGAAGACCTCAGTGTGGTGCTGCCCATTGCTTATTCTCTCTGGAGCCTCATTTTTCTGTTTCTTTGGAAGGACAGCTTTTATTTAGCTCTTTGTCCGTGTCTTTGTTCTCTATAAGTGAAGTGTCTGTAGGGTGGCGTGGAAGGATGGCTTGTACGCAGACTCAGTCTTTCCACGATAAGTTCCTCAAGCTCAGCTTCCCATTGCTTGATGCGGTTGTTGTTCCTTTAAAAGCTCTCTCCCTCTTCCTTTCGGGTTTGGAGACCTCTGCCCACACTTGGGCTCTGAGTGGGAGGGGGGGATCCACATTCTGCACCCTCTGCTGTCCAGGATCTGAGAGCAGCTCTTTGATCCATTTTGTTACTGCAGAGGACAACGAATATAGTGGTTGGAAGTGAAAGTTCTCTTGCTTGCTGTTTTCACAAATAAAAAGATTTTATCAGCCAGTCTGGAAACAGGCAGCCGCTCCTCATATTGGAGTGTTTGGTGACTTGTTTTAGTGTTTTGCCTTTTTTCTCTGCTTGGACTGCAAGTTGTTTGTGGGTAACTCTGGGGCTCACTCAGCGGGCCAGAGCCGAGCCTCTCCACATGTGTGTCCTAGGCGTGCCAGCACAACACCGCCGGGGACCACTGCGAGCGCTGCCTGCCCGGCTTCTATGGGCTGCCCTCCCGAGGGACCCCCGGGGACTGCCAGCCCTGCGCTTGCCCGCTCTCCACGGCCTCCAACAAGTAAGCCCGGCCCCTCCACCAGCCAGTCCTGCCCCGAGGGGCCAGGGTCCCCGTCCAGACCCGCACTGACGTCTTCAGAGCAAGACCTGTGTGCAGTGAGAGTGTGATTTGTCCCATGGTGATTAACTGGGACTCAAGAGGGAGGAAGAGACTCTGTCTTTTAAAAAAGGCCTGCCGAATTGAAGTATATAAGGCACGTTGTGTGGTGGCAAGGACATTTGCCTGCCTTTTTACCTCTTGGTCTAATGTTGATCATCACTTCCTTCAGTGTTGTGTGCCTACCAGTTGGCTAGGACATGGATATGAATAAAACTTGTTCCTGGGCTCCAGGAGTATTTGAGCTAATGACCAAAAATATGTAAATATGAAGCTCACTGGGAGTGAATTGAATTCATTAAGTTGATTCAGCAAATCTGTATTGAGTGCCTGGTATGTGCTGGGTATCATGGTAGATGTCCTGAGCATCAGAGTGTTCAGTCGTGACTGCTGGCGCCATGGCATCCACTGTGTGATCATGTGGACAGGGGAAGTATGTCCACTCTGCAGGGGCCACCTACCAGGGGTGATGCCCTGAGGAACCTCTCAATCTGAGACTTGAAGGAGGAGAGAAAATTGGAAGTGAACTTGGTCTTGGCCAGTGTGGGCAGCTCTGAGGCAGCCAGCCCAGCCCCAGGGACTGGAGGAGAGGAACTTGGCTTGGAGCATCAGAGCTGGCCTCCTGGAGGAGACCGCTGAAGAGGGCATTGAGGGTGAGCTGGTGAGCCCAGACAGAGTGGGGAGAATCACAGCCCAGACGAAGGGACAAACAGGGAGTGTCCAATGCCCACTGGGCTAAGGAGTGAGGATCTGGTGAAGGTGTGTAAGGATAGGAGTGGCGGAAGCCAAGCATTTCAATATTTAGGAGTTCTGCACCATCCACTGGAGAACTGCATTCATCTCTGCTGTTTTGTCAGTTTCAGCCCCACCTGCCACCTGGATGATGGGGACGAAGTGGTGTGTGACCAGTGTGCCCCAGGATACACAGGGGATTGGTGCGAGAGGTACCCCTTCGCTCAGCCGGTTTCCAAAAATGTTTACAATGAATTCTGTGTTTGTTTTTGAATGTGTAGTTATGTGTGGCTTTAGAGTTTTTGATATGTAATTATTATTTTATAGACTCAGAGAAGCCAGTCGATCAATTAAAAAATTAATGTTGAAGTCCATGGGAATACTTTGATCTCTCTGAGCTAACCTGAGTTCTCATCAGTAGCAATGGGAAACAGCCAGGAGTTCATACGTCTGTTCACACATTTGAATGTCCTTTTACTCTGGGTAATTCCACAAGTGAGAGCTAGTTTGATATAAGTGTCTCCTGGCGCCTGGAGGCCAGGAGCTGTCTTTCCCGTGTGAGTCTTGGTGCCAAGTCTGGCTGGTCTCCATGGGAGGTGGCCTTCCTGAGTGGTGGGATGTGGGTTGAGTTGCCCGGGTCTAGAGCCTGTCCCAGGAGATTGTTGGCTTATTTGGACGCACTCCCCATGTTTCACAATGAGTGATGGGATCTGTGAATGCCTGAACTGGGAGCCGCGTTCCTCTCCCAGTAAATCTTATGTGAAGAATCAGTCTGATTGATTAACCACTCAGAGAGTCCCTGCATGGTGGGGTACAGTCTATAGTAATTGCATTTGTGTGCATCTCTGTCTCCATCTTTTATACAGATGTGCAGACGGTTACTATGGAAACCCAACAGTGCCTGGAGACTCCTGCGTCCCATGTAACTGCAGTGGTAACGTCGACCTCTTGGAGCCTGGGAGCTGTGATTCCGTCACCGGAGAATGCCTGCGATGCCTTGGGAACACCGACGGCCCTCACTGTGAGAGGTGTGCTGATGGTTTCTATGGGGACGCGGTGACCGCGAAGAACTGCCGTGGTGAGTGTGTGGGCTGTTGCGGGTGGGTCCACTACTTACCACCTTGTGAAGACTCCACTCATCTTGTGCTCAGTTGCTACATCATTTTGGACTCTTTTTTGACCCCATGGACTGTAGCCCACCAGGCTCCTTTGTCCATGGGATTTCTCAGGCAAGAATACTGGAGTGGGCTGCCAGTTCCTCCTTCAGGGAATCTTGACCCAGGGATTGAACTTGAGTCTCCTGCATTGGCAAGTGGATTCTCTACCCCTGAGCCACCGGGGAAACTCCCCCATCCATCTACCCACCATCAAACAGTGCTCGGCCCAGGAGGTCACTTGGCCCCATCTGCACTGGGTTAGCTCGCTCAGTTACTCCAAACGGAGGTCAAGTGGCCTAGAAAACACGCAGCCTCCCATTTCAGGAGGAAGCGGTACTCCACAGAGCGCTGGCACTGCTCCCAGGGACTGAAGTGGTGAAAGAAGCCTGTCCTGTTTGTCAGGTAGATGCTGAGGGCTTCTTAAGGCAGATGGGATTTCAAGATGTGGAGTGGGAAACCGGGAGAGCCTAGCCCTCAAATTGGCACATCTCAGTGGCCTTTGCCTGAACTGCTGACTCCACGTTGCTCTGTAGGGCTCACCTCAGTCCCTTGAAATGACAAACCATGTAGAATCAGTTAATGAGAAAAGCAAATTTCAAATTCCCAGGATGACGAACGTATAGCCTTAAGGCTGATACAGCTCTCAGTTTTATTTTTTGCATGGTTGTTGAACAAGGATGAAAAAGTAAAAATTGCANGAAATGACAAACCATGTAGAATCAGTTAATGAGAAAAGCAAATTTCAAATTCCCAGGATGACGAACGTATAGCCTTAAGGCTGATACAGCTCTCAGTTTTATTTTTTGCATGGTTGTTGAACAAGGATGAAAGAGTAAAAATTGCGGTGATACGTTGTTTTGATGCATGCATGCGAAGTTGCTTCAATCATGTCTGACTCTGTGACCTGTAGACTGTAGCCCCCAGGCTCCGTCTGTCCATGGGATTCTCCAGGCAAGAAACTGGAGTGGGTTGCCATGCCCTCCTGCAGGGGCTCCTCCCCACACAGGGATTGAACCCGTGTCTCTTATGTCGCCTGCATTGGCAGGCGGGTTCTTTACCACTATCACTACGTTTTTGATAGTGAAGTCTCTCAGTCGTGTCTGACTCTTTGTGACCCCATGGACTATAGTCTGTCAGGCTTCTCCGTCCATGGGATTTTCCAGGCGAGAATACTGGAGTGGGTTGACATTTCCTTCTCCAGGGGATCTTCCCAACCCAGGGATTGAACCCAGGTCTCCCGCAAACAGACTGTTTACCATCTGAGCCACCAGGGAAGCCCCTTTTGATGATTTCCTATAAATACTGAAGCCCTACTGTGCTATTACAATGTAGAAACACAAGAGGGAGCCAGGGATACAGAAAAGATGCTGCCTAGAAGGACAAGACATGAACAAGGTGTTAATCGCCCTGGGCTTAGGAGCCTGACGTTCAGCATCTTGACTGATTATCATAGGAGATGATAATTATCATGATTATGATAACCTGTGATTGTGTAAAGCTTCAAAGTTTACCGAATGCCTTCACCGTCCTCATGGCTTTTCTTTTCATGCTTATTGCAAACCTTGATAGTTCATATGTCACTTATCACATGTCTGTTACTTCCCAGGCACTATGCTAAGTATTGTGATGGGAGCTGGAACTTTATCAGACTTGAAAATCCCAAGTCTAGTCGGGAGCTATACAGGATGGTGTATCAGGGAAGCACATGTGTGGGTTCAGGACTTTAGGGTCTGAATAACACAGGGTAGCCTCCAGGGTTACATGGTCACCAAGCAGCCGTGTTATATTAGGCAAATTTATTAACCTCTCCTAGCTGCTATTTCCTCATGCGTAAAATGGACATAAGTATATGTGTACACTAGGCCTTTCTGGACTTCAACGTGGGATAGCTCCTCTAGGCCCTCCTGCGCCTGCGCAGCCACTGCTCCTCTGGTTGCTCCTCTGGTTGTTCGGGCTCAGGGTGGCTCCTCAGGGTCACCGCCCCTGGCCTCGGGCGCGAGCTGGTTCCTCCCAGCTGCCGCCCCTGGCCTTGGGCTTGATGTGGCTCCTCAGGGTCACCGCCCCTGGCCTCGGGCGCGAGGTGGCTTCTCCCGGCCACCCCTGACCTCGGACGCGGGGTGTCTCCTCCCAGCGCCCCTGACCTAAGATGCGGGGTGTTCCCACGTTGAAGGTCAGGAGTGGCGGCGGTAAGGATATACCCCTAGTCCAAGGTAAGGAGCAGCAGCTGTGCTTTGCTGGAGCAGCCGTGAAGAGATACCCCACGCCCAAGGNCTGATGCTGGGAGGGATTGGGGGCAGGAGGAGAAGCGGACGACAGAGGATGAGATGGCTGGATGGCATCACGGACTCGATGGACGTGAGACTGAGTGAACTCTGAGAGATGGTGATGAACAGGGAGGCCTGGCGTGCTGCGATTCATGGGGTCGCAGAGTCGGACACGATTGAGCGACTAAACTGAACTGAACTGAGGCCTTTCTGAAAAATAAATGGGATAACAAATTTAAGGTTCTAGACCGTAAATAAATTGTAGCAATTATAATTGCTAGCAATAAGAGTAGTAATTTTTATTATTTTTCTGTATCAATAGTGTCTGCTATAAATGCAAGCCATGCATGTAATTGAAAATTTTCTTGTAGCCACCTTTAAAAAATTATAAAGAAATTAGATGAAATACAGGTTAATAACACATTGTATTTAACTCAATATATAGAAAGTATTATTTTATCCATGTAATCAAATTTTCAAAGTGCTAATGAGGTGATTGCTTTCTTTTTTTTAATAATGAGTCTTCAAAACTCAGTGCATCTTTTATAGCCTATTCTAATTAGAATGGGCTTCCTAAGTGACTCAGTGGTAAAGAATCAGCCTGCAATGCAGGAGGCACAAGAGACCCGGGTCAATCCCTTGGTAGGGAAGATCCCCTGGAGAAGGAAATGACAGCCCACTCCAGTATTCGTGCCTGGGAAATGCCATGGACAGAGGAGCCTGGTGGGCTACGGTCCATGGGGTTGCAGAAGAGTCTGACACAACTTAGTGACTAAACAACAACAATAATAAGGATGCTAAATTTTTATCAGAAATACTTGATCTACATTTAGGCTACATAAAATTTAGTGTTGAAGAAGTGGATTCATGCACCCAAGTTTTTCAAACACATTTACAAGTTTTCCTTTGTGGACATCCAGCCTGACATAGATGTGTGATCCGTGGTAGATTATATCATCTTTCTAAGTCTTAGATTTCTCACCAAATAGAAAAATAGATTTTTCACCAAATAGAAAAAAGTTAGTGTTCCCCTTCTGTGTTTGTTATGAAGGTTAATTCACTTACTCCACATTTTGACTGTAATGTGACAGACACAAGCTGATGGGTGTATCCCCTGCAAAGCCTGCCAGACACAGTGTGCTTGGGCCTGAGATATTTTTTGACGTTTTTCTTACACCGTTATGCCATCGGACAGAGAGCGTGCATTTTCTAAGCCCAAGCATTCCTGAATAGTACACATCCTGGGATATCTTATCAGTGAACATATTACAAATCTTAATTAAGTGCATGTTGACAGCTGTGGTATGAATATCAATTAAACTTTTCTTGGAAAGGACTCAGGTCTTAGAATAAGAAATATTTCATTAAATCATGAACTATAATATTAATTATCTACATGGCTATAATTCAACTTAAAATATTTACATATGATTGGAATGAGCAAGTGGCTAAATCAATTTTGAAATCTTTGCATGTTTTTTATGAGGATTGGTTGATTTACATTGGCAGCTCATTTTTTAAATTTCAAGGGATTCATGAAATAGGTTAAGCTCATTTGCAGATTATTACCTTAATAGTTGCAGTACATTTTTTTTAATCTATGATGGTTCCTTTCACCAACCTTATGTTGACTCACTCAGAAAAAGAGTAAATTTTTAAAGTTACTGCAAAGCAATCATTTTGTTCTCATTTTCCTGTTTGAAACATGAATGTGTAAGGTTTCTCCTTTGGGGATTAAGGGATTATATAAGAGCCATATCCAGAAATAGGCACAAATATGTCTTCTGTGTGTGTTAGCCTGTGAATGTCATGGCCAAGGCTCCCTTTCTGCCGTCTGCCACCCGGAAACTGGACTCTGTGAGTGCAAACCACACGTGACCGGACAGCGGTGTGACCAGTGCTTGGTAAGATGCTTCCAGGTCCTCGCGTACAATTCATGTGTGCATCAGTGTTGACGTCTGGAACTGGTTCAGATGAAAGGGGATCACGACTGCCAGAAAGAGTGGGTGCCGGCAGCACGGTGGTGAGAGCAGCTGTGCGTCCCGATCTGGAGAGTGTGTATCAGTTCCCAGGGTGGTGGGATGATGTCACGGGTCCTCTGTGAGCTTGTGACACATGCAGGTGCTGATTTCGGAAATGCTCTAGTAGGTACTTTTGTTTTTGTCTCTCAGTCCCTAAGTCATGTCCGACTCTTTGCCACTCCATGGACAGCAGCATGCCAGGCTCCTCTGTCCTCTGCTGTCTCCTGGAGTTTGCTCAAACTCATGTCCATTGAGTTGGTGGTTAGTAGGTTGCTGCTGCTGCTGCTCAGTTGCTTCAGTCATGTTTGACTTTGCGCAACCCCATGGATNCAGCAGCATGCCAGGCTCCTCTGTCCTCTGCTGTCTCCTGGAGTTTGCTCAAACTCATGTCCATTGAGTTGGTGGTTAGTAGGTTGCTGCTGCTGCTGCTCAGTTGCTTCAGTCATGTTTGACTTTGCGCAACCCCATGGATAGCAGCCCACCAGGCTCCTCTGTCCCTGGGAATCTCCAGGCAAGAATACTGGAGTGGGTTGCCATTTCCTTCTCCAATGCATGCATGCATGCTAAGTCGCTTCAGTTGTGTCTGACTCTGTGTGACCCCATGGACAGCAGCCCACCAGGCTCCCCTGTCCCTGGATTCTCCGGGCAAGAGTACTGGAGTGGGTGCCATTGCTTCTCCATAGTAGGTACTAGTCATTGACTAAAATCTGTCCTGTCTTCCTCTGCTCTGCCCCCGTGAAACAGTACGGCTACTATGGACTGGACTCGGGGCTCGGGTGCCTGCCCTGTAACTGCAGTGCCGGCTCCCTGTCAGATGACTGCACGCCGGAAGGCCAGTGTCTCTGCGTCCCAGGTGTGGCCGGGGAGAAGTGTGACAGGTGTGCCCGTGGCTTCTATACCTACCAGGACGGCGGCTGTACCCGTAAGTGCTGGGATTCAGTGTTTCAGACTTACATGTAATGCCTAAACTTTTCTTGGAACTCTCCTTCAGCTTCGGACTAATTCTATTAAGTTCCTTTACAGTTTTTCTTCACATGTAGGATGTCATTCTTTTCTGCTGTTTCCCAATCCCTGTTCTGGAAAGTCCATAAGCCTTGGTCGGGCTGTACTAACTGTGTGAGCTTAGGCTAATGACTTGCCTTAGCTTCGGTCTCCTCATCCATAAAGTTGAGGAGCCGATTAAATTCCATCCAGGAGTTACTGTCAAGGTGGTACTTAGAGTTCTTGGCATAGTGATTGGCACATAGAGGCTCAGTAAGCCTTAGCTGTCTGCTCTCCCCGCCTGTGGAGGCCTTGCCTGGCCTTCTCTCTGTTTCTCCACTGCCTCCTGATCATCTCTCATGCAGCAGCCTCTCTTCAACAAGGAGGAGCCTCCGCCTCTCATGAGACATGGTGGGGTCCTGGGGGTCATGAGGTCTCTTCAGGAACTACAGGAGTGGTTGCGATTGTTAACACAGGCAGACACCGCAGCAGCAGCATCTTGACTCCCTTGGTTGACCCGACGGTTCTGATCCCTGACAAGACCCCGTATCTCTCTCGTAGCCTGCGACTGCGCTCACACCCAGAACACCTGTGACCCAGAGACCGGGGAGTGTGTGTGCCCGCCTCACGTGCGGGGTGCAGCGTGCGAGGAGTGCGCAGACGGACACTGGGGCCACGACCCAGAGCTCGGATGCCAGGTGCGTGCTGCCCCCTGCATGCTTTCCCCGCTGAGAACCGCTCTGCTGTGTCAGGTTTCATTCTGTTTCTTTTATCTGTGTGCTTAGTTTTAACCTGTTGAGTGGCTTCATGATTTCTAGTCATAACTCAACACCCATGGTGGGAATCAAAGTGGAAGAAGTGACAACCTTAAAACATAATATTCTAAATTTTCTTCAAGAGCCTACCTTTGAGAAATTGATAGGTTAGTAGATCAAAATTTTATTTTACTGCCTTTTAAATATATTCTCCAATATATGCTATCTACCAGGAGAAGGACATAAGGTGCTTTCCTGGGGCTGGGCATATATGTCCCATCTTCCGTGGTTTTATTTTTCTGTGTTACTTTTGTCTGTTAAACGTAGAGTTTGCATTTTGAAAACAGGGAACGTTACTTGTCTTCTAACATGATTTTGCTGGACTGCTTTGACCTACTAAGTAGATTGAATTTCAGTCCACAACTGTGGCCCAGCATGCAGGGGTTTGACGATGTCCAGCAATATGGGTCCTGTCTCTTGATGGCTTGTGTCGTGAGTCCAAAAAGCAGTAGAGAGCGCGGTCTGTTTGCTTGTATGGTTTCTCCAGGTTTTCTGTCATCCCTGTATGTACACATTATGAAAATGTAAAAAGCTACCTTTTGGTTTATTTCACTGTTTTCTCTTCCAGGCCTGTAATTGCAGCAGCGTGGGGTCAGCCAGCCAGCAGTGTGATTTAGTCACCGGCCGCTGCCACTGTAAGCCTGCATTCAGTGGACGGGCCTGCGACCAGTGCTCCCCAGGGTACAAAGGCTTCCCCAACTGCGTGGCCTGTGACTGTGACCCGAGGGGGACCCTGGCCGACACCTGTGACCAGGACCAGGGTCTCTGCAGCTGTGCCCAGGAAACCGGAGCCTGCTCTTGCAAGGTACTGGCCTCGACCCCACTTCCTTTCCACCCTCTCACTCGTCATCGTGACTTCGGGGCTTTCACTATTTAAATAAGCACCTGGCTTCTAGATGCTTCTCTTAATGAGTTTGCACCGCCTTCTGGGTCTGAGGTTAAATTCTGTGTGTGCTCTTCTAGAGTGATGGATGATGCTTTAGATGGAATTTGTACAGTTTATTACAAGTGTCAAATGATGGAACTGATTTGAAAAACACGCCAAGTTTTCTATCATGTGTCTCAAGTTGGCTGAGTAGCCAATCTGTCTTGAATATACAGGTAAAATAGATAACAGGGCTTCAGGAAAATGTATGGTTATACAGCTGGTAAGTAACTATTCTCTTGTGCCTGCTGGGCAGACTGGAGGAAATTTGCACTGATTATTCTCCCAGGAGATTAGATTTCAACATCACACCTAACTCTGTATTTTCATTCGTTTTCCCATTGTGCTTTGTTACTAGAAGGTCCTTGACCACTTTCTCTGGTCCTTTCCTTGGGCCCAGGAGATGGAAGCCTGGTCCTGGGCTGATTGGTGGTGGGGGATGAGGGAGGGGAAACTCGAGTGGGTCGGGGGTGATGGGATCCTCAGTGGATGGTTCCCCGCATCTGTGGTCTCAATTCTCACCACAGACGGCCAGTGCAGGACAACCGGCCCAAGGCTTTTCACCTGAATGCTCACCAGTGCCCTGGGGACTCACTCCAGGAGGATCTGGCCCCGTCCTGGAGACTCACTAGGGTGTCTGCATTTTCCTGAAGCTTCTGAGATGATTCAGATGATTAGCTGAGCTTGGGAATCACTGAGTCTGAGAAAACTGATGCTCAGAGAGGTTGAGGAGCCAGCCTAAGAAGCAGCTGGTTCACCCGTGCTTGTTCATCCAAAACGGCTTCTGTGTTTGATTCCATTTCTTTTTGCTCAGAAACCGCGTCTCCTTTTCTCAAGTAGAAGTGAGTCTGTCGCTTTGTCCCTTTTAGGAAAATGTCGTTGGTCCTCAGTGCGGTGAGTGCCGAGCTGGCACCTTTGCTCTGGACGAGGCGGACCCTCGGGGATGCACGCCCTGCTTCTGCTTCGGGCTGTCACAGCTGTGCTTGGAGGCCGAGGGCTACATGAGGACGCCGGTGAGTTACACGCGCATTAAGCGTTCTGTTTTTGACCCTCTACCCTCGGGAGCTGGGTGCAGGTGGGAGAGACAGTTAAGTACTTGTGTTGCATTTTCCTCTTACTGGGTCAGAAATTCCAGGAAGCTGATTTGAGATCATTAAGAATCAGAACTCTAGGATTTCCCTGGTGGTCCAGTGGCTAAAGGCTCCGAGCACGCAATGCAGGGGGGCCAGGTTTGATCCCTGGTCAGGGAACTAAATCCCACATGCCACAGTAAAGATTCCACGAGGTGCGATTAAGGCCTGTGAGGCCTAAAAAATAAAAGACTCAGAGCCCTGCCTCTGCTGTCCAGGAAGTAAACGGAGCAGGAACGAAGACATCAGTGTTGCTCTGTGCTAACCCGCCCACAGCTTTAGTTGGAAGATGAAGTTGCAGTATATCAGTGGTCTCCTTCGTGTAGCTGAACATTGCCCAGCACTTTCAGTTCATTTTAGTCCAGCTGTTTAACTTTAAAAGAAAAGCCTTTCTTATTCCTGTTTGAGTAATGAAGCCATCTCACCGGAAACAGCAAAGCCTCTGACGGTCCAAGGTGCAGAGTTCACTCACGTTCTGAAGTGGCTTGTCCTCCCCTCCCTGACTAGGTGACGCTGGACTCAGATCAGCCTCTCCTGCGTGTGGTTTCTCAGAGTAACCTCAAGGGCACGACCGAGGGGGTGTACTACCAGGCCCCCGATGTCCTGCTGGACGCTGTGACCGTCAGGCAGCAGGTCCACGCGGAGCCGTTTTACTGGCGGCTGCCCGGGCAGTTTCAGGGAGACCAGGTGAGACAAACACCCAGCCTAGAACCCCGTCCACCTTTCCTGGGAGCAGAGGTGCCTGTGGAAGTCACAAGGGCCTGGGTTGGCCTATTCCTAACTGGAGTGGGTATTAGTCTTCTCTTCTGCGAGGGGATGGAGTGGTTAACAGTTAGAAAAAGTCCTCCAGATGAATGGTTCTTTTAACATTTCCATTAATTTTAAGGGGCTTCCCTGGTGGCTCAGATGTTAAAGAATCTGCCTGAGATGCAGGAGACCTGGTTCAATCCCTGTGTCAGGAAAATCCCCTGGGAGAAGGGAATGGCTACCCACTCTAGTATTCTTGCCTGGAGAATCTCCATGGACAGAGGAGCATGGCAGGCTACAGTCCATCGGGTCACAAATGACTTAGCACACACACACATCAATTTTTAAAAGTCTTTTCAGGTGAAAGTCATATTCTTTTTCTGCTTTTTAAAGCAACAAACTTTTTTTTTTTCACTCAACAAACTTTTTTTTTTTTTTACTAATAGAGGCTCAATACAAGCCTGGGTGCTATGGCCTATGAGGGTCTTCTCAAGAATTTGTCACCTATTTGGGGGGAAGAAAAGAAACTTGAAGACATTGTTTGTATTTTTGCTTATATAAATACATGAGTCTGTGTGTGAATTCATCCTGATTTTTGAAACTTGGAAAAATGTTCTCCAGTGGTTATTCTGCTGCTGCTGCTGCTAAGTCGCTTCAGTCATGTCCGATTCTGTGCGACCCTGTAGACGGCAGCCCACCAGGCTCCCCCGTCCCTGAGATTCTCCAGGCAAGAACACTGGAGTGGGTTGCCATTTCCTTCTTCAAGGCATGAAAGTGAAAAGTGAAAGGGAAGTTGCTCAGTCATGTCTGACTCTTCACGATCCCATGGACTGCAACCTACCAGGCTCCTCCATCCATGGGATTTTCCAGGCAAGAGTACTGGAGTGGGGTGCCATTGCCTTCTCTGCCAGTGGTTATAGTCATGTTTAATTCAAAGGAGCTTGAAAATCATTAGAATGATTGTCATGTTGCTTTGTTACTTTGGCGTTCACCTTTGTTGGCATCATCAAGAGAAGACACTGGGAGGTGATGGGTTTGGCTGGGACTTTGATGGTGGTGGTGGTGGTTTCAAAGGTGTACTTATTCCCAACCCATCAACTTGTATTCAATACATACATGCAGCTTTTTACAGCCAAACACACCTTTATAAAGTGGTTTGTAAAACTTTTAAAGGATTGCATACTTAAGAACTACAGCTTACATCAACTTAAGAATCCAGAACTAAGTAGAATTAGAAGGAAGCACATGTCAAATAACATATTACACTCACGTGATGTATTTTTAAGAGACAAGATTTCCTTCAAATGGCAGCAGGCTTATGCTGAAATATCTTTAAACCGAGGCTATGTCAGAGATGTAAACAACACTTCTTTCCGACAGCTCCTGGCCTACAGCGGCACACTGCGCTACAGCGTGGCCTTCTATGCTTCCGATGGGATCGGCACCTCCAACCTGGAACCTCAGGTGCTCATCAAAGGAGGCCGGACCAGGAAGCAGGTCATCTACGTGGACGCGCCAGCCCCCGAGAACGGAGTGAGGCAGGAGCAGGAAGTGAGGATGAAAGAGGTGACTGAGTGCTCTTTCCACATACGCTTTTTGGGCTGGGAACTCTGCATGTAATGAAATAATGAAGCTGCTGTAAATAAGAGAGAGTGAAGGAGAAGGCTTTGGGTCAAAATTCCAATGGGTTTAGCAAGGTTTCTAAAAGGATTCAAATTTCTGTTCTCAAGAAATGCATATGAGGCTCATGTTAATTTAGTGCGAATGCAGCTTAAATCCTTTATCTGAATACAGGAGTCTCAGCCTTATAAGTATAATGGTTCTGGGTTTTTGGATGCCCTTGAATTTGGGACGTGTGTGTTCCTTCCTCCAGGAGAGGTTTACTGATTGTTCTCTGTGTGGCTGGCCCGAGCGTAGGTGTTATGAGGTTGTTGATAAATGAGGTAGTGGGACTACTGCACCCAGCAAGTGACAGGAGAGTTTCCATAGTTAAATTTAGGGTCACGCACAGAACTGGGCTTACTGCTGAAGAAATCTCTAAAGGAATTAAGTTCATGTGCCTCTGAGGATCTGTACCCTAACTTTATTTGAATGTGCTTCTCATCCACAGAATTTTTGGAAGTATTTTAACTCTGTTTCTGAAGAACCTGTCACACGCTCAGATTTTATGTCTGTTCTTAGCAACATTGAGTACATCCTCATCAAAGCCTCTTATGGCCAAGGATTACAGCAGAGCAGGTACTTGGAAATTTCTAGAAGTTTTAATCTATCTTTCTTATTAGAAAGTGTTCCTTAAGGACTTGGTTCACTTCATCTCCCATTACCCCATGTTGTTAACATATATATTTCTGTTCC
Organism: Neotragus pygmaeus; assembly: GCA_006410875.1. Classification (NCBI taxonomy): domain Eukaryota; kingdom Metazoa; phylum Chordata; class Mammalia; order Artiodactyla; family Bovidae; genus Neotragus; species Neotragus pygmaeus. The sequence continues at coordinate 365,147 of SJYV01031242.1, read as the reverse complement.
TCACTAAAATCTTACTAAATATTAATATTATTATGAAGTATGTGAAAATGACATAGATTATCCATGTCCTATAGTAATGTGGAGATAACTTGTAAGTACATGAGGATGATACCTTCCATATAAACAGCAAAACCGTTCTACTGTTTTCTGCCCTTCAACTGCAAGGCCCATTGTTTGCCGCAGCGCATCAGGAATGCCATCCCTTGCTCATTTGGTATCATGAACTTTTCCCCTAAAGAAAGCCGCCTAAGTTATGGCCAGGCTAGTACTTCGAGCTCTTGGAAGTGTGCTCTCTGTAACATGGTTCTTAAGTTCTGAAAATCTGGCTGAGGACTTTCCCTGTGGAATGACTAATGTGCTTTGTGTGTGTTTTTACCCATTTCCTTTATAACTGTGAACGGGAACGACCCTCCACCTGGCAGGAAAGTTCTGGTTTTCTAGGTGCGCCAACATGACTGTGTGATATGCTGTTTCTGAAAACTCTCTTTGTAAATATTAGTGCCTGCTTTCACACTTTTTAACCCAACGGTTTCACAGAATCTCAAATATTTCAATGGAGGTCGGCAGAAAGGCGGAAGAGTCACACGCAGGCGGGGAGGTGGCCTTCCTGCTGGAGAAGTGTGTCTGTCCTCCTGGCACAGCTGGACTCTCGTGTCAGGTAGGAGATGGTGGTTGAAACCTGGCTCCTGGTTTGGGGTTGAAATATGCTTGATCAGCAGCTCTGACTGATGAATAGTGCCGTGCATTTATGTTATGTCATTTTTTTTTCCCTTTTGAAAATTACTGTGGTAGGATAGGCGTTTATTATCGTGACTTTCTAAAGATTATTAACTTTCTAAAGTGTGCAGTTCAGTAGTGGGTGGATCAGTTCAGTCACGCTGCTGTACAACCAACCTTCAGAATTCTTCATCTTATAAAACTGAAACTCTGTACCCATTAAACACTTACCCCTATGCCCACCCCCAGACTCACCCTTCTACTTTCTAACTTATGAAAATGCTACTCTAGGCCCTTCATATAAGTGGAGTCATGCAGTATTTATCTTTTGGCGACTGGCCAATTTCACAGGGCATGATGGCCTCAAGGTTCATCTATGTTATAGGCCATGTCAGAATCTCATTCCTTCTTAAGGTTGACTCATTCCACTGGATGGATGGACCACATTGTGTTTATCCATCCATCCATTAGTGGACATTTGAGTTGCTTTCACCTTTGGCTATTGTCAATAATGCTGCTACAAACATGAGTGTACAAATATGTCCAAGACCCTGGATTCAGGTCTTTGGGGTTTATACCCAGAAGCAGAATTGCTGGATCATGTGATAACTCTTTAGCTTTTTGATGACCCACCACACTAACCATCATACTGCTTTCCACAGTCCCCACCAGCAAAGCAGCAGTGTTCCAGTTTCCCCACCTCCCCACCAACACTTACTGTTTTCTGGGTTTTTTTGTTTTGTTTTGTTTTTTTGATAGTAACCATGTGAGCTGGCATCTCATGGTGGTTTTGATTTGCACGTCCATGATGATTAGTGATGCTGAGCATCTTTTCATGGGCCAGTCATCTATGCATCTTTGGAGAAATGGGTATTCAGATCCTCTGCCCATTTCTTAATTGGGTTTTTTTTTTGTTCACTTCCTTCCCTTTTGCTTCCCTCCAGGACTGCGCGCCTGGTTACCACAGAGGGAAGCTTCCGGAAGGTGATGGCAGGAGGCCACGCCCTCTGCTGGCCCCATGTGTGCCCTGCAATTGCAACAACCACAGTGACGCCTGTGACCCGGAAACCGGGAAGTGTCTGGTACGCTGGTTTGTGTGGGTGCTTGCCTGACACTCAAAATTACAGCGGGCTGAGTGTCTGCTTTTCTGGTTTGAGATCACACCAGTTCCTTGACTTAGAGTATTTAAATCTAGCTAAATGTAAAGTATACAAATATTTCCTTCAGAAAGGTCTAGCTAAGTGGCCTGCCATTATTGGTGGGAATTCTTTTATAAATTCTTTGAATGTGTTTATGGGTAGCAATTTGGAAATGAGTTAAGTGTCTCTTGTTTTTACCTGCAGTAGAGGTGGTACATGAGAACTTGCTGTCATAGAATTTGAAGGGTCATCTGGCTGTTTTTAGATGAGTTAAGGCCAAAGGTGAAAATGTATTTCTCTGTGTAAGGTATTGCTCTCTCCTTGCCTTTGTTAAAAAGTGCATGTTTTCCTGGAGGTCTTTGTGTGCATTTGCTTCCTGGCTCTCTCCCCCTGGACCATCAGTGACATAAGGAGAGCTCTGACCACTGAAAAGGACCAAGAGCCTCAGACAGAAGGCTCATGACGTTGACTGAAGACAAACTCTTGTGTCCAGGGTTTTGCTTTAGCCATTAAGATCTTATTGATAACACAGAATAATCCGATATTTTTTCCTTACTCATGAAATCTCATTCTTTATGATAACTCATGTGGGAACATTGGTTCCCTGTCTAAATTGTGCCAAGACTGACTTGATGCAGGCAAAATAGCTCATTTAAGGAAAATGAGCTGCCCACCAAGACATACCAAAGCCTCCTAGATCCTGGCTGTAGCCTCATCACAGGAACCAGGGCTCCCACAGCAGATCTGTCTTCCTCTTCTTTTATTCGGAAGCATCTTTCATATGCGGAATTTAAAGGCAATCTCCCCCGGGAAAACTGTTAACCCATAGCCATGTACAGGTGAATTTAAAAGCTGAAATGCTGCATGGATTTCCTCAATTAAAAAGATGTGTGTTCACCTTTGCTGACTCCATTAGATATCTGGGATTAAAGAATTGTTCCAGTCATTCAAGGTAAAATGAAGATGCAGATGGCTACAACACTATTAAAAAAATTTATTCATTCGAATCAGTTCATGCCCCAGGCAAAAGTAAAGTCCTAGTAATGAAAATGAGAATATCTCATTTAAGGATTTAAGGAGAATTGACTTCAGACAACTTCGGGCAAGACGTAATTAGCTAGGAAGGTCCCTTGGCCCATCAGAGAGACAAAGGTCATGTGGATAGTTGGGGAAATTCATGGTTCTTTAGTGATGCATCTTTCCTTGGGGCAACTAATCATTTAACAAGATTAGGTACTCCTAGGGGCACTGAATCAGAGAAGGCAATGGCAACCCACTCCAGTACTCTTGCCTGGGAAATCCCATAGGCGGAGGAGCCTGGTCGGCTATAGTCTATGGGGTCGCGAAGAGTTGGACACAACTGAGCGACTTCACTTTCACTTTTCACTTTCATGCACTGGAGGAGGAAATGGCAGCCCACTCCAGTGTTCTTGCCTGGAGAATCCCATGGATAGAGGAGCCTGGCGGGCTACAGTCCATAAGGTCACAAAGAGTCAGACATGGTTCGTGACTCAGCATGCACACGCACGTTGGGTGAATGCAGTCTTATAATGAATGAAGGCCACAGAGCTGCCAGTGTTCAGGATTTTTAAAATATGACAAAAAATGCTCACCCTCCCTTGAGAACAAAAAAAAAACTGTCAACTGATATGAATTGGGGTGTTGCTGGGCTGTCTCCAGGTGAGAAGCTGTTCTAACAGTTTCCTATTGTTTTCTTTTCCTTTTGAAACGTGGGATCCCAGAACTGTGGCCACAACACCACTGGCGACCACTGCGACAGGTGTGCCCCTGGGCACTATGGGAAGGTGACCGGCTCGGCCAGCGACTGCTCTCCATGCACCTGTCCTCGCAGCTGGCCGGCCAGGTGAGCACACAGGTGTGCTGGCATGCCTCTGCCGCCCACCACCGAAGCCGGATTGCTTCCACGGTCAGCTTCACTTTCCAGGGTTTCCACGTGATCCATCTTAGTGGATACTCGTCGTGTGTCCAGAAAGGCTAATTTTAAGAAAAAAGTGTTCATTCTCCGAATATTCAAAGAGAATCTTTGCAAAAACAAAGTATCTGTGTGTTAGCACTGTTAGAATGAAACTAATAAAAGAGGAGGTTCAGCTTTGGTTTCTTTGAAGACTAATTTTAGCCTCCAACCTCCATATACCGTGTGTCCAGAGATGAATTATTATTAATTTTATGAAGAATGTTATGAAGAATTCAGTTCCTATTTAATGTAAGGTGTTGGGATTAGAATGTATATATGCTGATGACTGATGAAGTTCAGAAATGTTGCGTGGTGGTGAAATTTGGGCCAGATTCCACCTTGCACACACAATGTGCTTGTACAGAATTATCTGAACACATAAAAAAACAGAGATTTTTAGTGGAAATTGGAATATCTGGAGGTCCTTTTTGGTTTCGGTGAAAATTATAATTCATAAATAACATTTCATTCTTGCTTAGGGTATTTGGTAAGGCATTGAACATGTATAGATCAAATACCAACTTTTGGTATACCGAAGTGAAGTTTTCCTTTTAATTTGATTGAATTTTGTCTCTTTTGTTGTCTCCAAGTAAGTGTTGCTTGATGTTGAATGCTTAATGAGAGGCACTGTGTAAACTTCTCTTGCAAACTGTCAGGCATCTTAAAATTTATTGCTTACTGTTTACTGTTACATAACTTTTTGTATTAAATCTGTGTATAAATGTTGAATCATTAATTCCACCCCTGCCATCTGAGCTATAGGAATACTTGCAAATGTGCATAAAGATGGGCACTGCTTATGTTGTTGTTTAGTTGCTCAGCCGTGTTCGACTCTTTGTGATCCCCTGGACTGTAGCCTGCTAGGCTTCTCTGTCCATGGAATTCTCCAGGCAAGAATACTGGAGTGGGGTGGCATTTCCCTCTCCAGGGTGTCTTTCTGACCCAGGACTGGAACCTGTGTCTCCTGCTTCACAGGTGGACTCTTTACTCCTGAGCTACCTGGGAAGCCTGGCATTGCTAGCACTCCCAAGAAATTGGAGGTGTGGAACTGAAATATACCTACAGGGGATTGATTAAATGCCTCAGGTGTCTTTTGGTAGACACCTAGAGTGAAATATTATACCAATACTGAGAAAAGAATAAGGCATATCTGTGTGTACAGAATTGGAGAAATGCCGGTCAAATTATGAAATTGAATATATGAGGTGAGGTGATGCCATTTGGGGAAGCATTCAAATCCATATGTGTGTCCACATCCACAGCTCCATGGCTATACATGCCTGGAATGTCAGGATGGGTATTTCTCCTTTCTACTTTGCACCGTCCTGTATTTGTGTATTTTACTTCTTCAATCACAGAAGGTCCACACCATCCCCACAACCTCCCTCACGCTGGTAAATTAATAGCTACACTATTAGGAAGTGGCTGTGAGATTGTGAACACGCCATGTGTGCTGTGCATCTGAGAGGCCCCCAGAGATGTGCATTTTTTCCTATTCATACACATTTTGTGTTTCCACTGAAGTCTGTCTCCTTAGTGCTGAAGGAGGAAAAAGGTCAGAAGTGAAGTGGGGCTCATAGCAACCAACTGACTCATGCTGGGAACTTCTCTTACCAGCCAGATACCCTGGCATTTTTTTTAGTGGCTTGCAGGTACCCAGCTGAGCCTCCAGGTGGTGACTTCAAAAGTGGAGGCTAAAGTGGTTAGAAAAAAGGAATACACTAGAAGCTGAAGTCCCAGAGTGAGGGCTCGGCATCTGAACAGATTGTTCAGTTTTGAGAGGCTCCATCTTATTGCTACTAAAGCTCCTCACCTGACTCCCTACCTTGGGTCCTGTCACCCTCGAGCCCACCTTCACTCTCTGCTCTTTCCAGACTTCCCCCCCTGGCCTTTCACTGCAGTCGGGTGAATCCCCAGCACTCTTCCAGCTCACTTCTCCCTGCTGGTCCCACGATTGCTCATGGTCAGCTAGAGTTCTCCAGCCACCCTTTCATCTAATCAGTCAGATAATTCATGCAAGTCTCAAAGAGGCCCCTTTCCACTTGAGAAGCTTTCTCGTTTGGTGACTAATTGGTTGTCCTCTGTAAACGGGTCTCCATCCCCTCAACGCTCATGTGGTTGTCCCTGGATAGGCATCAGTGAATATCTTCTGGACCCACTTGTATTGACTACATGGTGGTTTTGCTTCTGCTCAACAGAGTTTAAGCACTAAAAAGCTTGCCCAGGTGTCCAGTTTGTAATCACTTATTTTTTAGAACAGTATCATGTACTCTTAAGAGTAATGAATAAGTACCTTAAGAAAGATCTGAAGTTGTATGTCTGAAAATTCAAAAAAATTCTTCTTTTCCAGCTACAGTCCCACTTGCATCTTGGAAGGCGATCATGATTTCCGCTGCGATGCCTGTTTTGTGGGTTACGAAGGACAGTATTGTGAAAGGTATGTCGCCCGCTCCTTTTATATGCATGCACAGGATATATTTACAGAAGTGATGGGGAGTCGTTACCAGTTTGATAATGCAAAACCAGACCTCCTGGGTAATAAGGCAGGTAAAGGCACTTCCTTGTGACCGTCTTGTCTTCCTTTGAGGGAAAAGAGTGCAGAGGGAGATGAGCAGACCCCTGTGCGCTCTGCACTTCACGGGGCAGAAGTGATGACTGTCCTTGGGTGGCTGCTCTGTGTATTCACTCACTCACTGGTGTGGACCCTGCCTTCTGTCCTCTCGTCTCCTTCTGCAGGTGCTCATCTGGTTACTATGGGAACCCTCAGATGCCAGGCGGCACCTGCCAGAGGTGTGACTGCAGCCCGCACGGCTCTGTCCACGGCGGCTGTGACCGTGGGTCCGGGCAGTGTGTCTGCCGGCCAGGGGCCACGGGGCTCCGCTGCGGGGACTGTGAACCGAGGCACATTTTGGTAGAAAGCGACTGTGTGTGTGAGTGTTACTCCTCCGAAGGGCTAAGGAGGGTTTCTTTTCTTGGATGGCTTCCTGATGCCCAGTGGTGTCTGCAGGCTAAGCTCAAGGGCTTAGTTGCTCTGCAACATGTGAGATCTTAGTTCCCTGCCCAGGGACTGAACCGGCATCTCCTGCATTGCAAGGTGGATTCGTAACTACTGGAGCCCCAGGGAAGTCCCTAGATGTTATTACAAGATGCTATGGGCACCCATGGGAGCCTGCGCAGACTCTTTGCTGTAACTTGAACATCCTCTTTCTTGTAGCCTGTGATGATGACTGTGTGGGTGTCCTGCTGAATGACTTGGCCCATGTTGGGGATGCCATCCTGTCTGTGAACCTCACCAGCACCATCCCTCTCCCATATGGGGTTTTGTCAGACCTGGAAAATAGAACAAAGTCTCTCCGGGTAGGTACTGTGAATACAGAGATGGATAGAAGCGTGTGTCATAGGAAGTTGAAGAGTTGGTTGGGACCCTAGGGGTCATTCCTTCTGACCTCCACCAGTGTGGGAGTCTCAGGCCCAGTGTCTGGAGCTGGGAGGTGCCCAGCCTTCTCCCTCTGAACCTGACCGAGAACTGCATCGTCCACATGATTACCTGTTTCACTGTGCAACAGCCCTGATTGTTCAAGACTTGATCCCCAGATGCCTGCTGTGTATAAATTCTTGCTCTGTGCTCCTCCTGCTGCCTTGTGGAAGAAGCCAAGGTCCACTCGCCCCTGTTGATAACAGGTCTTTGGACAGAAAGCAGCTCTCTTAACACAAACACAGAAAATGAATTGAGATGCCATTGTCTTTAATGTGCTGAGTGAAGAGGAACTGTTTTCCATCAATGTATTATTCTTAACTAGAGTTGCAGAGCGCAAAGGTTCCTCCTCCCTTGAAGACTATATAAAAATCTCTGAGGATAAATCATAGTTTTATGTTTAGTTAAAATCTGTGTTTTTGATCTGGGTCCAAAAGATGATGGGAAGGTAAGAAGTTGACTTGCTAGACAGCATTTTTTATTCTAATTGGTGGGGGGTGGGGGGGATGAATCTAAATTTGGCTCAAAGCCTATGCTTTAGAATTTGAGGTATTTAATTCACCGTGTCATGCCATAATGCCGATGTGTGTGTGTGTGTGTGTGTGTGTGTGTGTGTGTGTGTCTGCAATCCAGCTGCTTTGATGATCCACTCTTGTTAATATTGGTCCTTTCTCTATAGATTTAATGGAGTTAAGAAAGGTTAGGAAACTGTAAGAGGTGTTTCTATGTTATTTTTCCTGAAATAGAACAAAATGTTTTCAAAGATAAGGGGGGAAAAAAAGAAAGAAACAAATGTTGAAATTTCTTTTCCACTCACCAGAGACACAATCAATAAATACTACCTTCCGTCAGTTTAGTTTCCAACTGTACGACTATATTTTTTACCACGTGAGATGAACACTTGATTTCAGCTTGAACTCTTAAGTGATTTGCTCCTATTTAAAGCACTTTGTCAGCTCCTTTGTATGACTTTTTATGTTTATATAAAGTACTCAGGAGCTTGAGATTGTGAACCCTCAACTATTTTTTGTTTCCACTGTTGACCTACATAGTGACTTGGGCAGGTTAATAACTATTCTAACCATAGACAGTAATCTCGCCCTTTCACAGGTTGTTATAAGGTCTGAGTACCGTCACACAAAGAAATTAGAGGAGTGTTGGCATAAATTAAATACTTAATTGTTGTAATTATAAAGGCTTTTCTTTGCTTAATACTTTTGTATTTTAGGTTAGTAAGCATTTTTCTTTTTAGGTGTTAGCAATTAAATTAAAATTTATGTGACTCTGCTGTTGAAATTCAGCCAGATCTACCCAGGAACTGCAGCAGCTCTGCATGGCACAGCAGGCTTTACGTTTATATCCACATAGGAAATATAATGCGAAAGACCGCAGTCTGGAAACGTGTTGTGTAATCCAAACTTCAGTGAATGTGATTCATTTTATTTTTTAGCGCAATGTCAGGGAAAAGAGAATTTCTTTCCGTGAACAAAAAGGTAATGACAGGTGATTGTTAGTTAAGAACCAGCAGATTTATTTTGAAGCATTATAATTTGTTTCCTTCATTCTTTTAGGACTCTTTATTAAAAGAGAATACGCAAAAAGAACTGGTGAAAATTCGACTTGAAGGCGTCTCAGAACAAACGGAGGACCTGCGAAGAGAAGTAAGTTCTTCATATAAAGGGTCTGCTCCGCCTGCCCCCCAACCCCCAGCCCTTGTGACCACTGGCACGGGGACTTCTTGGAAGGTTATGAACAGATCAGGGCAGCCCCCTCCTCCCAGGAGCTGTGTTCCAGCTACTGTGAAGTCAGGTTACCTAGGTTCTGATGCAGCCAGTCTCTGGGCCTTGGTGGGAAGGGGCCCCTGATTAATTTCTGCTGCCTTCTCTGCTGAAGGAGGAGTTGGGCCGTCAGTTCACATCACCGCTTACTTCTTCTGTGGACCAAGGTTGGGCAGGATGAAAAGATGGGGGTCTCTTCCCCATCCTATATTCACTGCACATGATGAGCACTGAGTTCCCCCCCTCGCCTGCCCCCAGCACCAGCACAGGCAGCTCCTCTTGGGGTGTCTGCAACACTCAGACTTCGGCCCCTACTTCTGATGGTCTCACTTTGAATGGCAGGAGAATTCACTTTGATGTCAGCAGGGGGTTATTCATTCTGTTCAGCCCAGGCCAGATGAATGGTTTTTAGTGACCAAAAAAAGAATCTGCTTATTTGCAGATGGCGAGGGAGGCCTATTGTCAAATTTATGATTTTCACCTTAAAATTGTGTGCCTATGTGTGTGTGCACACATATAGTACATAGATGTGTGTCTTTTGAAAGTGAAAGTGGTAGTCACTTTTGACCCCATGGATTGTAGCCCGCTGGGCTCCTCTGTCCATGGGATTCTCCAGGCAAGAATACTCAGGTGGGTTGCCATTCCCTTCTCCAGGGGATCTTCCCACCCAGGGATCACTCAGGACTCCCGCTTTGCAGGCAGATTCCTCACCTCCCGAGCCACCAGGAAAGGCCCGTCTCTGTATATGTACGTCTTGCCTCTGTCTGTCAGTGTTCACACATGCACACAATCGTGCACCCTAAAATGCAGTAGCTTGGCTTCTGTTAATTTAGAATTAGTGACCATTTGGGAAGAGTTTAAGGTTTTCTGTGTGGGCTTTTAAAGTACCTGAGCAAGCAAATGTTTGAGGGGGAGTGATAAGCCAATAAAAATAAATTCTTTCTATCCATTAAAGAAGATTCTCTTTGGATTTTGACTAGAAAACACTTTTAGAACCATTCTGAGTTACTTACTTTGGGCTTCCCTTGTGGATCATCTCGTAAAGAATCCACCTGCAATGCGGGAGACCTGGGTTCAGTCACTGGGTTGGGAAGATTCCCTGGAGAAGTGAAAGGCTACCCACTCCAGTATTCTGGCCTAGAGAATTCCATGGACTGTGTAGTCCATGGGGTCGCAAAGAGTTGGACACGACTGAGCTACTTTCAGTTCAGTGAGTTACTTTACATTCCTAGAAATTACAGACAACCTTCCTTCCCACAAATTGTCGTTGTTTAGTCTCACTAAGTCATGTCCGACTCTTTTGCGATCCCATGAACTGTAAGCTCATCAGGCTCCTCTGTCCATGGGATTTCCCAGGCAAGAATACTGGATTGGGTTGCCATTTCCTCCTCCAGGAGATCTTCCCGGATCAGGGAATGAACTTGGGTTTCCTGCATTGGCAGGTGGATTCTTTACTGCTGAGCCACCAGGGAAGCCTTTCACAAATTAGAATACCCTTAATAAAAACAACAGCTGAGAGTAACTAACAGGCATCATCACATATAATCCTCATGAAGTCCTGTGATTCGAGTGTTATAATTACTCCAAGTTATGGTTGAGGCTGTCCAGCCTGGCAAAAGCAGGTCTGTTTGCCTAACTCTGTGTCTTAACCACTTGACTAAGTTCTCATGGTCAATACAAATTAGTAAGATTTTACTTTCTAGATTCTCCAGATTTGAGTCCTAACATGAACATGAGGTCTCCACAGTGGCAACACCCGGGAGAGTCTGTGGTCTGATAGCCGATTAGGCTGCTTTTTAAAATGTACCATTATTTTTCACCAAGAGTGAGCAGTCCATCATTTCATGAACCACCCAGTCCATTTCCAACCCTGCACTATTGACCTCGGCTTCCACGATGGTGAACCTTTTTTGTGTTCTAGAATGTTTTGTTGCTTAAAAGAGACAACATCTGGCATACTGAAGCTTGCATTTTATTCAGAGTGAAACTCAACCGAGGCCTTTATTTTCCGTCAGCTTGACAGAGTGCTGACACGTAGTGAGCAGGTGACCGGGACCACCGAAAGAATCCTGGACAAGAGTGTGGACCTCATTAAGTTGACCGAGAAGCTGCAGATAGACATCGAAGGTAGTGTCCTCAGAACTTCGCTTGACGAGTCTGGCTTATTTGGTAGGGAAAGCCTGCTCTCTTCACTCAGCACTTGAATAGCCCTGACTTGCACTGGAATTCTTGGGGCCTTTCGCTGTCCACACACAATGTGCTAAGTCACTTCAGTCATGTCCACCTCTTCGAGACCCCATGAACTGTAGCCCATCAGGCTCCTCTGTCCATGGGATTTCCCAGGCAAGAATACTGGGGTGAGTAGCCATTGCCTTCTCCAGGGGATCTTTCTGACAAAGGGGTTGAAACCCAGGTCTCCTGCCTTGGCAGGCCGATTCTTTACCGCTGAGCCAATACAAATCAGACTTAATAAGGCAGAAAGTAAAGACATTATTAGGACGAAAGACATTTTTTAAAAAGGAGTAGTATCAGGTGTTGGTGGTTGTTCAAACAGTAAACGTTACTTAGAGCTTCTAGCTTCTACGCGCAGATGTTCCTGGCAGGGGCAGGGAATGCTGCAGTGATCATGGTGCCTCGGCCCTGCCTGGACAGGGTTCATGGGTACCAGGGAAGCAGACAGGAAATAAACCAGGATCCCAGGTTTCTGGGTGTTTTTTTTAAACACTTTAAAAAAATATTCACTTTGGGCTGTGCTGGGTCTTCAGTGCCGTGTGGTTTCTTCTCTAGCTGTGGCGGACGGGGGCTACGCTCCAGCTGTGGTGCGAGGGCTTCTCATTGTGGTGGCGTCTCTTATTGCGGAGCACGGGCTTCGGTAGGCATGATGTGGGCTCAGCAGTGGCAGCTCCTGGGCTCCAGAGCACAGGCTCAGTAGTTGTGCCACACGGGCTTAGTTGCTCCTTGGCTTGTGGGATCTTCCCAGACCGGAGATCGAACCTCCGTCTCCTGTATTGGCAGGCAGGTTTTTTACCACTGAGCCACCAGGGAAGCCCCTCCCAAGGGTGCTGACAGGGCATGTCCTGAGTGCACTGGATACACGGACTAACCTGGCCTGGTTAGAGGGTCAGCCCAGTGTAGGCGGGCAGAGCAGCCTCACTGGAGAAGGTTCTGAGTTCTCCCATCCTAGGACTGTCTACTTTTGAGAGACATATTCAGTGATGAACTTCCTCCATAGAAATGATGGAAAAGGCTACGACTCTAAACCAGACCCTGGATAATGATGTCCAGCTGCCCAGCTCTACTCTTCAGGACATGCAGGAGAACATCACGGCTTTGCTGGAAGTCCTACGGAAAAGGCGGTTCCTGCCGCTGCACCAAAACGCCACCCTGGAACTCAAGTAAGCTCCTGAACAGTGCTCATCACCCGACCAGTCAGAGGGAAGAATGTGATAGCGGAGGGGGAGGGAGGCAGGTGCGGGGAGGGGAAGGGAAGTAAGTTCTCAGAGGGACAGAGTGCCACAGGAGAAGAGAGGGGTGTCCCTCCCCCACCAACTGAGCACAGCGCGACCAATGGCAGTGCTTCAGCCTTGCTATTATGTCATAGGTTTGGTTTTTCTCCTTGACCCTGAAACACTTTTTTCTATTTAGTATGAACAAACAAACCTCCTGATACTGTCTTTATTGAAGATTAAGTATAATGCAGGAAACTCTCACAGAAGCAAACACAGGCAGTGGCCACCGCCAAAGCTGTGAGCTCTGTAACAGACTGACATCATGCCAGAATAATTTTGCTCAGTTATGCAAACTGTCATCTAAACCTGGGCTTTGAAAAACAGGTCACAAAGAACTGTTAGACGTGGTCACGAGAAACTTTCAGTTTGCTTTCAGGCTCTTTTTTTCTTAGTATTTTCACACAAATTATTACTTGATGCAATAATAGCAAAGCTGTCTTTCTGCCAGGTTGTGATAAATATCTGATTAAGTACTGGCTTCAGTGGTCACACCACACTCCATCAAAACTCCAGTCTCTGTAATGAGATATTTAAGCTATTTTACCATAGTATGCTATTTTAAATAACATTTTAAAGAATAACTTAGATCAAAATCTTTTTCTGAATTTCACATTATTATCTTGTCAGGGTGAATGTTAAGAAGTGAAGTCATTTAACCAGAGTTTGCATTTTGAGGATTCCCGACTTGCATTGCCACATTATTTTCTACATGGTTTTTAATTACTTTGAAAGTTATCTTTTATTCAGTGGGAATTTTCAGGACTTAAGCCTGGGAGGCTATATCTCAAGTAACCACAAGAGAACTGCTTCAAGGAGGCAAGGGGCGAGCCTAGTTATATAGAAGTTTTGCAGCAATGGACAGCCAGCCTGAACATCAAAAGATTATTGTTAATTAAAGAGAACAGATATCCCAAGTTTAGGAATTTAAAGCAACATCCACTTCTACCAGCAGGACCCTGGAGAGCTGAGTTTATATATATTTTCATCATTGAGTGGGATTTTTGACATTGTTGTTGATATGGTAGGTAAAAAACGAAAGATGGAACTTACTATCGCATAGGCTTTGGAGAAAAGGACTAGTAATTTAATTATGGGATGTTTGGTAGGGCTCAGGAAGGGCCCTGAGAGGACTCTGGACTGGAAGAGGGGAGCTCAGAGTTGGGCGAGGACTCAGGAGATGGGAAGGGGGCCGTTGTCTAGGGAGCAGTCCTCTGAGTGGGGAGCTATAGATTTCCCCCCTCACCTCTGCCTGTGCTCATCCTCACCTCCTTGTAAGGTGGGAAGGATGCAGCTGAAGTAACAGGCCCAGAGAATATTTGTAATTCCATCAATGTTGAACTGCCAGGACAACATGAAACCTGCTGTGTCCTGCATGCTAAGGCACTTCAGTTGTGTCCGACTCTCTGCAACGCTATGGACTGTCGCCCACCAGGCTCCTCTGTCCATGGGATTTTCCAGGCAGGAATACTGGTGGGGGTTGCCAGTTCCTTCTCCAGGTAATCTTCTCAACCCAGGGATAAACCTGTGTCTCCTGTATCTCCTGTGTTGGCAGGCGGGTTCTGTACCGCTGAGCCACAGGGAGGCCCACCTTTCCCTTTACGGCACCCTGCAAGCGATCCTTTGTAGCTGTGTTTCCTGACTGTTTTCCAGTTTCTTATGGAGAGGCCGAGTCTTTACCACCAGTCTTTAGGCTGAGTACTTAATCTTGAATCTCCACAGTGAGCCTGGAGAAGACAGCTGACTACGTGGCACCACGCAACCCTTTCTCATGGAACTTGCTTACCTGCTCACGGCACTAGTGTGGTGGAGAGATGCCACTCGAGAAACCATGTTTTACTGTACTGCTTGAATTTTACAGGAAGAAGCTGATAGGAGTGCTGAGGGGTTTTGTGGTTTTTCTTTGTAGTCTTTCAAGTCATTGTCCACTATGTCATTTCACTTGGTTGTGGTTTAGATGGTAAAGTCATTTCATAGATGAAAATTTGATCTCTATTTTCAGTTTCTTAGAGCAATACTTTATTTAATAATATGAACTGAAGGATTCATGGCTAGATATTAGAAATATATTGGACTTTTTTGTGTGTCTCCTATGTACTATTTTTAGTTCTCTTTGTAACTATCATAATAGAGCATCTTACTGTCTTTTTTATAATTCTTAAAATCACAAGAATGTTCAAATAATTCCTGATGATGCTCTAATGAAGTCAGAGTTCAAATATATACCTTTGGAAAATTTTTTTGTGGTGGTTTAGCCCAGCAATCTGATAATCTGAAAACTAAGGGGGATTTACAAGGCGTTTTCCACAAAAATATTCAAAGTTCTTCTGATAAATTGAAGGAAGAAGTTAATAGGATATATTCAACCACTGCAAAGTTCTGTAGTGTGAAAATTGTATTATTCTATTCTAGCTTTAAGTTCAAATTTGATTTAAATAGCAATTTGATAGCACATTTATAAAAGAATAGAGGGAAATGTCTTTTGATTTCTTGAAGCTTGCTTTTATCAAAGTGATAGAAATTATATCTTTCTGGCAATTTGGATTTGAAAGTTTTTATAAAATTTTTTCTTTACTAGCTGCAGGAAAAATCTTTGTATTGTATGGATACATTGGTGACTTTGGAGCAAATCATTGAAGCGTCTCCTTTTTTCAATTTCTGACCATATTGTAATGAAGATTTAAGTTGCCATCATTCACAGGCTGTGGCCCCAGTTTTCTGAATCCAAATCCACTGAGATGGTTTCTTTAATTCCACTAAAAATGTTAGGAAGTTTGTTAAATCAAGAAAGATTAAGGATAAAGTGTAAACCTGCCATATATGTAGCGGCCTTAGGAAAATTTTTTCCCTTTTTAAGGGATTGCGATGTACGGGATATGTAAAAGTTCCTTTCACTATACATCAATGCTGTGAGCTTTGTTGTTCATTTCTTGCCATCTTTTATGTTCCCAGGGCTGCCGAAGATTTATTGTCACAAATTCAGGAAAATTACCAGAAGCCACAGGAAGAATTGGCGGTGTTAAAAGAAGCAGTAAGCAGTCTCCTTTCAACACACAACAGTGATGTGCGGGCTGCAGAAGAGCTCCTGAGAGAAGCAGAGACGAGGACCCAGGAGAGCGGTCGCCTGCTGCTCCTCATCGGGGCCAACCTGCAAGAGTTCAACGTGAGTCCTGCCAGCTCTCGCCCCCTTGGAGCTGTTCCCAAATTCTCCCACGTAAATGACGTCATCCTCTGCTTCTTAAAAAAATGAGCCCCAGGGCTGACTTCAGCACACAGTGTCAGGCACCTGAGGTTCAGAGGCTGATTTGCTTTTATGAAGCATCCTTAGAGGTGATGTTTGCTGCAGGAGAAGCAGCTGCGTGTTCAGAAAGAACAGAACTTGACATCAGCGCTGATTGCTGAAGGAAGAGGACTGCTGGATGCGGCCGCTGCTCCTGCAAACACATCGGGGGAGGCTCTCGCAGTAAGTCCCAACTCAGCACAGCCCAGGCTTTCCAGGGAAGCCTCCCAGGCCCCAGACAGGCTGTTAAACAGACAGGCACGTGGTCACAGTGTTAATCTCTGTGTAGCAACTAGACCAACACCGAGACGAGCTGCTACTGTGGACTGCCCAAATCAGGCGCCATGTGGATGACCTGGTCATGCAGATGTCCGAAAAGAGAGCGCTGGAGCTTGTGTACAGGGCGGAGGATCACGCCGCTGAGCTGCAGAGACTGGCAGGTGCTCTGGACAGGTGAGGCATATCTGGCAGGAACCCCACAAGTTGGGATCCGCGGATCAGAGAGAATAGTGAGCCTGGCAGTTTCATTCATAGTGTCGAGTCACATTCTTTTTGTGTGTGTGTCACATTCTTTTTTTGTGTGTGTAAAAATAAAGACTTCCCTTTTATTTCTGTGGCAAGGAGGGTTTCCTTCCAAGTGTGGTAGTGTATTTGACCATCGGCAGGAATGTACGATGGAAAAATGTGAACTGAAGCAGGTAAGAATGAAAACAAATACTATGCTACGATATCAAGGCCTTCAGTATCTACCTGGTACTCAGGACTTTATGAGTTTGCCCATGGACAGAACCAGATACTGATTTCCTTATGCATCTTGCCTTCTTGGGACTTGTGATCCAGCCGCCTTTCTGCATGGATGCAGGTTGTAGTTGCCCACCCTGGACTGTTAGAAGTGTTGAGGATCTATTTGCCAACTCCTGAAAGATACCATCTCCATTATTTTCTACTGCCTAAAAGGCTACCATTGTACTCATTACTTAAACATATATTTTTGGATATTTGTCAAGTATATCCTCAGTTTGTTAGATGTGCCTTTAAAAGAGAAGCGAGACTTCAGGCCAGTGGTTCCTGAATTGTTGCAGGAGGAGCCTGGAGAACTTCAGAGTACTGATGGCTCTGTCCCCTGACCCCTCCCCTGTCCCCCAGACTGTGGGATATGGCCTGTACTCTAAATTGTTTTTTAAGTCCCCAGGTGATCTGATGGCAGCAAATGAGGGAATTGGGATTTAAGGCCTTACACAATATTGTGAGTTAGTAAATTTATTTCTTTAGAATCTGCTATTAATTATGAGTGGAAAAAGTCTGGACACACTGGGCATACGTGTGTTTCTGTGTGTTGGGTATGTTTTATGGAAGGAGAAAAATGAGTATTTTTTTCTAATTTGAGGAGTGCTGCCATAAAAGATGGGCTCACACAACGAAAGCAATTAAAAATGACTATTGTATAAGTCTTGTGCTTCAACAAGCTCTACTGCCTCCGTCTGCTGTTGGAATCAGTAACAGAAAATGGAGTTAGGTACCCAGTTAGTTTCTCTCCTTTCCTCATCTTTCCTCATTTTCCAAAAAGGAAAAGGATGTTCTGACTACATCTGTAGCTACAATGAAATCTTTGTTACTAGTATGAGTCGTAAAAGCAGTTTGGTGTGATGCCTAAAATTAAATAACTTCGTCTTTTGTTTGTAAGTCACTGAATTTTGCCAGTCAAGTAGTAGCAAGTAATAACTGCTGGTCTCTGCTTTGGAAAGCACCCAACTCAATAACCTTGGGAAGAAAATGAAGTGGGCTACTCAGCAGGCAAAGATGTGTCTATTGTCAGGTTTCATTTTGAAGCAAGAGTGAGCTGGATGAAACAGCACCATTACCAGCTGGCAAATTCCTGAGTGATCAGTCCCCTTACAAGAGTGAAGTTCAAATGACTGAAGTATTATCTCATCCTCCTCCCAAACCCCTGGTGAACTTCATCAAATTGGTGTATACTGTTTGAGGAATAAGCCTCAGCATCCTCACATATGCTTAGCTAAGAAAGTCTTTTTAAAAGAACAAGTGTGTAGCGGGAGAGATTACAACCAGCGCAAACAGGCAGAGGATTTGAACAGAGATCAAAGACTGGATGGTCTAAAAGGTGAGATCATCTCTTCTTTGGGTGTTAATTAAGCAGCAGTTCTTAGTGTTACCGAGACAAGGTAACCACAGCTTCTTAAGACGGCGTTTGGAATTAGAGGGGAATCCACACGTTGACACAGATTCCTGTCATCCTCGTTGATGATGTTTCTCTAAGTGGGAGGCTTTTAGGAACAGTGGGCAGATTCAGTTCCATTGATCATAACATCTCTAAATATGCCAATTGCACAGTGGCCTTGGGAATGTCAGACATGTGTCCCTGAATGCCACCAGCGCAGCCCACGTCCACTCCAACATCCGGAGCCTGATTGAGGAATCAGAGAGGTTGGCGACAGATGCACTCGGAACTGTGAAAGAGGCAAACGTGGTAAGAAAGGCCCCTTGGGTTTCCCTGTGTGCCTGCTTTGTCTCGGTGCTGTGGTCAAGTGAGCCTTCCGTAAGATGCTCAAGCAGAGGGGCAGCAGCTTAAATCTACGCTTGTCAAGATTCTTTTCTGGTGGAATTCTGTCATCGTGTGCACTGTTTTTTCCTGCATGCTTAGTTACTCAGTCGTGTCCGATTCTTTGCGACCCTGGTGGGCTACCAGGTTCCTCAGTCCATGAGATTTCTTAGTCCAGAATACTGGAGTGGGTTGCCCTTTCTTTCTCCGTAACATATTCTAATGCATTAAAAATATTGTCTTTTCCTATGGGAGTAAATAGTGGGCCTTAAGCAAGCTCATTTACCCCTTAGACTACTTCCGTGTCCAATCCTGGATTTAGGGATTGAGCCCGTGTCTCCTGCATTGGCAGGAAGATTCTTTACCTGCTGAGCCATCTAAGTCATAAATAATTCTTAGAACAAAAATGATAATGTTAATTGATATCTCCCTTGGACATCTCTTCTTACCCATGGTGAACATCTTCATTTAAGGGTTGGTTTTTGTGTATAGATTTAAAAATGACTGTGTTCCTTCTCTTCAGCCGCAAATTAGCACGTATGTTAATAGGCCTACTTCAGTTGTCTCTGCCTGCTGTCTGCTTGACTTCCTAGCTCAGAAGGGCCCTGGGGGATATTCTGACTGGACAGAGTTGCTCTCTCCACCTCCGGCAAGAGCCCACCCCACCCTCCAGCTCCACGTTTCAGTTGTTCTGTTTTACAGGCTTCTGAATCTCTTGTTTCTAATGGGAGAGCGGCCCTCGGGCGCAGTTCCGAGTTTCTCAAAGAAGGCAACCGCCTGAGCAGAAAGCATCGAGGTCAGTTCCCAGCTAGGGCTGTGTTGATACCAGAGTGATTGTGGACACACAATCTGAACATACTCAGAACATTCTTCTTTCCTGGAGCAAGTTGAATCTTAACATTTCTTTGTCACAATAATATTCCAATTTCCTATGCTAGACACACCATGTAATTTTGATTGTGCAGTCCCTTCCAATCTTCCATAGACTCAACAAGCCTCCCCTGAGAACGAAACCCTCTGCTCACTATAGCTTCTGGGCTCAGGCTGGTCCTCATGGCGTTTGTCAGGATACCTGTGATGTCACGTGCTTCTCTGTCCATCTCAGGGTTTCACCATTTCTTGAAGAGTCGTATTATGTTTGACTCTTGTCTTCTGCACAGGGCTAAGGCATTGTTAGAGCCCATGGTAGGTTCTCATTAAGTTATTGAATTAAATCAATATTGATTTATCTATTAAAAATACCTATGCAAAAAAAATACCAATGTGGTTTCATTTTTCCTAAATTTTTGGCATATGTAAGAGTCAGTAAGCATAATGCAAAATGGCAGATGACTCTGTTGTGTAAGAGAAACAAACAAGTTTTATAAATATATTTTATATATATATATATATATATTATATATATATATCACCTTAATATACCCTGCCACTGCTCAGTCACTCAGTCGTGTCCAGCTCTTTGCAACCTTATGGACTGCAGCCTGCCAGGCTCCTCTGTCCCTGGGATTCTCCAGGCAAGAATCCTAGAGTGGGTTGCCATGCCTCCTCCAGGGATTGAACCCGTATCTTTTATGTCCTCTGCACTTGCAGGTGGGTTTTTTACCACTAGCGCCACCTGGGAAGTCCTTTTCGCCCTAGAGCTCTAATTGAATCAAGCATGAATTTAAGAAGTATTAGTGAGAAGGAAAACAAAGTAAAAAAAAAATTATCAAGTAAGCCCCTAAGCATATAATTTGAGTGTGGGTTGAGTGGTGCTAAGTCTTATTATTAGACAAACTTTCAATATTTGGGCTCTCTGTAGAAAGCTGCTGATTTTATAGATGGATCAGGAATAATAAAACTGTCATCTAGGCAACTTTTTAGGGTCAGCTTAAAAGGAAACACTTTTTTCCCTTTGAATAGGTATCACATTGGAACTGAGTAGATTGAAAGATACTGCAAAGAGATTTCAAGAGGATGCTGATAAAATTACCAAGCAGACCAACGAATCACTCTTGATACTTAGAGCAATTCCTGAAGGTAAGTGGAAACGGGGTTTCTTGATTTGAATTAATATATTATTGCAAAACCCTTGCAGATGAGCAGAAGACTTGCTGCAAGTCCAATGGAGACCCCTCACCCAAAACAAAACCGAGACTGACAGAATTTTCACTTGCAGAGGGATATGGTTTGGAAGGAAGAGCACTGTGTTTTTTATAGCTTCAGAACACCTGCATTGAAGTAGTAGAATTATACTCTGAAAAAACAAAGTTTTAGATTCTTTATGCTGTCATATTAATTGCTAACTATTAAAATAGGCCTGAGATGAAAGAAGAGACATTCAAAGAAGCTAGCAAGTAAAGAAGATGAAATATTCCTGCTTTAAGGCAAAATGCTAAATTCATTATAAATGTGGTAATTCAGAGAATTCTTGTTTGGAAATTAAGGAAATCTTCCTTTGTGAGACAATACGTATTCTAAAATAGATCACTGTAAAATTGATGTGAAAATGCAGCGTTCCTTAAAATTTTAAGTAGGGTAACTTTTTAACACAGGCAAGTTGCACTGTGGTGCATCATTTATCTTACATTCCTTCAGCCTTTTCTTTTTTCTTAAGTCTTGCATGATACTGAAAACATGTCCCAAGTTCTTCTGTCTGCTGGTTCGCCTTATTATAGTTGTTCTGTCGCCCAGTCATGTCCGACTCTTTTTGACCCTGTGGACTGCAGCACACCAGACCTCCCTGTCCCTCAACATCTCCCAGAGTTTGCCCAAGTTTCACATTCATTGTACTGGTCACTTGATAAGCGTGGAAATTACCCTGGGAAGCTGGCTTTGTGGACTGACTCCCTACGTTAGAAGAGTGGCGCATTTTCTGATCTGAAATTTTCTTTTTCTTTTATTTGTTTTCAAGGATACATGATGTATGTTGATCAAACATTCAAAAATAATTTTTTATTTGGAACCAATTTCACATTTGCAGAAAAGTTACAAGAAGATTTAAAAGAATACCTGTATACCCTGCATCCAGCTTTTTCTAGTGTTAATCTTTGTCTGTTTTGTGTTAAACCCTTTAAAAATGAATGAAAGTGCCTTAAAAAAAAAACCTGTCACCCAGATTTTCTAAGATAATTGAACTCCAGTTTATCTTTAGTGACCATTTCGTTTTTACTGTGCTATTATTTCCGGGAGCCAGTTGTGGACAAATACACTTCCTCTGGCCTAGGATACTTCTACGGCACCTTCAGGTTTAAATTCCTAAACCTTCTTATCCAGACATGGAATGATTTGGAGAAACTATTAGTGACTAGAAGAAAGGAGTGATCGGAAAGGGAGCAAATAAGTTTAGATTGTTAACATATTAAGATGCTGAGCAAATGGCGACTAGCAGTTGCTTTTGTAATCTCATTGTGTATTGAAATCACACTTCAATATAGAGTGTTGCCATCAAAAACATTTCAGTTCAGTTCATTTCAGTCACTTAGTCATGTCCGACTCTGCAACCCCATGGACTGCAACACACCAGGCTTCCCTGTCCATCGCCAACTCCTGGAGCTTGCTCAAATTCATGTCCATTGAGTTGATGATGCTATCCAACCATCTCACCCCCTCTGTCATCCCCTTCTCCTCCTGCCTTCAATCTTTCCCAGCATCAGAGTCTTTTCTAGTGAGTCAGTCCTTCGCATCACGTGCCCAAAGTATTGAAGCTTCAGCTTCAGGATCAGTCCTTCCAATGAATATTCGGATTGATTTCCTTTAGGATCGACTGGTTTACTCTCCTTGCAGTCCAAGGGACTCTCAAGAGCCTTCTCCACCGCGGTTCTAAAGCATCAATTCTTTGGTGCTCATGAATGAAAAACATTTCATTCATCCAGAAAAGGAAGTGGTAGCACATATGTGTGTGGGTGCTCTGTCACTTCAGTCGTGTCTGACTCTTTGCAACCGCAGGGACTATAGCCCCCGAGGCTCCTCTGCCATGGGATTCGCCAGGCAAGAATACTGGAGTGGGTTGCCATTTCCTACTCCAGGAGATCTTTCCAACCCCCGTCTCCTGTGTCTCCCACACTGCAGGTGGATTCTTTACCACTGAGGCACCAGGGAAACCCCAGCACATGTGATAGGCAGCCTTAATACTGTCCTTAGAAACAGAAGCCCCCTTTTGTGTTCAAGGACAAGAAAGAAATTCTGTAACATGTTTCCCTTACATTGCGTTCATTGTGGTCTTATGGTTTTCTGCATGTTATAACCACGTGTATAACCACCAGAGTATGTACTTGAGTCTAAATTTATTTCAGGTGTCAGAGACAGAGGAGCCAGAGTCAAAGACCTGGCCATGTCTGCAAACCAGAGCGCCACCAGCACACTCAAGAATGTCATGGGGCTGAGCCAGAAGCTGGTGAACACGTCCACTGACCTGTCCAGGGTTAACGCCACGTTACAGGAAACAGACGAACTCCTGCGAGACTCCTCAATGACCAGTAGGTCGTGGTCTTCCGTCCCGTTAGCAAAGTTTGCATCATGCCATGTGAACTGTCCCAGGGCACATGGGTGTTCGCAGACAGCAATCCTAAATAATAAAAATGTGGCAACATCTGGATTTGCATTTATAGAAGAGCAGGGCCTTGGGTACTGCCTTCGGCTGGTGCATTTTTTATATATTTACCAAAATATCAGGGATTTGATGATTTGGATATTCTAGTATATCCAGCACATATTCTAGTAATGACCAGCTAATTTCTCTTGTTTCCTCCCTGCCGCCCCCGCCCCCGCCCCCGCCAACTTTTTGTCACCTTCATATATTAGCTTTCTTAGCTGGAAGAAAAGTCAAAGATGTGGAAACACAAGCCAACCTCTTGTTGGAGCGGCTGAAGCCTCTGAAGATGTTAGAAGAGAACCTGAGCAGAAACCTGTCAGAAATCAAACTGCTGATCAGCCAGGCCCGGAAACAAGCCGCATCTGTGAGTGTGGGGCCCACGGGTCTCAGGAGCCTGGCACCACTCTGCTAGCTGAAGCTCCTGGAACCACACATCCCAGGGGTCTCCTGTGCAGAGGGCTTCGGTCACACTTTGTACTGACAGGTTCTCAGAAATGCCCCATTTCTCACAGCCTTGTCTCCAGGTGTATTTAAAGCCTTGTCTTACATATTTTACTCTGCTGTTGTTCAGTCGCTAAGTCGTGTCCAACATTTTGTGACCCCAGGGACTGCAGCACGCCAAACTTCCCTGTCCTTCACTATCTCCCTGAGTCTGCTCAAACTCATGTCCACTGAGTCAGTGATGCCATCCAACCAGCTCATCCTCTGTCGCCCCCTTGTCCTCCTGCCCTCAGTCTTTCCCAGCATCAGGGTCTTTTCCAGTGAGTCAGCTCTTGGCATCAGGTGGCCAAAGGAAGGGAGCTTCAGCTTTAGCATCCAATGAAGCTTCAGTCCTTCCAATGAATATTCAGAATTGATATTTACATTAAGTATATTTAATGAGTCCCATTTTCCTTGATTCCTGCTTTTGTTCTGTGTGTTTCAGAATGTTGTTAGCAAAAAGATCTCTGTATCCTTATGGAGATTTATAATCATGGCCTAGATTTCTAGGTCCCCATCAATTCGCTGGATAGTACAAACACATTGGTCTAAGTGTTAGCGTTGCTGGAAGTCTCACTGGTTGCAGTGTTCTTTCCATCATTTTCCCAACTCGGTGTTCTCATAATCCAAGTATTCTCCAAAATGCTTGTGCAGTGTGGGCCGCATGTCTAGAATTCTGACAAAACAGCCAACATCCCACGAATGTTGCTCAAATCCAGGTTACTACCTGCATGAAACACACAGCTTGAGAGACTGTTTCCTGGCCATCCTTTGCCATGGCCTTGGCCATGTGCTAAAGGAGAGGCGTTTCAGGGAAATGAGAATGAGAGAACATCATTCGTCGTGCTCCTGGGGACCTATAGACAATAATAAAGGTGACCTCTGGTCTAATGTTTACCTTCCTGAAGCTTCTAGCCAAGAAAAAGGAGCTCTGGGATTCTTTGATCCCTGAGTGATTTCACTTTGGGAAAAGAGCTGTAGGTTTATAAGAGCTCTGGTTTCCGTCTGCCTTAGTTCCAGTTGCCAAATAAAAAACCTGATGGATGGTTCCAAGTGCTCTGGTTAATATAAATTTGAGAGTTAATATAAAGATTATGTGCAAGTAATTATTTACCAGAGTGATATGTGAATGAAATAACTGGTCTATAAATATTTGCTGAGTGATAGATCAACCCTCCATTTATTACATATTATGCATGCTCAGTTGCATCCAGCTTTCTTGCAACCCTGCAGACTGTAGCCCGCCAGGCTCCTCTGTCCATGGAATTTCCCAGGTAAATGATCGTCAAATAGCCTTTCTGTGTCAGGTGTAAGATTCCAAAGTGATTTAGAAAAACTCTTTATCTTTAAGGAATCAAGTCTCACAAAATAGAGTTCCTTGTGTAAAATTCTTTTTTAAAACCTCACGACTGGCTTTTCCATAGTAAAATATTTTACCAAATGGAATAAGTTTCAGCCCCATCTGATTTTCATCTTTTGAGCCACATAGCACTATTATCCGGAGAGGAATCCTGCCTAGCAGCAAAGAGTCGAAACAGCACAGTACTTCTGAACCCCAGGCATGCTGCCAGCGTGTGTCCTGGATGACTCTAAGGCACTTGGGGACAAATCTCTTCTCCTTCTCCAGATCAAAGTTGCTGTGTCTGCAGACCGAGACTGCATCCGGGCCTACCAGCCCCAGATTTCTTCTACCAACTATAACAGCCTAACGCTCAACGTGAAGACAAGTGAACCCGACAACCTTCTCTTCTACCTGGGCAGCAGCACTAGCGTGAGTGTGACCCGCGGAAGCTACACTGAGTCTCTTAGGCCAGAGGATATTTTCTCAATTGGTACATTTTTGGCTAAAAAAAGAAAATAAGGCCTTCATGAAATCACTAGTGCTTCTAAGATAACTAATCTTTTGCTAAGCTGGTAATGTTAGATTGAAAACGAACTGTGAAACGGCATGCCTGTAAAGAGAAGAGCAGCGTTTATAAGCAGTGCCTCCCTCTGCCCCTTTAACTATGAGCTGTGGGGACAGAGCTTTCGTAATGTCTCCTGTGACCTCTGAAGCCACGGAGCTTCCACTTCGAGTCTGTGAAGTCGACCTTGGCAGTTGTCACCAGGAGTGGAGGCGTGCACCCCAAGGGACACGTCAGAATTGTCAAGCTTCCCCCAGACCCTTCCACCCACTGAGATTCTCGCGGTTCCCAGAGGGCAAGTCCCCTGGGGAAGACTGTTGCTTCTTTAGGCTGTGTCAGTGGGAACGGGTCAGACCCTTGGGCAGAAGATACTAGCAAGCACAATTGCCATCTGAAATGTATTCTTAAGACACAGGTGCAAAGCACAGGTCAGTCCGTGCTGTAGGGTTTCATGGCTTCTGACTTGTTGCACGATTCACATTCATGCGTTGCCTTTTCAGGCTGCACAGACAGACAAGTGCAGCGCCTTCTTTATGACCCCTGTAGAGGCTGCTGACCCCCAGCGAGTTTTCTTGGAGAATTTCATGGGAGGCTCCATGGAGGGCCATGCCGGGGAAGGGTGGTGGGTACAGTTGGCCAATGGTGGCCACTGTCTCCAATACAATCCTTCGGGTCATGCTCCAGCTCCAGGGGAGGGGAGCATTTAAAGACAATAGAAGGTCTTTTTTTTTGGTGTTCATTTTTTTACTTTTTTAAGAATAGAGAAAATGCTGTAAGAACTCCTCCTTTAAAGTGTGTCAGTGGTCATGTCCACAGTCTGGCCTGTGGACTAACCCCAGCTCACACCTTGCACCACAGGCTGATTTCCTGGCAGTGGAGATGCGGCGTGGAAAAGTGGCCTTCCTCTGGGATTTGGGCTCTGGATCAACACGCTTGGAATTTCCAGACTTCCCAATTGATGACAACAAGTGGCACAGCGTCTATGTGACCAGGTAGCAGACAAAGTTCTGTCTGAGCATCTCTCATTTCTCTGCTGCATCTTTTAAGTAACTACGTGTTTACCCTTATGCTGGGAAAGACTGAAGGGAGGAGGAGAAGGGGGCAACAGAGGATGAGACGGTTGGATGGCATCACTGACACGATGGACATGAGTTTAAGCAAACTCTGGGAGGGGGTGAAGGACAGGGAAGCCTGCTGCCTGCAGTCCACGGGGTCACAGAAAGTCGGACGCGAGTTAGTGACTGAACAACATGTTTGTAATATCATGTAACAGTCCTTGAAATTTCTGGGGAGTGGGATTATAGTGAAAGAATACTTGGTTTAGATTTACTATAGGAATTTTTTTCATTATTACAATAGAAAAAAACTGTTGCCAAAATCAACCATCAAATGAAGAAAAAAGTTAAAAGTTTGTATTACCTTCAGAATGTATTACCTTCAGAATTACCTAAGTCTGGGCAGCCAACCCAGAAGAGGGCAGTAACGTGCAGCATAGTGGAGACGCCACGGCTGGCAGCGGGACAAGCCGAGGGCAGGCCAGGAGGGAACCAGAGGGGGGTGTGTTTTCTTAGAATTCAGGCAGGATGTCAATTTCTTCCTTTTACAGCCCCTCTCCAGGGACTTCCCTGGCAGTCCAGTGGTTAGGACTCTGTGCTTCCAACTCTAGGGGGCAAGGGTTTGATCCCTGGTCACGGAACCAAGATCCTGCCTGTCATGTGGTTCTGCCAAAAAATAATAAAAGTTGTAAAAAATAAAGCCCTTCCCCAGAGGCAACTCCTGTTAAGCAGCTTTATATGTATCTTTCTCTTCACTTTTCTATAAGATCACATTTTGTTGTGGTGGTGGTGGTGGTGAGAATTTGTGATTTTTACTTTGTTATTTGAGAAAACAGGGATATAATAAAGGCGTGGGCTGTTGAAACATATTTAGTCCATTATCTGTAACTATTGTAACCAAGAAGATAACGGGATAGAATTGATGCTTTAGAAGAAATACTCCACAAGATTTTAGCGTGCACACTAGGGCCAGGCTGGGCAAATCTAGAAGCAGAGAGGCCAGTGGAGACATGGGCAGAAGCCGGTGGAGGCTGTGTGTAGGACAGATGTGTGTGTGTGTGTGCACGTGTGCATGTGTGCACACGTGTGGACCGATTTGTCGTTTTGAAAGTGCTCTTTTTGCAACTGTCTGTGACCCCCAGGTTTGGGAACATTGGTTCATTGAGCGTAAAGGAAATGAGTGCAGCTCAAAAGCCTCCACCAAGAACAAGTAAATCCCCTGGAACAGCCAAAGTTCTGGATGTAAACAACTCAACCATGATGTTTGTTGGAGGGCTTGGCGGACAAATCAAGGTAACAGTCTGAAGGGTCATCTGAACAGGCTGATTTTACCCATAGATGAAATGAATATGCTTACAGTTCTGAAAATATTTTAGGCAGAGAACGATTTTCCTGCTTCTGTTATTTTGTTTAATGACAGTTCATCTGCAGAGTTGGGTTGGTTTTGTAAAGGATCATGCTTCATAAATGGTATAAAGGGAAAAGCAGCCAGTGGTTCATTTTGCTATTTTTTTCCTCCTCAATAATAAAAGAAGAAATTCAGTATTCCACATTAATTTTTGTGAACTCCCTTATCTCTATTCTGACTCTAGAGATGTATTAGTCATTTAGACATGTCCAGCTCTTTGTGACCCCAGGGACTGCATAGCCTGCTAGGCTTCTCTGTCCATGGAATTCTCCAGGCAAGATTACCAGAGTGGGGTGCCATGCCCTTCTCCAGGGGATCTTCCCAACCCAGGGATTAAACCTGGGTCTCCTGCACTGCAGACAGATTCTTTATCATCTGAGCCACCAGGGAAGCCCCGACTCTAAAGGTAGACTAACCCTAACCCTAACCCTAGTGTTTAGCAAAAGAGTTCATGGTATATTGTATGACATCAGTTATCTTCCCACCCAATAAAGCTGGGCTACCTGGACCTGGTTCACTGCTCTGAAATGAGTGAGAGTCTGTTCCCGGCAGGTGTCATCACTGACCGCATCCTCTGTGTCTTTTTTCATCTGGTAAAGGGTCTTCTCTCCAGCGACCCTAGTAATTGATGTGACCTCTGAGTTCTCGTCCTGCTGTCTGTCACTCATTCTAGGGTCCCAATTCATGATTGGAAGGAAGTCCAGTGATTACAAACTGGCCATTTTCTTGGATGTTGTTTTCTGAAAATTTGGATCTGTGAAATTTGAGCTCCCAAGGAAGAGCTTCGGACACTTAAAGAATGTATTTCTTTTCACTCATTGTTTGTGTGTTTGTTTACACCAGAAGTCTTCTGCCGTGAAGGTTACTCATTTTAAAGGCTGCATGGGAGAAGCCTTCCTGAATGGACAGTCGATCGGCCTGTGGAACTATATTGAGAGGGAGGGGGAGTGCTACGGCTGCTTCGGAAGGTAACTCGCCCCACAGGTGACACTCAGATGCTAATATGTACAGTGACCTGGTCCAGGGAAAAAGGTTCGAGTTGTAGCATTTCTCAAATGCATTTGACCCTGCATGCGTGCTTAGTCGCTCAGTCATGTCCTTTGAGACCCCATGGACTGTAGCCCACCAGGCTCCTCTGTCCATGGGATTCTCCGGGCAAGAATACTAGAGATTGCCATTTCCTCCTCCAGGGGATCTTCCCAACTTGGGGATCAAACTTGAGTCTCCTGTGTCTCCTGCATTAGCAGGCAGATTCTTTACCACTGAGCCACCCTGAACTCTTGCTAAAAATGAGTTTTCTTAATGTTCCATGGAACACACTTTGTAAATGCTGATACAGACACAAACTGGTGCTTTATGTCTGCATTTGTCACTGGATTAAACTGTCTTCATTTTAGATAAGTGTCCCTACCGAGACAAAAACTTCCGCTCAGTGAGTTAATAAACTACTTCTAGTAACTGAATCCATTTAAGCGGGCCAGAAATTAGAATTCACTGTGCTTTTCACCTTTGTGTGTAATTTTCCATTATTAAATCATTAATATGGTCCAGTGATGCCCTTTAGATTTAAAAAAAGTTTTTTTCTCAATGTGATCATGTACCTTTAACTTGGGCTTATATTACCAAGGAGGCTAACTGGTTGTTTTTTTTTTTTAATTCCTCTTTGAATATATTTGTACTCCTTTAGTGTGGTGCCAGCATACATTTATAATTATGAAACATCTCTTAGATCTTTAAAGGATAATATAAAATCATTTATTTTAACAGTTCACATCTAAACATGGTGGTGGGGGGGAATCTTTAATCGGCAGGCCTTTATTCCTGTGTAAGTTCTGAGTGGCTGGTGCAGTAATGCATTGGCTGCTTAGCTGACATTTGATAGGGTCAGCTTTTCTTTTCTTTACACATATTAAATCATGTATCACCCTTCCAGAGAGATTCTCTCATGATCCCTGTTTTACAGATAGAGGGAATGAGACACAGAGGGGTTGGGTGACTTTTCTGAGGTCACACAGCTAGTAAGTTGGGCAGCTGAAATTTGAACCGCAGCAATCTGCTTCTAGTCCTTCACTACATGAATCCAGTCGTCTGAAGGTAAAGCAATGGGACTTGCTTCTAGGAGGTGATTGAGAATTAGACCAGAGTTAATTTATGCACAGTACATTTCTTATACTTCTTTATGGGAGATATCAAGACAGAAATTTTCAGAAAGAATGGGACTATAGAAAGCTATCAGTTTGAAACCTGGGGTTTTGCAGAGCACCGCTATGTTTTACTTTGTTAATGGAAACCCTGTCATTGTTGCGTCTTCTGTCTCTGCTTGGAGTTGTGACACAAAGTTTGGTTATTACACCTTTACCGGGAAAAGTGCAAATTCATACCCTCCGCCCAGACAGTCTAATCTAAATTTCACTCTCAAGCCCTATGACATTCCAGAAGAGTACCTTTTGAACACAATAATGACATATTCCAAGTCCTTTATATTTGAAGAGTAAATCAAGTCAGCTTTTTGAAGCATGGGGAAAACTGCAAAACACTTATCTAAGATGTGCTGGAGTCCACAGTGTGTGACTGAGTTGTAAGCTCATCTTGCAGATTTTTGAGACTCTGTTCNAGAACCCAGAGGGATGAGCTGAATGGATGGTATGGCAGGGTCTGGGGAGGTCAGTGTGGCAGCTGGGCAGCAAGTGTATTGAGATGCAATGTACCAGAAATGCCAAAATTGTACACCTTAATGACCTCTCTGTGCCTGAGACATTCTCTCTGGCTCACTGCTTCTGTGAGGATGGATGCAGCACTCCCAGCCTCAGGCTATTCACCATAAACCTGAACTTGCTCAACTGATTGTTGGAACACAGCTCTCCAGGATGAAACAGGATTGCTGAGGGAGGTGCCTTTGTGCCTCCTCAGAATGGACGTGTGATGTTGGGGTTCTGGCTGGCATGGAGGGCTCGGGGCCTGGTCAGACACATGCTGACCTCCCCCATGTGTCCAGCAGATCAGTAGGTCCTCCCATAAGACATAAATGACAAAACATAGAGCTTGTGAGTGGATCATGCATGAGGCCTGAAGGCAGATCCAAATAGAGGCCAGGATCTTCTCCTCTCCAAGGTGGGGAAGCTCAGGCTTATGCAGGCTAGATACATAGCCTGGATTCAGGTCATGCAGGCAGCAGGTGACAGGCTTAGACTGGAAGCTTGGGGGCTACAAGTGTCCTAGGCTCATTCAGAGAAGTTCTGTTAACAACATGCGGGATCCAGTTGATTCTCACAGAGGCAGGATGAATTTATCACTTTTCTAGGCATCATCTTTCCCTGGATCCTGCTGCTCATGCATACCCTGGGGCGTCTTTGGTATGAGCACGATGTTTCAGGGTGCCTGGGCCCTGAGAACAGCAGTTGTTCTGGGGCCGTCAGAGATGTTGCAGGCAGCAGGCCGCCCACCACGAGAGGAGGCTGCCTTCTTCAGCAGGGAGGCAGTGCAGGAAGGAGAGGCCATGGAGTAGGGAGAGTTGGTTCAGCCTGGCAAGTGTTCCAGTTGCTGGCGAAAGACACCATTGAGGAGGTTGAAGTGGTGGTGGAAGAGGAGCAGGATAAGATGTCCTCTCGGGAGCAGTAGGAGAAGCCAGAGGAGCGGGGCCAGGAATATCCTAGGACTGGAGTCTTGAACAACCAGCCTCCACTGGAGACAATGGAGACATTGGCGGCCCTGCAGGGGAAGCTGAGCTCTGCAAATGACAAAGACCCCATAGCCTAATTGACTCCAGAGGAAGGACCACCAGAAGAGAAATTGTCCCTCCAGTCGGAGAAGTGCCATCATCCAGGGAGGCATATCAACATGCTCAAGAGGACGAGAAGCAACAGGAGCAGGAGGTTGGGTGGGAGTGAGGGAGCCNCCCTAACCCTAGTGTTTAGCAAAAGAGTTCATGGTATATTGTATGACATCAGTTATCTTCCCACCCAATAAAGCTGGGCTACCTGGACCTGGTTCACTGCTCTGAAATGAGTGAGAGTCTGTTCCCGGCAGGTGTCATCACTGACCGCATCCTCTGTGTCTTTTTTCATCTGGTAAAGGGTCTTCTCTCCAGCGACCCTAGTAATTGATGTGACCTCTGAGTTCTCGTCCTGCTGTCTGTCACTCATTCTAGGGTCCCAATTCATGATTGGAAGGAAGTCCAGTGATTACAAACTGGCCATTTTCTTGGATGTTGTTTTCTGAAAATTTGGATCTGTGAAATTTGAGCTCCCAAGGAAGAGCTTCGGACACTTAAAGAATGTATTTCTTTTCACTCATTGTTTGTGTGTTTGTTTACACCAGAAGTCTTCTGCCGTGAAGGTTACTCATTTTAAAGGCTGCATGGGAGAAGCCTTCCTGAATGGACAGTCGATCGGCCTGTGGAACTATATTGAGAGGGAGGGGGAGTGCTACGGCTGCTTCGGAAGGTAACTCGCCCCACAGGTGACACTCAGATGCTAATATGTACAGTGACCTGGTCCAGGGAAAAAGGTTCGAGTTGTAGCATTTCTCAAATGCATTTGACCCTGCATGCGTGCTTAGTCGCTCAGTCATGTCCTTTGAGACCCCATGGACTGTAGCCCACCAGGCTCCTCTGTCCATGGGATTCTCCGGGCAAGAATACTAGAGATTGCCATTTCCTCCTCCAGGGGATCTTCCCAACTTGGGGATCAAACTTGAGTCTCCTGTGTCTCCTGCATTAGCAGGCAGATTCTTTACCACTGAGCCACCCTGAACTCTTGCTAAAAATGAGTTTTCTTAATGTTCCATGGAACACACTTTGTAAATGCTGATACAGACACAAACTGGTGCTTTATGTCTGCATTTGTCACTGGATTAAACTGTCTTCATTTTAGATAAGTGTCCCTACCGAGACAAAAACTTCCGCTCAGTGAGTTAATAAACTACTTCTAGTAACTGAATCCATTTAAGCGGGCCAGAAATTAGAATTCACTGTGCTTTTCACCTTTGTGTGTAATTTTCCATTATTAAATCATTAATATGGTCCAGTGATGCCCTTTAGATTTAAAAAAAGTTTTTTTCTCAATGTGATCATGTACCTTTAACTTGGGCTTATATTACCAAGGAGGCTAACTGGTTGTTTTTTTTTTTTAATTCCTCTTTGAATATATTTGTACTCCTTTAGTGTGGTGCCAGCATACATTTATAATTATGAAACATCTCTTAGATCTTTAAAGGATAATATAAAATCATTTATTTTAACAGTTCACATCTAAACATGGTGGTGGGGGGGAATCTTTAATCGGCAGGCCTTTATTCCTGTGTAAGTTCTGAGTGGCTGGTGCAGTAATGCATTGGCTGCTTAGCTGACATTTGATAGGGTCAGCTTTTCTTTTCTTTACACATATTAAATCATGTATCACCCTTCCAGAGAGATTCTCTCATGATCCCTGTTTTACAGATAGAGGGAATGAGACACAGAGGGGTTGGGTGACTTTTCTGAGGTCACACAGCTAGTAAGTTGGGCAGCTGAAATTTGAACCGCAGCAATCTGCTTCTAGTCCTTCACTACATGAATCCAGTCGTCTGAAGGTAAAGCAATGGGACTTGCTTCTAGGAGGTGATTGAGAATTAGACCAGAGTTAATTTATGCACAGTACATTTCTTATACTTCTTTATGGGAGATATCAAGACAGAAATTTTCAGAAAGAATGGGACTATAGAAAGCTATCAGTTTGAAACCTGGGGTTTTGCAGAGCACCGCTATGTTTTACTTTGTTAATGGAAACCCTGTCATTGTTGCGTCTTCTGTCTCTGCTTGGAGTTGTGACACAAAGTTTGGTTATTACACCTTTACCGGGAAAAGTGCAAATTCATACCCTCCGCCCAGACAGTCTAATCTAAATTTCACTCTCAAGCCCTATGACATTCCAGAAGAGTACCTTTTGAACACAATAATGACATATTCCAAGTCCTTTATATTTGAAGAGTAAATCAAGTCAGCTTTTTGAAGCATGGGGAAAACTGCAAAACACTTATCTAAGATGTGCTGGAGTCCACAGTGTGTGACTGAGTTGTAAGCTCATCTTGCAGATTTTTGAGACTCTGTTCAGTCAATGACATTCTTGTAAGCTGATCCTTCTGGCACATTGGTACGGATTTGCTTCCCATTATTAGTCCAATTTAGTTGATGCATTTAGTTAAAACCAGCACCAGGTAATAACTGCCAATATAAAATTTATTCCAAAAGTGCTGAAATTAAGACAGGACATTAAAGGAAATGAGATATTAAAGGACATCAAAGTCACATTACAGGAAATTAGAGTAAACGAAAATCTAGTCACTAAGTAGAACTATTTATAGCAGCAATCTATCCTTTGAGGGAATTTCTTTTTACCACAGTGAATGCTGCCTACGTTAACTCTCTTCTTTATAAAGCTACTGGGCGCTTGTCTCGCATAGTCTCATGGGGGGCATCTTTTAAGTTACTATGACTTAACACTTGCTATCCAATTATGGAAATAAATGCTCTCTGACAGTTTTGTGAGGAGGAACTCATGAATGTTGTGTGTCCTTGTGAACTACCTTCCTAAGAACAGGGTATATTTCACCCTCTCTCTGTGCAGCCCCCAGGATGAAGAGGCCTCTTTCCATTTTGCTGGGAGTGGGTATTCTGTCGTGGAGAAGACTCTCCGGGCTACTGTGACTCAGATAATTATGCTTTTTAGTACCTATTCACCTAATGGGCTGCTTCTGTACCTGGCTTCAAATGGCACCGTAAGAGTCTTTAAGGGTACTATGCCCTGCTGTGTATATACGGTTGGGTTGCTATGAGGATATTTATTAAATGATTGTTTTATGAGCACATACAAGGATAATACATACACATGTATGCCATACTAGTTTCCCATTTAAAATTATTTATCAGTACACACTCCCTGACAGACATTTGGAAAAGCGTGTCAAGTAGAAAATAGCTTCCAATCATTATGTGCGTTCAGCCATGTCCAACTCTTTGAGACCCTACGGACTCTAGCCCACTAGGCTGTTGTGTCTATGGGATTCTCCAGGCAAGAGTACTGGAGAGGGTTGCCATGCCCTCCTCCAGGGGAATCTTCCCAACCCGTGGATCCAACCTGAGTCTCCTGTACTGCAGGTGGACTCTACCCACCAAGCCACCTGGGAAGCCCTCCTTTCATTATAAATGTCACTTAAACATTTATTACTAGATTTTGAGCCTAAATAAGAGGTCTTGTTTTATTCACGGTGACTTCCTAACCTAATTTGAATTCCATCAGAGGAGTTCATGTTCTTATTTTTGTCTTAAATGCTGGTGATCTTTCTGGTTTGTGGTTGTATTTTTAGGACTGGCTTGTTTGTCAATCTAAGTGAACAAGATGCAGAGAGTACACTTCTCTTACTGTGATGTGGACTTTGACGTTCGTGAGTTTATCTCACATACGTCTGTATATTAATCTAGAAAGCCTTATGGACACTTTTAATGTCCAACTATTAGGCCAGATCCTGTTCTGTCAGTTTGACTATAGGAGGTTTCCACCCTCCCTGACTTGGAGAGGAAAGAAATCTTGTGATAATAATGTAACCACGGGTAAGTGTTTTCTCTTGTTTTTTTACAGAAAGACTTTTTATCCATTGACCTGGTCGACGGCAGAGTTAGGGTGACAGTTGACCTGGGTTCCGGGCCCCTTGCTCTGATTACCGACCGACGCTATAATAATGGAACGTGGTACAAAATTGCCTTCCAGCGAAATAAAAAACAAGGTAAGTGTGAGGACAGACGGACAAAATGCCCTGGTAGGAATGGAAATCTTTCCAAAGGTAGCAGTCTTTGTTTTTTCTTTAGCGTTCCCAGTCTTCTTGAATGACATTCTATTCAAAAACCCTTGTTTTCTTTGGAATTCTGAGTACCAGGATTCACAACTTGGTGAAGGAATGTTCTATTTGTCTGTGGTTTCCAAATGCATTGGGCTTCCCTGGTACCTCGGTTGTTAAAGAATTCCCCTGCAGTGCAGTAGACCCCAGTTCGATTCCTGGGTCAGGAAGATCCACAGGAGAAGGGATACACTACTCACTCCAATATTCTTGGGCTTCCCTGTTGGCTCAGCTGAAAAAGAATCCCCCTGCAATTTGGGAGACCTGGATTTCATCCCTGGGTTGGGAAGATCTCCTGGAGATGGGAAAGGCTATTCCCAGTATTCTCCAGTATTCTGGCCTGGAGAATTCCATGGACTGTATAATGTATAGATCATGGGGTTGCAAAGACACTAATGAGTGACTTTCACTTTTGCAAATTAATTATTTAACATTAAAGGCTAAATTGGAATCAAGGGTCAAATTGATTCCATTTTCTTTCACACATTCTGGCGCCATTTAGCATGTGCATTCTGGACTTATTGACTTTTATAAAGAGAGTTTTCATTTGCCCTTTAACAGTCAAGAACATTCCTTGATCAAATTTGCAGGATGGAAAAGAATGTGTCTTTGTTAATGAACTTTGTGAGACATCTGTGTTTTGTTTTACTGTAGAAAATGATTTTCTTATCCCCTTGATCTCTTCTAGGGCTCCTAGCAGTTATTGATGCTTATAACACCACCTACAAAGAAACCAAGCAAGGGGAGACTCCAGGGGCATCTTCTGACCTCAATCGTCTGGATAAGGATCCAATTTATGTGGGTGGATTACCGAGGTCGAGGGTGGTTAGGTATGATACCACACTGCAGAATTGTTGTGTCCCTAATTCCTCTTTTAGTTTCCATAACAAAATCCCACAAACCGGGCAGCTTAAACAACAGAAGTGATTAATAAATGTATAAGAAATGTCTCTTACAGTATCTGGAGCCTGCGATTCTGAAATCAGGTGTCCACAGAGCTGCTTCCTTCTGAGGACCATGAGAAAGATATCTGTTCCATGCTGTCTCTGGGCTTCTGGTAGCTTCAGGCATTCCTCAGCTTGTAGGTGGCATTCTTCATCTGTGTGGACACATTGTCTTCGCTCCATGTCTCTCTGTGACCAAATTTCCCCTTTTTATAAGGACACCACTCATACTAGATTAGGACCTATCCTAATGACCTCATCCTAACTTGATTACAACCACAAAGACCTATTTCCAAGTATGGTTACATCCAGTACCTTATGAATACTACGTCAAAGTAGAACGTTAGAAAGTCAGAATCTTTTTTGAGAAGAGGTGGAGAACATATCTGAGCCCATAGCACTCTTTTGACTAGTATGCCGTGTTTGTTGTTGTCATTTAGTCTCCAACTCTTTGCAACCCCGTGGACCGCAGCATGCCAGGCCTCTCTGTCCTTCACTGTCTCCTGGATTTTTGCTCAGATTCATGTCCATTGAATCGGCGATGCTATTTAACCATCTCATCTTCTGGCGCCCTTTTCTCCTGTTGCCCTCAATCTTTCCCAGCATCAGAGAGTCTTTTCCAGAGAGTCAGCTCTTCACATCAGGTGGGCCATGTATTGGAGCTTCAGCTTCAGCATCAGTGCTTGCAGTGAATATTCAGGATGTATTTCCAAGTATGCCATATACTTGAGAAGTGAAGAACGGCTTTTGTAGTAAAATTTTTGATGTTCTACTTACTGCCTGTAGAACATCTAAAAATGGTAACTGTGCAATATTTGGAGACCTTACTATCCATTACGCATCATTCTCCTGTCCAGACTTTCTACTAGAAAAATCTCTTTGGAGACCAAAAAAAAAAAAAAAAAAGATCATGCTTTTTGCAAACTTATCTGGATTCCCCTTTTGTGTGATTGGAGTGAATAATGTATGTGAAAGCTGAAAGACCAGCATCAGCAAGTTGGATTAGAGATTAGAGATAGCAGAGAAGAGGTGCCCTGATTCTTATTCTTGTTTAGCTTTGCGACTTTCATAATTCACATAAACTCCCTGTAGTTTGCTGTTCTCAGTTTTGTAATTTTGAATGGGGGACAAATTAAGCTAGACGTTTCTTTCACACCATTGAAAAAAAAAGAATGCATACACAGCTGGCAGTCAAGGCAGCCGAGCTCCCAGAGACTGAACTGTAGACTATGTGCTGTAATTCCCTTATGACAACACTCTGTCTTTCTTATAACTGGCCCCTGTTTTGGTGAGTACGTCCGAATGGTAATGACAGTAATAGTTTCCTTTAAAAATATTAAGCAGACTTTTGTCTAGGTACCCACCTAGGTTGTTGTTCTTCAGTTGCTCAGTTTTGACCGACTCTTTATGACCCCACGGACTGCAGCCCTCCAGGCTTCCCTGTCCTTCATTATCTCCTGGAGTTTGCTCAAACTCATGTCCATTGAAGCAGTGATGCCATCCAACCATCTCATCCTCTGTCGTCCCCTTCTCTTGCCTTCAGTCCTTCCCAGCATCAGGGTCTTTTCCAGTGAGTTAGCTCTTGGCATCAGGTGGCCCAAGAAAGGGAGCTTCAGCTTCAGCGACAGTCCTTCCAAAGAATATTCAGGATTGATTTCCTTTAGGATTGACAGGTTTGATCTTCTTGTGTCCAGTGGGCTCTCAAGAGTCTTGTCCAGCATCACAGTTTGAAAGCATCAATTCTTCAGTGCTCAGCCTTCTTTGTGGCCATCTGGGCAGTTCTGCTCACTAAATTTGATCCTTCTCTTTAGTCATAAGGCGAGCACATGTTTGACCTGAATTCTCACCATCTCACGGTCAGTAGCCTTTTTATAGGAAGACCTAGACATTTCTGAGAATGACACCTGGAAGGAGATCTTCCTTGTTTTTATTTCTTCTTTCAAACCTGGGATTATAAGATCCAAACTTTGTCGCTGCTGCTCTCCTATCCTTCCCTACAGGAAAGGTGTCTCCAGCAAGAGCTACGTGGGCTGCATCAAAAACCTGGAAATATCCAGATCGACCTTTGATTTACTCAGAAATTCCTATGGCGTGAGGAAAGGCTGTATACTGGAGGTGGGGAGCGTTTTATGAATATTGAGAAAGTGTAATAATATTAGGACGAGTAAATCAAATGCCTGTAGATTTACGAAGGTCATAAGGGAACAGGATCTAAACCAGGGGACTGAATAGAAAAGAGGGGGTGGGGTAAACAGCAGCAGCCTCTGGGTGATGGCTGGGTGAGGAGGTTCCATATACGGCGGACCTGATGGGCTTTTTTCTCTCCTCTCTAACCAGCCCGTCCGAAGCGTCAGCTTCTTGAGAGGTGGCTACGTTGAACTGCCACCCAAGTCTCTGTCACCAGACACGGAGTTGTTGGCAACATTCACCACCAGGAACAGCAGCGGCATCATCCTGGCTGCCCTGAGCCAGGGCGGTGAGAAGCCAGGTGATCGGCAGGCCCATGGGGTGAGTGACCCAGAGGCTCTCAAGCCAGGAGCTCAGGGAGGAGATGACTTCAGGAAACACTGGATGGAAGATGCCTTAGTCCTAAGGTGTATTCTAGCCGTGTGCCTGGTTGTTTATGGGGGCGCATTTTTACTAAGAAAACGTGTTCATTGCTGAACGTGTTTTCCTTCATGAGTCAGTGGTGTGTTTGTGTTGCAAAGTCCATCTTCTTTGTCCAGCCACTAAGAAAGACATTTAGTGTCTACCTCGGATCGTAATAAATTAGGTTTATAAGGATTATAAGATCCAAACTTTGTCGCTGCTGCTCTCCTATCCTTCCCTACAGGAAAGGTGTCTCCAGCAAGAGCTACGTGGGCTGCATCAAAAACCTGGAAATATCCAGATCGACGTTTGATTTACTCAGAAATTCCTATATTTACCCTTTCCTCTCCTCAGACTTTATATATTACGTAATTTGAAGAGACTCAGAGAATGCTAATGTATTGTATTAATGAAATAGAAGTCACAGAGCTACAATTTAGAGTATGGCTCTCTACTGTGCAAGATATTTTATGGACACTGTGTGTGTGTGTCTGTGTGTTTATTCAGTGAAATTTTATTCAGCCATAAAATAGGAGGAAATCCTATGAATGAACACGTATGAACCTCGAGGCCATTATGTTAAGTATGAACACATATGAACCTCGAGGACATCGTGTTAAGTGAAATAAGTTAAATGGAGAAAGACAGGTACTGTATGATCTCATTTACATGGGGAAACTTAAAGAGAAGACAACTCATAGGAACAGAGCAGACTGGTGTCAGCAGAGTTTGTCAGGGCAGGAGGAATTGGNGTTGGTCATAACTTTCCTTCCAAGGAGTAAGCGTCTTTTAATTTCATGACTGGCTGCAGTCACCATCTGCAGTGATAAAGTCTGCCACTGTTTCCCCATCTATTTGCCATGAAGTGATGGGACCGGATGCCATGATTTTTGTTTTCTGAATGTTGAGCTTTAAGCCAACGTTTTCATAGGTAGCCCTCCCTTTTAGCAGAATGCTCTAATTTTATCCACTCTAAGAACATTGTGTGAATGGGCTGCTTTCCTTGAATAGGGAAAAATTCACCGAGGTATTGGCTTGTGTCTCCTTTGTTTAGCTCTTGTTTCACGTTAACAATGGTGCTGGGAGGATAACAGCCACGTACGAGCCCAGAGCTCCCAGTAGGCTCTGCGATGGGAGATGGCACACCCTTCAGGCAAACAAGAGCAAGCATCGAGTGGTTCTGATTGTCGACGGGAATGCGGTTCGAGCAGAAAGTCCGCACACCCAGTCCACCTCTGCTGACACTAATGATCCCATTTATGTTGGCGGCTATCCTGGTGCGTGTGATGTGCACTCTGCTCACTTTTCGAGGGGCGTTGCCTCTGGGGGAAGTCTTATTCAGGGGTATAAAGAATAAGGGTGAAGAAAGATACATGGTTTGGGTGACAAATCCTTTGCCATTTTAGGTCTATTCCAAATACCTAGGAATTTTTGGAAAAATCAAAATAATCTACATATATAAGTTGTTCGGGGCTTCCCAGGTGGCACTAGTGGTTAAAAAACAAAACAAAACCTACCTGCTAATGTAAGAGATGCTGGTTCAATCCCTGGATAGGGAAGATCCTCTGAAGGAGGGCATAGTAACCCACTCCAGTATTCTTGCCTGGAGAATCCCATGAACAGAGGAGCCTGGTGGACTCCTCTGGGTTTGACAGAGTCAGACACAACTGAAGTCACTTAGCATGCATGCATGTGGAAGCTGATCATTGGGTAACACTCTGAGAACATTGGGTATGGTGTATAGTAAGCTGGGTGACTTTACTGAAATCTCAAATGATGCCCGGAAGTGGGAATCATTTTATGGGTCGGTAATCATTTTAGAGGACAAACATGTGTCTTAGCCTCTCACATCACTTTTCAGATTCTCCAAGTAGTTAATGCAAATGTTAATAAGATAAAAATCCCTTTTATGACAAGTCACAACTATCTGCCTTAAAATTATTGCTTATTAATAGTTTTCTATAAATTATGCTATCACTGAAGCCACTTACATGGGAAAATGTTCTTCTAATCTTGATGTGGAAACCACAAGCAGTTAGTTTTGTTTCTCACTGCTCTTCTCATGTCATTTAACACAAGATTTATTTTCTCTTCTTTCCTAAACAGCTGATGTGAAGCAGAACTGCCTGAGCAGCCGGACCTCCTTCCGGGGCTGTGTGCGGAGGCTCACTCTGACTAAGGGCCCGCAAGTACAGTCCTTCGACTTGAGCACAGCTTTCGACCTGCAAGGAGTTTTCCCTCATTCCTGTCCTGGGAGGGAGTCCTGAACTTTGGGGAATGCCTCGGTTGGGAACCATCGTTCATATTTTGAGGAGAATTTATTTTGTGAACTAAAATCTTTACAGTTCAGATTTCATTTCCGACTCAGGTTCAGTGTTTCCAGAGAGAACGTTTTTGTTTATGTTTAACTAAAACCATGTGTACAACAAATACCTCTATTAAAATAGTTTAAAATGTAAATTGAAATCACTGTCTCTTTTAAGTTTTTTTAATGAAACTCTTGAAATGTTCTGTTGATTGCCTGATAATACTTCGTGTTTTGCATTTTAAACTTCTAAAAAATATTAGTATAGAATATCATAGATTAGAGTGGCGCATGAATACTATCATGGGCTTTCCCTGTGGCTCAGTGGTAAAGAACCCCCCTCCCAATGCAGGAAAAGAGAGTTCGATCCCTGGGTCGGGAAGATCCCCTGGAGAAGGGAATGGCAACCTACTCCAGTATCCTTGCCTGGACAATCCCAGGGACAGAGGAGCCTGGTTGGCTGCAGTCGATGGGGTTGAAAAAAGAGTCGGACATAACTTAGCAACTAAACAACAACCACATGAATATTTTCATTTCTTTATCAATAACTTGAGCTCCAATTTCTACAATGAACAAGTAACACTGTTGGTTCTGTTCCAGCAGAGGGCACCACCTGTTTGCCACATAAGCATGTTAACTAGACCTCGGCAAGTCAAAAAGCAAAGGGAACACAGAAAGACAGCCTGATCTAGACAGAGCTTTGTTCTGAGAGGACCTACTCTTAAAGAGCATTTTGCAAGATTAAAAAAAGAAGTGGCATTATAACCAGATAGC
Source organism: Neotragus pygmaeus (assembly GCA_006410875.1). Lineage (NCBI taxonomy): Eukaryota > Metazoa > Chordata > Mammalia > Artiodactyla > Bovidae > Neotragus > Neotragus pygmaeus. The sequence continues at coordinate 322,816 of SJYV01031242.1, read as the reverse complement.
TAGTTAGCCCTTACTATTTTAACCATTTTTAACTGTACAGTTCTCTGCATGAGGTACATTCACACTGTTGTACAACCGTCACCACCATCCAGTTCCAAGACTCATTCCATCTTGCAAAACAAGCTCTGTACCTATTAAATACTAATTCCCAGCTGCCCTCTCTCCCCAGCTCCTGACATCCACCATTGTTCTTCCTGGGTGCGTGGGTCTGGCGACTCGAGTCACCGGAATCATTCAGCATCGATCGGTCTGTGACTGGCTTATTTTTCATGGCATAACGTCCCGTAGTATCATCCAAGATGGAGTATGTGTTAGTGTCCTTCCTTTCTTAAGGCTGAGTAATATTCCATCGTGTGTATAGATCATATTTTTAATTTATTTTTTATTGAAGGATAATTACTTCATAGAACTTCATTGTTTTCTGTCAAACCTCAACATGAATCAGCCACAGGTATACATAAAGCCCCTCCCTTTTGAATCTCCCTCCCATCTCCCTCCCCATGCCACCCCTCTCGGTTGATACAGAGCCCCTGTTTAAGTTCCCTGAGCCATACAGCAAATTCCCACTGGCTATCTGTTTTACATATGGTAATGTATGTTTCCATGTTACTCTCTCCATACATCTCACCCTCTCCTTCACTCCCCATGTCCGTAAGTCTATTCTCTATGTCTGTTTCTCCATTGCTGCCCTGAAAATAAATTCTTCAGAACCATTTTTCTAGATTCCATGTATGTGCTTGGAATATGATATTTATCTTTCTCTTTCTGACTCACTTCACTGTATAATAGGTTCTAGGTTCATCCACCTCATTAGAACTGACTCAAATGTGTTCCTTTTCATGGCTGAGTAATATTCCGTTGTGTATGTGGACCACAACTTCTTTATCCATTCATCTGTCAATGGGCATCTAGGTTGCTTCCATGTTCTAGATACTATAAATAGTGCTGCAATGAACAATGGGATAAATGTGTATTTTTCAACCCTGTTTTCTTCAGGGTATGTGCCTAAGTGAAAGAAAGTAAAGTCACTCAGTCATGTCTGACTCTTTGCAACCCCATGGACTGTAGCCTGCCAGGCTCCTCCATCCGTGAGATTTTCCAGGCAATAGTACTGGAGTAGGTTGCCATTTCCTTCTCCAGCGAATCTTCCCAACCCAGGGGTCGAACCCAGGTCTCCTGCATTGTAGATAGATGCTTTACCGTCTGAGCCACCAGGGTATATGCCTAGGAGAGGGATTGAATGCTGGGTCGTATGGTGGTTTTATTTTTAGTTTTTTAAGGACTCTCCATACCATCTTCCATAGTGACTGTATCAATTTACATCCCCACCAACAATGCAAGAGCATTCCCTTTTCTCCACACCCTCTCCAGCATTTATTGTTTGTTGACTTATATACCATATTTTTGTTTATTCTTTCATCCATCAATGGACATGGGGTTCCTTCTACCTTTTGGCTATTGTGGATAATGCTCCTGCGAATATGAGCATACAAATAGTTCTTTGAGTCCCTAATTTCACCGTTTTAGGGTAGAGACCCAGAAGTGGAATTGCTGGATCACACAGTAAATCTATTTTTAATTTTTTGAGGAACCTCCATACATTTTTCCCCATAGTATCCAGTGCAATTTTTAAGCTTCAGTTTTCCACCTGTAAAATGTGGTTATGCCAACAACCACAAAAAGGTCTATATTTGGAAATATTATTAAAATTGACTTAGAGAACATCTGGATAAACCAATAACTTTGACCTTAATGAAATTTAATCCACATTTGCCAGCAGAATGTACAAAAATCAGCTGGTTTAAAGACATGCTTTATTAAAAATCAGGAACAAAAAGAAGAAAACTAACCAATGCATTTAACACAGCTGGTATAACATTTCTGAGAGGCCTGACTTATATAACACCTTATTCATTTTCCTGTTTTGTCTGTCTGTGCCACCAACTCTAAAAGGATGCATCGTAATTAGGAATGATACACTCGTGGCTGGATATGGAACAACCACATCCAACACAGGCTTAGGAATTAAGGGCCAATTTAGTGTCCAAATCCGAAATTGCAATGAAAATGATTAAATGCTGTTTTAGAAATGCTGGACCAGAAGGCACATGTATTCTCACCTTAGAACACTATCAATCAAGGGCTAAATTGTGGTACCAAGTGAAAGACAGATCTGGGAAGGTTGACAGAGGCAGCTGGAACTAGGCTTTGCAGCATAATACAGTAGTAGCAGCCAGTGTACTAAGTGCTTTCCTATGCACAGGCTTCCCTGGTGGCTCAGACAGTAAAGAATCTGCCTGCAGTGTGAGAGAGCCAGGTTCGATCCCTGCATCAGGAAGATCCCTTGGAGGAGGGAATGGCTACTCGCTCCAGTATTCTTGCCTGGAGAATCCCCATGGACAGAGGAGCCTGGCGGGCTGCAGTCTATTGGGCTGCAAAGAATTGGACATGACAGCAATGGAGACTTCTTATGCAAGGTGATGTTCAAGGCCAGAGGGGCAGTATGGAGGTATGACACATGGGTCCAAGCCGCCCCGCTGAAGGAAAGTGGACAGATGAGAATATTAGGTGGGCGGGAGGGACGAGTAGATGGAGAGAGAACAAAGTGGATTGGGACTAACCTTGGAGAGCACAACATTTAAGCTGGTAGGAAGAAGACTGGATGCCATGTCTTATGAAGCATCTGGGCTTTCCGTTAGGAGCGTGTTGTGATGAAATGGTGCATTTGAAATCATAAGCTGGCTGGAAAGGGCAGCCCGAGTCTGCCAGTTGAGCAGCACTGATTGAGTGGCAACCGATTCCACGGCAGGGATAAAGACAAGAGAATTGTATAGGAATGTTGGAGGTTCCAGCAATGCGTTAGCTTTAGGCAGTAAAAGATTATGAGACTCAAGCAGGGAGGTTGGACAATGAGAATGGCAGTTCCACAGACAGGAGGTAAACAGGAAAATTATGAACTCAAGCTCTGAATGTATTGAATTTGAGAGACTGGTGAGACAATCTGAAGGGAGGTGTTTCAACTGGCTGGCTGGACTATGGACTGGCCCGGGACTCTTCTCACAATGCAAGCTGTGTTGTTTATCTATCAAACAGTATTTGTCTTTCTCTCTCTGACTTATTTCACTGAGCATAATACCCTCCAGTGCCACTCATGCTGTGCACAGGGCAGGTTTCCATTCTTTTCTAACGGCTGAATAGTTTTGCATTGGGGCTTCCCTGGTGGCTCACATGGTAAAGAATCCGCCTGTAATGCAGGAGACCTGGGTTTGATCCCTGGGATGTGAAGATTCCCTGGAGGAGGGCATGGCAACCCACTCTAGTATTCTTGCTTGGAGAATCCCATGGACAGAGGAGCCTGGCGGGCTATACTCCATGGGGTGACAAAGAACTGGCTATGATGGCGACTAAGCATAGCACAGTATTGCACTGTATATATGTCAGTTCAGTTCAGTTCAGTTCAGTCGCTCAGTCGTGTCCGACTTTTTGCGATCCCATGGACTGCAGCACACCAGGCTTCCCTGTCCATCACCAACTCCCAGAGCCTACCCAGACTCATGTCCATTGACTTGGTGATGCCATCCAACCATCTCATCCTCTGGTTTCCCCTTCTCCTCCTCCCTCAATCTTTCCCAGCATGAGGATCTTTTCTAATGAGTCAGATCTTTGCATCAGGTGGCCAAAGTAGTGGAGTTTCAGCTTCAACATCAGTCCTTCCAATGAACACTCAGGACTGGTTTCCTTTAGGATGGACTGGTTGGAGTCCTTGCAGTTTAGTTTTCTCCAACACCACAGTTCAAAAGCATCAATTCTTCAGCACTCAGCTTTCTTTATAGTCTAACTCTGACATCCATACATGATTACTGGAAAAACCATAGCCTTGACTAGACGGACCTTTGTTGGCAAAGCAATGTCTCTGCTTTTTAATACGCTGTCTAGNGATGGGGTGGGTGGGGTGGACACAGCTGTCCTGAGCTGCCTATGGAAACGAAGGGGCCCCAGTGTGGAGTACCGGGAAAGCCTGCAAAGTGGGCTGGGCCTTCTCATGGAAAACCCAGAAAGCTACCTCATGCCCGTCTCCAGCCAATCCTGCAAGAGGCCACCACTCTGGTGTCTATGGCCACCATAAGGTAGGTGTGTGATTAACCTTGTACTATTCTACCAGTTTTGCAAAGTGGGGTTCTCCCATTTCACATGCCCACCAGCAATGAGAATGCCGGTTATTAACAGGGATATTCTTGTGTTTACATAGTGCTGTTACATTGTAGTTTATCATTTTCCTGAGGGCTGATAGTGTTGAGTACCTGGCCGTGTATAGCGATCATTTGTATACTTTGGCAGAATGCTAGTTCACGTCTTTTGGCCATTTAAAAACATGAGTTGTCTTTTAAGTATTTGCTGTGTCAGGCCTTAGTTGCAGCGCATCGGGTCTTCATTATGTCATGCAGGGTCTTTCCTTGCAGTGCACGGACTCTCCAGTTGTGGCGCTCTATCTTAGTTGCTCTGCAGCATGTGGGATCTTATTTCCCGAACCAGGGATTGAACCTGCGTCCCTCGCAATGTGGCTTCCTAACCACTGGGGAAGTACCTGCCTCCTCCCACTTTTTTCTTTTTCACTCTTGAGCTTTGGCAGTGTATGTTAACAGTTCTTTACATAGCCTGGGTGTAACATGTGCATTTGACATACACACACAATTTTCTCTCAATATGTGGCTTGCCTTTTCATTAATGGTGGTTGTTCAGTCGCTCAGTCGTGTCCAACTTTGTGACTCCATGGACTGCAGCACGCCAGGCTTCCCTTTCATTCACTGTCTCCCAGAGTTTGCTCAAACTCATGTTCATTGAGTCGATGATGCCATCCAACTATCTCATTCTCTATCTCCCCCTTCTCCTGCCCTCAATCTTTCCCCGCACCAGGGTCTTTTCTAATGAGTAGGCTCTTCGCATCAGGTGGCCAAAATAATGATATATTTGCTTAAAATCTTGTGGATCCAGATGATCAATTATTTCCTTCTATGACTGTTTGCTGTCCCATTGTACTGTGATGTGGTGAGGGTTACGTGGTAGAAAAGCCTGTTCCCAGTTTGTCATCTGAGTACACGGAGCCAAGAACCACAGCAAAGCCCACTGCTGTGCCGTAATAAACATGTTGTACAAATGCAGAGCAACTGCTGAGAATGAACTGTTACGGCATTAAAGCTCATGAATAAGATGACAGTGTGTAGAGTCCACATGTGATTATTAGTTGATAAAACTCAGATGAACTTTTGGCAATGCCCCCCCCACCCCAAGATCTGTCTGGCCTGTCAGGAAAGGTGTCATTTCCTGCTGGGAAGATGAGACAAGCAGATCTGGGGGGGCCCCAGCACCCCAGGAACTCCAGATTCTTTTCCATCTGCTCGTGTGCTCTGCTGTCAAAGCCTATTTGGCAGAGATCTTTGGAACTGAGCTAATGTACTTCGTCACTTGTTACAGCCAGCCAGATTCCAAATTGATCTAGTGGAAGAGATGGCAGCTGGGCTCAGGCGGGGTGAGAACCTTCCAGGACAGCCAGCAGAGAGAGCACACATTCCCCAGTCGAGAGCCATGGGAAGGGAGAGTCCTCGGAGCAACTAACTGGGGGTCTGGGATGACAGCTTCATCAACCATGGAGCAGGAAATGTGGATTTAATTTGCATCTCCCTAGTGGCACACGATGCTGAGCATTTTAAACACATGGTTACTGGTGATTTGTATATTTTCTTTTGTGAAGCATCTATTCAGGTTTTCCCCATTTAAAGAAATTAAGTTGCCTGCCTTTTTTTTTTAATGAGTTCTTAATATAGCCTGAATATCAGTCCTTTGTTAAATATATGCTTTACAATTATATTTTTCCCAAACTGATTTTTATATAATAATCTTGTACGCCATGACCTTGCTAAATCATCTTATTAGTTCTAATAGTTGAAGATACCTTAGGCTTTTGTATATAAATGATCATATTATTTGCAGATGCAGACTATTTTATCTCTTCTAATCTTTATGCCTTTTTTATTAGCTATTTTTCTTGCCTTTGGTATATGGTAAAATGTTAAGTATTAAAAAATCATGAATGAGTCAAATATTCTTTTCTGTATCTATTGAAACTATATATATATTTAAAAAGCACATATTAAAAGGCAGTAACTCAAGTTTAGTAAATAGCTTTGCACAAACATCCACAATTACCCCAGTACCTATAACATCACAATTTACGATAGATGGGAGACTGGGCTCAAAACACAAACCTTCTGACTTTAAAGCTCCTTTTCTTTCAACAGCACCATGGTGTCTTTGGACTAGTTGAACATAAGAAATCTCATGATAATGCTTTTGGTTTTTTCCTCTTTATTTTTATGAACAAAATACAACATACATATTATACTTGGCAATGAAACTGACAGGATGAAAGAACATTAACTCTTGAGATGGGAGAGAACATAAAAAATTGGCATCCTAGGGACATGACTTTTCAATCAAATCACATCATTTCCAAGAACAGCTGGAAAATACCTGAAAGAAAAGATGTCATTTTAAAATTAAGGTAGTGTGTGTGTGTACAACTGTTGAAAAATGTTTGAAACATTTTAATCCATGTCATATTATTTTTTATTAAGTGACATGTTTATGGGAAGAAAAAAAAAAAAAACAGCTGAAAGTGCCAGACAGAAAACAGAAACTACAGAGTCCTAGAATATATATTCCTTTCAGACGTCTAATACATTTATGTAAAACAGTTGAAATATGTTTGATAGAAAGAAGGAGCACTTTAATCTCACGTGACTTTCAGTCAAGTGCAATGTGGAGAAAACAGTTGAAAATGCATGAAATTTGATGAAGTAAATTCCTACATTTGAAAACCTGTGACTCCATTGGGTTAAACACACGAGACGATGACTAAAGGACAGATTCTCTCAGCCTCTACAACACACATCACAATTACAGAGTATTTTTGGTTTTAAAGCTTTTGCTAAAAATATTTTACATCATTAAATGCATATTGTTAAATGTACATTGAAAGCTAACTGAAGTGACTTAAATAATAAGATCAGGGACCATTTGTAACAAAAATTGTTAACGTCTGTCATTTTCCCCCCTCCAGGAAAGACAAGTGAGGTAGTTTATACTGTATATACATTGTAAAGAGATTAATATTCCAGTTTGTTCAAAGATCTCCCCTTGAACTCACTGAATTCATTGTTCAGTGACCTGAAGAATCATATCCTCAAGGGAGCTGTTTAGCAAAGGAATCTTCTTTTATAGACTGGAGGCAAGAAGGAGCCCGTTCTAGGGTTTTTCCTGAATAAGCATTCCTAAAACGTTAACTTTCTCTAACGCTCTCCTGGATGTCATTTTCCTAACTGCACACCAAGAGTGCACGGGACAAGGTGAGGTGGAAGCTGCCAAGAACGGAATTTAGAAGCCCAGGGTGTGGCTCTCCTTTTGTTTGCAGATACACTACTCATGCTTGCCTTTACACGATTCGTTTTTATAGACGGCTGTAACTATTGCAAAAACAACTCTTCATACGGCAAAGATAGTTTTTTCAACACTTAGGTGACTGGCATTTTTTTTTTAGTTGTCCGGGTTTGTTTATTCATTAAGAATAAACTTAAGTTTAAAAAAAAGTAATAAAATCAGAACTTTTTTAACCTCAGAAAAATTAGTTTGTGTGTCTACTGGAAATTCTTCTCTGATCAGTTAGTTAATTCTATGACTAAGAAGTCAAGTTACATCCAATATATTGGTATTGACATGAGCTTCCATATTTTATACTTATTTTAAAGTTGTCTCACATTCTTGAAGGCAGTGAAGTGATTAAGATTATTGACTGGGCTGAGCCTTTGATAGCTAGATGATGTCACATCTTATCCACATCAAACGATATGAAATTCAGAAACTTAATATTTTTTACTTGTCATCTGTTAGCCATTTATTTAAAACTAATGACTAATGGGGTAAATCTTAAAACTTTTCAAAGTCTTCCATCAGCTAATGTGTTTTCAGTCAAAAGAAATAAAAATTCCGAAATAAAAAATTAAAAATTGGCTAGGTACACAGAAGTGTAAGGCACCTAATTTGAAGAACTTCCTTGTACGTGCATATCAGTTACAGCCACCTTTTGTCTTGGAACTTAGTAACTAATACATGGAGTAAAATGCTTACTCCTGTTGTTCGAATTCCAAGAATGATAACTACATTTGCTCAGACCCTCATGCAAACTCACATGCTGTCAATTAGCCATACATTGAAAACTGATGAAATATAGGAATAAATACAAACCAATAGAATGCATGTTTTTCTTTCACTGGGTTTTCAAGCAAAGGAAATAAAAACTCTCAAATAAACAAAATGAATGGATATTAGCTCTCCACAAAAATTTAACAAAGCTCCAATGGCCAGGAACGTTGAATATAAATCAAGGTTTTATAGATATCAAGGCATAATGAGCATGGAAAAGATTTCTTCTATAATATAGGCTTAAATTATCATCACATTATGTTCTGAGACTTGGTAAGAAGATAAAGGGCTTCCCAGGTGGCACTAGTGGTAAAGAACCCACCTACCAATGCAAGTAGATAAAATGTTTTCTGCATTTGTGAGCAACTTTGTCTATTGTTTGAACTGCAAGGGAGAGTCATTTGGATGTTAAATTTCATTAAAACTCACATAAGCCTGTCAAAATCTCAAGCTGTAGATTCTAATCCAAAGCACACATGTGGGATAAGTGAGACCTCTATCCCCGTTTCTCCATGCTGCAGTCCCCAGAGGAAAGGCAGGGCTCCCTGACCTCTCAGCACATGTCAGATCTACTCTCAGAATCGTGGAGAACTGTGCTTTCTCACCAACTGCAGGCCTGGAAAAATGGCTCTGTGGGCTTCTGGGAGCGAGGCAGTTTTCAGGTCACCCAACATGCATCTGATTCTAAAGCCTGATCCCAATCCACAGGGCCTGGCCAAGTCTATGATGGATGAATACAAACAAAATCTGTTTTTATAGTATAGGAAGTCTGGATAGAATGGTATTTTTCAGCACTCTTGGATAAAGAGCAGTTGGATAAAGGCAGTGCTGCATTTGAACACTGGGGCTGCAGAAGTGATTATCTACAGTCATGAAACTTAATAAATGATCTGTTTGGGGAGGAAAGACAATCTGGGCCTGGCACATGGAGAGCTATTCACTGAGCACCATCATCATGATGAGAAACAGAAGCTCCAGGACTGCTGACTACACTGAAGGTTATGGAAGCACAAGAAAATCCTTTGTAAACCTGACCTTAACTATGTGTTCATAACAGAGTAAGCTTTACAAGTATCCATTTTCAATAGTCCATGACGGGGAAACGTCCACATGCACCAGAAAGCAGACAGTCACGGCACGGTACAGCATACGTAACAATACAGTGGTCTGCAGATAGAAGCTCCTCCTCCTCCAATTCAGGAGCAAGCCAGAGCATCAATACTGTATGTGTTACTTTGGAAACAGATTCTCTTTGGAAAGGAGATCTAAATTACTGTTCAGAGAAAAAATTTTTGGCTTTTTTTTCTGGCATTCTTGTTCAAAAAGGTCAAAAAATATATATATATATATATAAAACATAGGTATAAAAAGTCTCTTCCACCTCTTGTGTTTGGCAGCATTTGCTACATCGAGAAGTGCCTCTTATCCCCAGGTGTAAAGACCAAGCTCATTTCTGTTGTGAGTAAAAGTATCAGAAATGATGAGAGCTCCATATTCTATGCTGGCCTTTCTTCTGGAAGGATCACACCCTCTTTCCTTCACTCTTACCAAGGAACCACCGTGAGACAGCTTCAGCTCAGATGGTCAACCAGCTCCTCTTCCACGATTCATGCTGACAATTCCGGGAGACACCAGTTGGGCTGAGAAACACTGAGAGGGTCTAGGGACAGAAATGTCAGAAGCTTGTTTTTTCCCTACTGAATGTAGGACTCCTTGGCATGTAATACATGATAGCTGCCATCTTGAGGGGTGATTTCAGACACTCTGCTGGGGTTTAATCACCCATTCTGCCTGGGGATTCACATGATAAACATCCAATACATAAGCATCTGGATCCAAGCAGTGCTGTCCTAAAAGAAATGAAAATCACAGAATGTTTTCAAAAGGCCACACTTCTGTGCATGGGCCTATTTGTGTGTATGGGTGTTGTGAGTCTCAAATAAGGACAATATCATTCTCTCAGCCAAAAGCAGATTCAGTTTAAAGTTTCCAGCACAGCCAACCTACCTTCCTTCCCTCTTTATTTCTTTCTGACTGTGAAGTACTCCAAATAAACCCCATGTGACACTGTGGAAAAAATAGACTAACCCCAGGAAAACTGCTCCCCAGATTCCACACCAATTAGAAAAACATGGCAAGAACCTGTTTTAGGCATCAACTCATTTATATGATGATGATCACTGATGATCATTTATGTGATAATACATGTCCTCTAATTTTTTTTTTTTTAACAGTAACTTGACCAGGACTAAGGATGAACATGAGATTTTATTTTAGGAGCGGTCATTTCATTTCTCCTGTGGGCAGAAGATCTGGAATAACTGGACACCACTGTTTTCAAAGGAGGGAAGGATCAACTCGGGTGATTAAGAAGACAGAAGGAAGCCCTGCATTCCACACCTGAGAGTCCTCTGGTGACCCGGACGAAAGAGCAATTCTGGTGGAGTGTCGAGGGGTAAAGCCCGAGTGGAGCGGCTTCAGGAGAGAAGGAGGGGGAGAGACCGGAGCACAGACGACCAGTGCAAGGAGCCGTCGTTGCTAGTGGAGCAGAGAAATGGGAGTCGACTGGAAGGGGCCGGGAGAGTTGTGTGGAGATGAGCGGAGTTACAGAAATGTTTATGCAGAGAGAAATGGTGGGCTTGGGAGGGGAAAGCTGACGACAGGGGGAACGATGACCACAGTCTTTCTCAGCAGGAGGGACGTGCCGGCCATGAACAGGAGCATGACAATTTCATCCCAACCATGAGGGGCAAGAGGGAGCCAAGAGCACACGCGCGGGGACGGAATTTTCCTTTTATTTCTTCCCGTCCCCTCAGGGGAAGAGGATGAACCTGGACTGACAGCTGAGCAGCGAACTTCAACCAAAAGGATGCCAAGACTCTGAAAGCACCACAGCTTTTCCTTTCATTTGCCCCAATCTCCAGAAACACTCTAAACTTTCAGAGTCTACGTCAAAAGACTCAGAAACCTACTCTACATCAACTACAACATTTACATGTAAATTTTGAAAATATTTTAGGAACACTTTTTTAGGAAACTTACACTATTCTTATGTGAAATTAAAAAAAAACAGACACTTTGATTTTGATTTTATATCTAAGAAACTTGTAAAATATGTTTTTATTAACACAATTGTTGTTCAGTGGCTCAGTTGTCTCTGACACTTTGCGACCCCATGGACTACAGCACGCTGGGCTTCCCTGTCCTTCACCATCTCCCAGAATTTGCTCAAACTCATGTCCATTGAGTCAGTGATGCCATCTTACCATCTCTTATTAACACGATAATAGCATCCTGTTTCCTTTAGAGCATTACTNCTTTGTTTGTAGTGATGCTTCCTAAGGTCCACTTGACTTCACATTCCAAGATGTCTGGCTCTAGGTGAGTAATCACACCATTGTGATTAACTGGGTTGTGAAGATTTTTTTGTACAGTTCTTCTGTGTATTCTTGCAGTATACCACAGAGCTGGTAGTATTTATATTCAAACTTAAGCCAAGTGGCACCTCCACGCTATTAACTACTACACTTTACTGCTTCAAACAAATGGTCTGGGTTCATCATTCAGCATTTCTCTAGCATCTGTAATGTGCATGTATTTGTTCTTTTATTTTACTTCCTGCCTTTGGAGTCAAAGCAATAAACATTCTTTGCAACTCTACTAAGTACACAGAGGGAAAATTCACTTATAAATGGGATGATTGATCATGCAGTAGGCAGGTTTTGAGTTGGATCTTGAAAGATATATTTTGCCTATCAGAGATTAGAGGAGTCACAGGGGTAGGGTATATTAGGCAAAGGGACCAATATGAGCAAATTCACACAGGTAGGAATATTCATAGGAAATAAGTAAAACTGTGAGACTGAGCTATTGGTTGTATGCCTGGATCACAGAGACGTGGCTCCAAACTGAAGGATGGACTGATGTGTCTAGGATGAAGAGGAGGATAAGAAAGAAAAGGGGAAAATAGAGTGTAATTCATGTCTGTGGTTTGTACACACATGAACTAAGGAAAAATCAGAGAAGCCGATGATTATTTTTGATGACCAGTTTTCTCTCCTTCCTTCTTCTACCATAACTATGTCTCCATCACATGAATAACTCGCTGCTAAGCAAAGGCCTGATGCTGCTGCATTCACAATTCCCTGCAAGTCCAAATCAAGTAATTAACAGTTTTTGTTCCCCTCAAAACAGAATTNTCCTTCCTTCTTCTACCATAACTATGTCTCCATCACATGAATAACTCGCTGCTAAGCAAAGGCCTGATGCTGCTGCATTCACAATTCCCTGCAAGTCCAAATCAAGTAATTAACAGTTTTTGTTCCCCTCAAAACAGAATTTAACTTCTTACAGAATTCTAATGAGTAGTTTAATACTCTAGCTTACTGAACACCCCTTGAAAGGTAGCCACAGTAGTGTATCTTTCACAATTATTTATTTATTTTTTTAAAATTGTGAAAGTATGATAACACATTTACAGGAGACTTGGAAAATACAGAGTAAAGTTACATATCGTTCCACTATATATTATACTTATTTCTTTAAATAGATAAATTAAGATTTTTAGTTGTATTTTCAATATTAAATTTGAATAAGATTAAACTTTCAAAAATTAATAGAATGGAGAGATAGAAAAGTAGAAGGATATAGTAGACCTGAAAAGCACTATGAACCAATTTAACATAATCAAGTTTTATACAATTTTCCCACAACAGCAGGATACAAATTCTATTCAAGTTCCCATAGACTATAAACCAGGAACATATGCAGGGACATAAAATAAGCTGCAAAAATTTCATGGTCTAAAGGTATTTAAATCNCCAATTTAACATAATCAAGTTTTATACAATTTTCCCACAACAGCAGGATACAAATTCTATTCAAGTTCCCATAGACTATAAACCAGGAACATATGCAGGGACATAAAATAAGCTGCAAAAATTTCATGGTCTAAAGGTATTTAAATCATAGAGTCTGTTCTCTTCTCACTGTAGAATTATGTTAGAAATCAGTATCAAAAGATATTTGCAAATAATCCACATATTTTCAAGTGCAATGTGACATTTACGTTTACCAAGAGAGATCTTTGACTTAGCCATTGAAAGCCTCAATAAAGTTAAAAGACTGAAAAAACACAGAAGGTGATTACAGACAATAAAGAATTTAAATGAGAAANTTTTTTTTTTTTAACAGTAACTTGACTAGGACTAAGGATGAACATGAGATTTTATTTTAGGAGCGGTCATTTCATTTCTCCTGTGGGCAGAAGATCTGGAATAACTGGACACCACTGTTTTCAAAGGAGGGAAGGATCAACTCGGGTGATTAAGAAGACAGAAGGAAGCCCTGCATTCCACACCTGAGAGTCCTCTGGTGACCCGGACGAAAGAGCAATTCTGGTGGAGTGTCGAGGGGTAAAGCCCGAGTGGAGCGGCTTCAGGAGAGAAGGAGGGGGAGAGACCGGAGCACAGACGACCAGTGCAAGGAGCCGTCGTTGCTAGTGGAGCAGAGAAATGGGAGTCGACTGGAAGGGGCCGGGAGAGTTGTGTGGAGATGAGCGGAGTTACAGAAATGTTTATGCAGAGAGAAATGGTGGGCTTGGGAGGGGAAAGCTGACGACAGGGGGAACGATGACCACAGTCTTTCTCAGCAGGAGGGACGTGCCGGCCATGAACAGGAGCATGACAATTTCATCCCAACCATGAGGGGCAAGAGGGAGCCAAGAGCACACGCGCGGGGACGGAATTTTCCTTTTATTTCTTCCCGTCCCCTCAGGGGAAGAGGATGAACCTGGACTGACAGCTGAGCAGCGAACTTCAACCAAAAGGATGCCAAGACTCTGAAAGCACCACAGCTTTTCCTTTCATTTGCCCCAATCTCCAGAAACACTCTAAACTTTCAGAGTCTACGTCAAAAGACTCAGAAACCTACTCTACATCAACTACAACATTTACATGTAAATTTTGAAAATATTTTAGGAACACTTTTTTAGGAAACTTACACTATTCTTATGTGAAATTAAAAAAAAACAGACACTTTGATTTTGATTTTATATCTAAGAAACTTGTAAAATATGTTTTTATTAACACAATTGTTGTTCAGTGGCTCAGTTGTCTCTGACACTTTGCGACCCCATGGACTGCAGCACGCTGGGCTTCCCTGTCCTTCACCATCTCCCAGAATTTGCTCAAACTCATGTCCATTGAGTCAGTGATGCCATCTTACCATCTCTTATTAACACGATAATAGCATCCTGTTTCCTTTAGAGCATTACTCAGAGTAATCAGCAGATTACTCAAGAGTTTCTCCGCTCCAGGAGACGGTGAAGGACAGGGAAGCCTGGGGTGCTGAAGCTATGGGGTCACAAAGAGTGGGACACGACTTAGTGACGGAACAACAGCAACAGAGTAATCAGAGCCTGTAGGAGTAAAAATCACTGGCAAATGCTTACCTATATTACCTCCGATTTCATATAACCTTTGGTTCTGGATCTTAATGCATTCTGATGAACCATGCCTGAGAAAAGAAGAAAGCGATATAATTTTAACCCTCTTCAGAGATTCTGAGGTAAACCTGTGGATTAAGTATCATAGCAGCAAACAGTTCATTCTGCCTTGAGTGGAATGCACCCCACAAATCATGATGATGACTGAAGGGAGGATAAAAGCTTTTTTTGGTCTGTCTGACACAGCGAAGCGTCTGAGGCAGAGAGGAAGGACGCAGCTGGGCTCCACAGCCGCCCCGGCCTTTCCATCCACAACTGTCAGCTGTCAGCTCCACTCGAGAGGGGACGCCGTTGCTGACACGTCAAGGCTGGCCAAGGAGCGGCTGGGTGCTTCACACTGCCTTGTCATGGGCCGCATTACTCTCAGTTCAAAGGCAGTCCAGCCTCATTTCTGCAGTTGTCAAAAATCGAATGGGGCTCTCTCCTTAGCCCATGCCACATTTCTAAGCCTGCCCAGGGCTTTGCAAACTAAGGCTGATTTTGTTGTATATCTCTGCCCGATAATGAAAGCAAGTCAGAGGAAATAATTGGCCAATTTCAATTTTCCACCCTGGACTAGGCTGCCAGGATAGAAGAGTCTGGAAAGGCCACTGCTGAGCTCCGGTTCCTTGAACTGTCAGCCTGGTTACTTACAGACATGGTTACAGACTATCCTCTCTCTCCCCTGCGAGGGAGAAGGATATGCACCCTCTTTGTTGAATTAAACATTTTATTTGGGATAGTTGTAGATCTGTATGTAGATATAAGAAAATATACAGACACATGCTGTGTACTTCTTCCCATCTTGCAGCGTCTGAGCACGATGTTACAGCACAAGGGCCCCAGGGATTCAGTCAAGCTACAGTGTTTCCTTCCCCACAAGGTCCCCCTTGCTCCCACTGATAGCCCCACACCCCGCCCTTGCCCTCATCCTCCAGCATTTACCATGACTTAATGTTCTTTAGGGTGACTTAAGGCAGACATGGCTCAGACAGTAAAGAATCTGCCTGCAATGCAGTAGACCCGGGTTTGATCCCTGCATCAGGAAGATCCCCTGGAGAAGGGAATGGCAACCCATTCCAGTATTCTTACCTGGAGAATTCCATGGACAGCGGAGCCTGGCAGGCTACAGTCCATGGGGTCACAAAGAGTCGGACATGACTGAGCAACTAACATCTTCACACTTTCAAGGCGGTCATGCAAAAATATTTTGTCAACATCACTCTGATCCTAAGGTTCATTGACAGTAGGTTTTATGACGTTCACTCCACTACATAAACTGTACTTGTTACAGTCATGTTAAAGCCCAATGGAGCCTGGAATAACAATATTCCTGGAAACCTATCAAGATATATAAACGCTAACTTGCTAAAATTTTTATCCAAATAAAAAGTAAAACTCAATGAGTAAATGAAGCCACCAAGACAGAAAATCTACCTATTTAAGAATCTCAATTGTAGAAGTTCCTTGGGGAAAAAAAGCTTTTGTTATTGATAATTCTACAGTATACTTCTTTCTCTACTTTTGATTCTTCAGTTACTGGTGAAGTCCTTAAAGTAACAGGTTCTAATTTTTCAGAAAGGTCAAATTTTCAAATAAAAGATTTGCTCATCAGATAAAAGCCCATCTGCCTTTCAGGGACTCTCGCGTCTACTCACCTGTTCTCACATTGGAATTTTGCCAGGATGTCTTTGACTTTGGTTTGACTGTCGAGTTGAATGGCCATGGACACCTTGGAGAGAAGGGGCGCGTGGACCCTTATGACGCCCTCTGGCACGTCGGACTGCCGAGGAGGAAAAAGGCAGCACGTTTTGTCAAACTCAGCGATAGCACTTAAGAGACACGGAAATCAGTGGCATTCCCAAAGAGGGAAACGCGGAAACACGAGGGGAGTCAGCCAGAGCAGAGCAGAAATCTCCTTTCTTACCGGAGATTCGCCAATGACTAAGCTTAGCCTGGGCCTTTACTTTTGTCACAGGCTTAGGTCTCACTATAACGCCTTAAAGTCACAAGAGAGCGGGCTCCCCTGGTGGCCCGGTGGCCAAGACTCTGCGCTCCCAATGCTGACGGCCCACATTTGATCCTTGGTCAGGGAACTAGATCCCACTTGCTGCAGCTAAAGATCCTGTGGGCTCCAGCGAAGACTAAGAGCCTGCGTGCCGCGGCTAAGACCCAGTGCAGCCAGATAAACAAACGGGTATTTTTTATAAGTCATGAGGGAAGTGAAACTGGGTTGTGATAGAATTCTAATGTTTCTATCCGTGCATCTTCTTGAACAATGTCCTAAATAGGCCTACTTGAAGCAGGATTCTGTATTTCAATTTTTTAAAGAAAGTCAACCTTCTGAAAATTTAAGGATCTGAAAATGTGTCTTTCAAATATACCTGTTTCTTTAGTCAGCAGCAATGAATGGTCATCCCAAATTACATTCCAGATGGGCATCGAACTCGACCCCTTGACGTGTGCTAGGAACACTGTAAAGGACGGGGTGTGGATGGCTGGGGAAGGGTGTGCTGCTCTGATGGGCCCTGGGACCTCAGAGCTCCCATCTGCATGAAATATTCAAAGAATGGTGCTGTCTAATGGACAGTAAAGTCTGTTCTGTTCTAACTGGATGGAAAATTCCCATTGTTTCAAAATTTTGAGTGTTTTAAATATTATCTATTTAGAGATGGACATAAATAAATAAATTTCTATCTGAGGATCTGGCTACACCTCCGGTAATTGTTTTAAATAATCTGTGCATTATCAAAGGATGGTATTGTTGATGTAGAAGGTTCATGTGAATTGATTGACTATATCCCCTAAAAGAAATATGAGTTGAACTGTGTCCTTCTAACCCTATCAAATACATAGAAATTCTAAGCCCCAGGACCTCAGAATGTGACCTTGTGGAAACAGGAGTACAATGTGCCCTTAATCCAAGGACCAGTGTCCAGTGACTGGCCACTGTACTCCGGTGACCGCTGTCCTCATAAGAGGAGAACACACACACACGCACACACACTCGCACGCAGGGTGAATGCCATGTGAAGACAGAAGCAGAGATTGGATGATGCCCCATCCACAGCTAAAGAAGGCCCAGGACTCCCGGCATTGCTGAAAGCTAAGCATGATGTCAGAATCACATCCTCCTTTCACAGCCTTCAGAAGGAAGCAACCAAACGACACCTTGGTTTCGGAGTTTCAGCCTCCAGAACTGTGGGAAAGTAAATTCTATCACTTCAATCCACCCTGTTTGTGGCACTCTTACTGCAGCACTGGAAACTATTTTTAAAGGCTCATTTCTACTATTACCAGCGAGAACCAGGAGAGCATGCAGGAATGGCCAATGCCAGGGTTTGGGAGCTGGGAAGGGAGCAGGGAGCTAAGAGCACCCTACTAAAACACCCTTTGGGGCATTTGATGTCCCTCCCCTACCAGTGGCCCGCAAAAGCCTCTTAAGATGAATTCCACACTCCTGACATTACTGAGACTGTTACAATGATCACAGGCTCCCTCTAACTTTCCAGAGTATTCACTCTTGAGAACAGAACCCCTAGCCACAAATTCCAAGTCATCAGTTAGCTGAGTCCCTATACCATTCCTTCACATGCTACACTGAAAACGTCAAGTGTGAAGGGAATTCATGACCAAAATTAGATACAGATAAGGTAGATACAGCCAAAGAATACTATGTAAGGAGTTAATAATTAGGGAAGAGAGGGAGTAATTTATTTTCTTACCATTCTTCTTGTTGAGGGTGATTTTTGCAGTACCTTTGATGTCTTGGGGCTTGTAACCTAAAAACAAAACAAAACACATTTAATCTTTAGAACTGATGTTGAGAAAACAAGCACACACTGCTGCTAGAAATATAAACTGGTACAACCTTTATGGAAAACATTTTGGCAATATTTATCAATTATAAAATATACTCACTCTGACCCAACAATTCCACATCTGTAACTTCATCCTACAAATAGTCTTCATTTGTGAGAAATGACAGATGTGCAAGTTTATTCACTGATGCATAAACTTTAACAGCGAAAGGTTGGACACAATCTAACTATTCAACAATCTGGGAATATTTAAATAAGTTAGAGCGCCTTTGGAATATCATAAGCAAAGACGAAGGCTTTGTGAACTGATGTGGAATAACCACTATGATTCCATAAGTCATTAAAGGTGATGCAGGAGAGTTTCACCTACATTACCATTCGTGTGAAAAAGGTGAAGACCACATCCTCATATTTGCTTGTATGTCATAGTACCTCTCTACAAGTAAATATACCTGTGTGTTCTGGTGCACACATGCTGTCATTGGTTATATTACTTGACCTCAGGAGGGGAAGTCAGAGCTGACCAACTTTTTTGTATAGTTTCTCCCCTTCCAATCTTTTGAATTTTGTAAACTGTCAATGAACTATCAGTCTAAGTCAAGAAGTAAAATTACGATATAACAGAACCAAAGAAAGACTATTTCTTCATCTTTAAGTGCTTGCTTCCATGGTATTTATAACCTTTTAAAATTCTACTTAGTTCTACTTATAATTAAAACACTAACACAACTGACATGCATAAAGCATCACACAGTTCTTTACATCCACATTATGTGAGTTGATGCTGATGACAACTCGGTGAGGTAGACTTAAATTTGTGTGGGCTCGCAAAGCCTGACCTGACCTCAGATTCAGCTCCACACACATTATACTAACACCATTAAAATTTTCCAGAAGGAAAATAGCAAAGAGTAAGAAATCTAGAAGTCTGTCCTTCCATAAAAGCAATGAACAAACTGGAAAAACCCGTTACTGTCAACTTCTTCAGAACTCCAGAAAGTGGCAACCAGGGGAGGTGCTTAAGTAAGAAAAACAACTGAGTCTTGATAAGAATGGTGAACTCAGTGGCATTTTAGTTTACACTTTCCCATCTCTGCTCCACAGTTCAGTGACAGCCTTGAAAATAACCGCCTGCATTCCTGGTGCAGGTACCAAAGGGCGTGGAAGGGACCTCATTCACAAGGAATTCTAGTTATTTGTTCCCTGAAAGACTGGCTAGCCTTTATCTTGTCTGACTTGGAACCTGACCAGTGCTAAAGTGATGTGATGTTGAAAACATTTATAGGCACATGTTTTACTCACTGCTGCCTGATGCAGTGCCTAAGAGCAGGGGAAAATAAAAACTAACTAAAAATCTTGGGAGGCAAGCCTAGGGAACTAGATGCTTTGGGGAGTAAGGTCTTTGAAAAGCTCCAGCATATTCCTGAGAACCTAGAAGGTCACGTGCATGCTCAGGGCTGTGCACATATTCAGGAAAGACCTGAAAAGAACCTAAGTGCTCACCTCTGGCTGATCTTTACTGTCCAAACAGGAACTAAAGTTCAGNTGGGGTTTCTTTTGAGGATGGTAAAGATATTCTGAAATTAGATAGTGGTGTTGTTGTACAACACTGCGAATTATACTAGAAATAGATACTAAAAATTACACATTTTGAAGTAGTTAAAATGGCAAATTTTATATTATGTGAATTTTTTCTCAATTAAAACAAAAAAATTTTCCCCAAATTTAGTATGTTGGTTCTACTTGATCTGAAATCCCTTTAACCTGTATATAGTGATGGAACGCAGCCATCCTTCCTGACTGTGATATATCAGTTACCAATACCTCTACCTTACTGCCCCAGGATTCACTCTTTCTTTCCTTGAATGAGCTCTCCTCTCCTTGTTCCCTTTAAAATGCTATCCATCCTTCAAGGTGCAGTGCAAATGCCACTTTCTCCACGAAGCCTCCACATGCTCCGCACTGGACACACTTCTTTCTCCTCCATGTGAGCCCCAGCCTGCTGTCTGCACGACACGCCTGACATGGAAGGCATATTCATGGCTCTTGCGTACACCTCTCTATCAGATTCTCTCTCTGCTGGATACGCATTCCTTTAAGGACAAAGTGAGTTTCCTGGACCTCTGCATCCTCCGCAAGGCCAAATGCTATGCCTGACTCTCACAATCGTCCTCAGAGATCTTTAAAGCAGTAAAGATAATTCTTCTAAAGTCTGTTCCCATTATGCATCTCCACACAAACAACTGTGCTAAGGCAAAAATTCTTTGAAGTGCAACAAATTTACACTAAATGACTTGAGGATTAGATATCCTTTCAGCATCCACTCACCATGGAAATCTCAGTCTCTAGCTATTAGATACACTGACAGCTGGACCACCCTTAAATCCAGTTCACAGGGATTAAAATGTTGACTCTCAGCATCTGTAAGAATCATTTGCCCTTAAGTACTTGAGAGAATATTAACGGAATTATCTTTATTAATATTAATGAATTATCTCTCATGATGATAGACAGAATTCAAAAACTTCAAGCAAAAAGCACCTAATTCAACAAAATGGAAATACCACAGCGCTGTCATGAATGTAATTTCTACAGTATTTATAGTCACAAGAGAGACACTTTGTGAGAACATAACAATTCTGCTTCTAAATTACAAGCTACTTTGTGCATCACTTTGAGAGAGAAGAGCCTGGGTGGTCATGATAATTCGTGCATTTATTTATTGTCTCATTACCCCTCGTTCTATGGTCTTCCTCCTTAGCAGCTTTTTGACACTTGGGAGTGGCTTCTTTAACAACATGGTGGCTTCATTCATTCTTCTGACTTGAGCGATTAAGAAAGACGGAACCTGGAGAAGAAACAGAGCCTGAATAGAAGGAAAACATGTGGGTTGACCCTCTCTGGTAGAGTCTGTCTTCAGTTATGTTTACTCCTTCTGGCCACTCAGTATCCAGGAACCAGGAACTGTGGTTCTGTCCTCATAAAGATTAGGAAAATCTATTAGGATTCCTGTTTAAAGGAAACTAAGTTTGGGAGTGAGCAGCCCTGTGGAATGCGAAAGATGCCACCAGGAACTCGGGATCATGTCTCCCATCTCCCCTTGTGACTGAGGGCACTGCTCGCTAACCAGCCTTTATGTTTCCTGGGTGGGTGCCAGCGGGCGCAAGAGGAACATCCAGGTCGTCACATTGGTACTCACCGTCCACAACATCTCCTGGTACTTGAGCATCAGACGGATGATGTGGGCAGCAGTGTTTGCTAAGAGTAACTCTTCACAGTCAGAATGTTTGCTTCTACTGAAGAAAAGATTTGGTGCCATGACGGTAGAAATGTTCCATATACTCATGCGGTTTTTTGATTCATTGGCAATGACTTTATTGAAGAATGTCATGAGGGCCTAATAAGAAGCAGCACGGTGTCACACTAGTTGTAAATCATAAAAAAGCATCGCTGATTACTGTCATTCATTTCTATACCCATTCACCAGGCCTCTAGAAAATGGTCAGAACTACAGAATGGCTAAACATGTCACGTTTCTTCTTTAATTGCTTGAAAGTGTGAATGAGAAATGTGAAAAATTTATTTATTTCTCTGCTTCATAACAGCTCCATTTTTTTATGGAATGTGTCATATTGGGATCGCTATAAGTAATAGTTTGCATTTTCTTATTTTCTTTTATCTTAAGCAAGTTTGACAGATATTAAAATTAAACAATAAACAAGGGAGAAAAAACACTACAGCTCAATAAACATGAAACGCAGTTTTGCTGTGAAGGAGGAAAAGTAACTCACTCTTAATTTAAGGCAATATTGTTAAAAATATTTTCTGTTTCCTTGGGAAAGAAAAACACATTTTAAAAAACTGAGCTTTAAAATAAATAAGTTATGAAGTAAATAAGTTATGGGGATAAAGCACATAGCATGATGACTATAGTCAATAATATTGTATTGCATATTTGAAAATTACTAAGAGAGTAAATCTTAATAGTTCTCTCAAGAAAAAAAGATTTTCTGTAATGGTGATGGAGGGTAACAAAACTTACTATGGTGACTGCTCTGCAGTGCATACTAATATCAAAACATCATGCTGTATATTTGAAATCAATATGTTATGTCAAAAGTGAAAGTCACTCAGTCATCATCCAACTCTATGCAAACCCATGGACTGTATAGGGGTCCAGACTGTATAGATTCTCTAGCCATTCCCTTCTCTAAAGGATCTTCCCAACCCAGGGATGGAACTCATGTCTCCCACATGGCAAGCGGATTCTTCACCATCTGAGCCACCAGGGATGCCCCAGAATACTGGAGTGGGGAGCCAATCCCTTCTCCAGAGGACTGTATGTCAATAACTCAATAAAAAATTTAGAAACAAAGAGATTAAAACAATTTAAAGAATAGCAACAACAAAATGAGTATCTAATTTCTCAGTTCACAAATATGTCAGTCGAAAAGCAGAAAACTTTTATTTTGGGGGTGTCATTTTTCTGCTGCTTTTCAATTTTGGAGTGTTCAGCAGACCAAAGGGAAATGCTTATATGCAGTTGCTCTCACTATCGAAAAAAAAAAAGAAAGCTTGATAAAAGTTTGGCGGGGCCTATCAGAACTTTCTGAAATTCTCCAAGAGAGTGGAAATCCTAAAAGGAGATGCTCTTCGGTTTTCCAAGTTGATTTCTGTACAGTATATGTAACATATGCACATACTAGTGATCACAGCTACTGTTTATTTGTGGGTTAACTGAGAGCCAGGTATTATTTTTAGTTCTTTACATACATCCACTCATTTCATCATCACCCCAAACCCTCGGAGGTAGGTACTATTATTTAATATTAATATTGTTTTACAGTTATGGAAAGTATGGCGGGGAGGGACTGAGTAGCTTTGTCCAGTGTTACGTAAGTAAATGGCAGAGCCAAGACTTGCCCAAAGAAGCCTAACTCCTCAGCCAGAGTTCTTGATTTGCACAACCCACTCGCTTCATCTTCATTCCAGTCACAATTTCAGTGGAAGAGAGTGAGTGAAGAGGACGTTCTATTAGAAATGGGCTGAATTCTTCAGTCACTGCTATATCCTTGGTGATATGAAAGGGGAGATGACATTTTGACCCAGATATCTGATACCAAATTAATTTTTTTTCAAAGATTAGAAATTGTTCAGATAAAGGAAAGAAAACAAAGCTACTAAATTTCTAGTTTTCGAAAAATTACCAAATTGTACTAGAAACAGACATTTGTATGCCTCTGCCTATTCCTTGTCTTGGGTGGAGGATGTAATATAATTGGCAGATGGTTTCACCGGAGGAGAAAAGGTCCTCACCAAGCTGAAATGTCTGACAGGAGGCAGCACGAAGGATCAGCTTTGTTTTCAGCAACATGGTTTACTGGTCCCCAAATGACGGGCTCTTTCCAATTCATCCTCACCTCACTTCACTTCAAAGAGCCTGAGCACCTGCTCTACTTATAACTGACTTCCTACTGTATGCAGAATCAGGATCAAAACAGCAACAAAAACCCTGATCTTTGCAAACATAAAGAAATGAATCTGAAAGAAAAGTAGGAATATTTTGGAGGGAGACCTATGGAATATAATTCTATGAAATGTTCTAATGTTCTAATAAAGGAGAAACAACTTTTCTCAGCTTCATTTTCTTAATCTGGAAAAGGTCAAGGTCCAATCAGGAGACCTCTAAAAACCTGATTCTATCATTCTTTAAATTGAATTATGATAAGACATGAACATTCTAGAAACTTCATTTAAATCAGGGTTTCATTTACTCCTGATGTTATTCCATTTAAGCCTCCCATCTTGGCTTCTTCCTACTCCTAACCCTAGCCCAGTGCCTGGCACATCATAGATACTCAGTTTCTCTTAATAGATTGAATGAATGAATGAAATGGAAGTGTTCAAAGAAGATTCTATGACTCACATTCTTTTCTGGCTTCCTCCGGAGAACAGGAGTGAGTGTCAGGAAAAGCAAAAGGCTTGCTGCAGGCTCGACTGGTTGATAAAAGTTTGGCTGGGCCACCAACGTATAAAATGCCTATCAGAACTTTCTGAAATTCACCAAGAAGGTTGAACTCCTAAAAGGAGATGCTCTTTGGTTTTCCAAGTTTGAATTCTGTACAGTGTGACATACACACAGTTTTCATTTTTCCACCTGGGCTGTTTATTCTGACCCGTAAGAGCTGATGGCAGACCGTGAAGTTGATACAACCTACCTGGGCTGTGTCCCTATTGGCATCAGGCAGTGCCATGACCATGAGGTGTAAGGCTTGAAACTGTACTCGGATATGAGGCCCTCCTGACAAGAAAACAGAAATGACCACGTGTTGAATAACACCAATGCATCCTGACAGCGTCTCTTGCTAACTAACACCTAGTGGCACAGGAGGGCCCTGACAGCTTTCAGTGGTAAAGACTTGGGTTTTGTGACCAAGAACTTGAGTCTGTTCACTTGGACAGGAGACGGGCTCTGTCAACTCCCTTTTAGCATCTCAGAATGCCGGTGCTGGGGCAGGTGGCCAATGAGACCCTCAAAATCATTCTGGATCAGTGTGACACTTCCCTTTTCAAAGCACTTGCACAGACCTTGCTTTTACTTTGATGCTATAAACAGTTGGCCTAAAGCTCAATTCAAGACAACATAAATCTTATTTCCACATAATGAGACAGCCAGGCACAATTATTAGAAACACAGATTCTAGAATCAGATTCAAACTCTGCGTCGACTGCTAAGTCCCTGAGTGACCTTGGGCAAGCTATTCAACCCCTATGCTTCTATCTTATCACCTGTAAAATGGGGATTGTCATCATTCCTACCTCACTGGGCCCTTACCAAGGCTAAACGAGTTAATGCGTAGAGTGTTTACATCAGTGCCTGCACAGTTAGCTCTGTAGGTGTCATTATGATCAGTGACACTGACTTCAGATCTTAAAGGGATGTGGATGGAAAGCTAAGTGAAAGTTGCTCAGTCGTGTCCGACTCTTTGTGACCCCATGGACTATACAGGCCAGAATACTGGAGTGGGTAGCCTTTCCTTTCTTCAGGGGATCTTCCCAACCCAGGGATTGAACCCAGGTCCCCCACACTGCAGGCAAGTTCTTTACCAGCTGAGCCACCAGGGAAGGTGACCACAGCTGGATTGCTGGAGATTCTTGACTATTTTATTCCTCGGCAGTGACAGAAGGTGTCGCCAGAGGGTTGGCATCCTACTCCTGGCGCTCTCAATACTGGCTCTTTCCTCATTTTGGGGAAAGGATTTTAGGAAAATCCATCGAACAACGGGATAATCCACAACTGGCTGTGCTGAAAACGGAGGGTAAGCTGGAGCATCCGGCTTTGCCCGGTTCTCTCTGTTTTCTCCCCGAAGTGGTCTCTTGGTGGGGAGGCCCTGGAGGGAAGCGTGCAGTTCTGTAATCCCTGGGGAGCTCTCAACTTGCAGGAAAATCTATCAATTTACAGCTCAGTGGATAAAGGCAGTCAGCTGCCTACAGTTACTTGGCTTTACAGTACTGGAAACATTCTTGTGACAAGTTCCTAGGTCACAGGAGGTTATGGGCACCCGAATTAGGAGTGGATGACTGATGTAAGTAACCACAAAATGAAGGAACAGTTGGCAGGAGTATTTATAGGCTCATGTCTTATTGCCCAGCAAATCCTCATGTGGATTTTTAAAAATTTATGTCAGATTTGTAAACAAAAATGACACAGGTCCAGGTTGTTTTAAAAATGGCTAACACATGCTGACGTGAGTTTGTCTGAACCACAGGCGCCATCGGGAGCATGTCTCAGTATAAATGTTTGGGGACAGAGAAGACATGATTTTAATGCATATCTTGCAGGCTGTAGGCTGTCTCTAATTTTCTAATGCAACCCAGAAAACCTCTGGAGGAAAACAATAGATGCAGACGCAGGCTCTGTATTTCCATCAATTCCAGATAAATTACGAAATCCCCTTTAAGATTAAAAATCTAAACTGGCAAATAATCCATTTTCATTTCCCTTAGGAAACCTGGCCCTGCGCTGTTTTGTGGTTAATCGTTTTGCAGTTAATTCATTTATGGCATCCTAGTTGAGTCTTTTTTCCCCCCTGCCCTGAGGTCATTATTTTCCCAGAAAGTTATTAAAGTTTTCATGAAAGTATCTAAGGTTTGATTGATCCTTAGTCTTTTAATTTTATGGGAAATTTTTAGACCAAGTTTGAAAAGAGAAAATACAAAGTGGAAAAGACCATATTTTAGAGTAAAACTAGGGGTGGCTTAAACACACAGATGTCCACTGTTCTTCCCTTCAGAAATCTCATTAAAACTAGAGCTTACACCAGGTGGGAAAAAGGCCATTTTCCCTGCTGGTCATGACCCAGAACTCTGAGTTCCCTGCAGGGTTGGCTGGTTATCAAATTAATCGCTGCAATCTAGTATTTTCCACTTTCAAAGTCACATAGAGAAACCTGGACCCTCCTGTGAACCTTCTCAGGAACTTTTCCAGATTCTCTCCCTTCCCTGAAGCACACTGGCTTCAACATCTGAATAGAGGTATGAAGAAGAACTAAATACGATTTCCTTCTTAAACACAATTTTCTGAACAGATCTTACATGGGAGACTGATTCCTCCTTGCATAATTTTCTGAGACCAAAAGGAAAAAAAAAAAACTAGAACAAAAACTCCCTCTGTGGCATCATTTGTTTTGATGAACTATTCAGTATATAAGCTGCAGATCAAGGTGAAGCTAAGATTTCTGTAGCCCATTTTCCAGGACAGCAAACTTTACAGAAGTTCCTGTGTTTCTGACTTACAAATAAAGAGGTTCTGCTTCTGCCACAGCTGAGTAAGCTCCTTGACAGTCAAGTCTCCTTAAGACAACTATAAACTCTGGGCAAAGTACAAAAAGTAGCCACAGAAGGCAGTGGAGAATGAACAAAAGCAGGCAAATTCAGGACAGGACCGGACACTTAGAATTAGGGAATAGCGGAGGGAGAGTGTCCAATTGCCTGGCTTTTAGTCTGAAGTCAGGCCATAGAGAGCACGGCATGAGGTGGCTAAAATTCCAAAAGAAAGCCCCAGTCTTTCTGGCCTCAACAATGAGAGGGCGGGGTTCAGGATGACCACACTGGGGAGTTATGGGGAATCCCAGAAAGGTCAAGAGGTAGAATGCCCCGATTCTGGTTTAAAATCCACCCAAATCTTGGCTCACCTCATAAATCATGCATAAGTGGAGTAGCACAGGTAAAGATTAAATAAACTATCTGCCTAAATACAAACAAAAAGCAAAACCAACCAAAAAACCCCATTCTCTGGAGAAATATTACAGAGTACAGGGTCTCCAAAAGAAAAGGCACCATGTTACAGATACAGTTTAAAGTTACTTGACATAAACAACGGCCCATTTTCAAGAGAAGAGACAATCAACAGGGACCAACCCTCAGATGACCCAGATGTTAAAACTACTTATGAAGTAGCTATCATACTGACAGAACTAGTAAAGTAGTTATCATATTGATAACTATGCTCAAGGATGTGAAGGATAATTATGCTCAAGGAAAATATACCTACAATGAATGAAAAGACAGGCAAGGTCAGTAAATAGAAAATAGGTATAAAGTAGCCACTGGAAATTCTAGAACTGGGAATATATTGCGTTGGCCAAAATCTTTGTTCAGATTTTCTATCAGTTGTTATGGAAGAAACCTGAACTAACTTTTTGGCTAACTCAATACAATATCTGAAATTTAAAAAAAAAAAAAGAGAAATAGTTCTCTCTGTCATAAAACAAAAAGGCTACATCTTACAAAGAACAGAGACACTGGTCACAGCATGTCAATTAAAGCTTAGAAAAGTCTCCAATCATAGTCTCTTCTCTGAAGACATTGTTTTATGAATCTGGTTTAGTTAAACATTTTAAAGATTGAAAACCAACTAATTCTCAGGACAAGTTTTGTCAAAAAACTTCAGATGTTGTTATTATTTTCTTTCATTGTGGTTTTAAGGACTTGATGGTTCTGGCCAACCTGCAGAAGGTTGTAAACTGGAAGATACCGTTAATACTTGTTACGCTCATGTAGTGTTTTAAAATGTCAATTTTGGGCTCACATTCTCAAATTCCTAATAAGACTTTCATCATTAAGGCCTGCATTTTGGCTCTCACTCCTGCGTGGTAACCTCTTCGATACTGAGCAGTGGCCAACCCCTTTATATAGATATATCTTCTCAATCTGGCCAAGGCCTCTTTCTGTCCCAACAGAATCACCATTTACTTAGCAAGCTTATACATATGTAGGCTGTGAACCCTGAATTCCTCAGGTTAGTAGTCAAAGCCCACATTATGTAACCCCTTTCCACTTTTCTAAATTTCTCTCGTCACACCTTCTTGAATATTTAACCCTTAGGATGAAATTACTTTCTTACTGCCAGATACAACACAGGCTGTCCAGTTTCTATACTTTTTTTTATCCAAGTACCTCAGCTAAGGGCTTCCCAGGTGGTGCTAATGGTAAAGAACTCACTTGCCAATGCAGGAGACCTAAGAGACACAGGTTCAGATCCCTGGGTCAGGAAGATCCTCTAGCGGAGGGCATGGCAACCCACTGGGCTACAGTCCATGGGGTTGCAATGGGGTCGCAAAGAGTTGGACATAACTGAAGCAACTTAGCATGCATGCATGCATGCATCTCAGCTAAGGCCTCATCTATGTAACTTCATAAGTTTCAGAAACACTACACTATATAGTAATTTTCAGAGACAAAACACTTTCTTGTTTCATGCTACATCATCGGATCTAGGACACTATATTTAAAGAAGGGAGAGAGCTTATATTTCTTGAAGGACTATTATATACCAGTCACTGTCTTAGATGTCTTCATTCAATATTTACAACAACTTGGACAAGTAGTTATTATCTGTAATCTACAGGGGCAGAAATAAAGCTCAGAAAGGCTGATTGCATGGTTAACAGATGTTTGAGCAGGAATTCATATCTCAAGACCGTGGTCCTTCTACATCCCTCTCTGCCTTTTAATAATTATGAAAAGTCACTCAGTCATGTCCAACTCTGCAATCCCATGGACTGTAGCCCACCAGTCTCCTCTATCCATGAAATTCTCCAGGCAAGAATACTGGAGAGGGTGGCCATTCCCTTCTTCAGGGGATCTTTCTAACCCAGGGATAGAACCAGGGTTTCCTGAACTGCAGATTCTTTATCATCTGAGCCACCATTATAAAACCCTCTAAATCCTAATAACCAGACTTTAAATATAAGCATGCAAAGAGATGACAGTTTACCATCAAACTCAATACTTNCGATGGGTTGAATATGAGACTCAGAGGGAGAAATCAAAGTCCAGGATGGCTCTCAGATTGCAGGCTGGGATAATGGGCAGAAGGAGGTGCTGTTGACAAGAAGTGGAGGGGGAGGAGCCAACGTTTCCCTGTCCCACTGCCTGTGCCACTGCCCCAAAGCCAAGGGGAAACTGGTTTTCAGGGAGCACTGGCAAGAGCGGGATAATTCAGATCCATTTCCACAGACCTATGCCACGAGAGGCCGGCTGAAACCCTGGGTGACCGTCGTTGAAACCTGCCAGTGCCTCCCTGTCACCTATGGGGAAACATGGCCCCAGGGTCAAGGGCAGGCTCTAGAACCACACTCATTAAAAGTTTTTTTTTTTTTCCCCCCTGGGGTAAAAGTCACATAATATAGAGCACACTATTTTAACCATGTTTAACTGTGCAGTCCTGTGGCACTAACTACATTCACATCGTTGTGCAACTCTCACCATCACCCAGCTCCCGAATGTTTCATCTTCCTAAACTGAAACTCTGTCCCCAGTAAACACTAAGTCCCCTGCTCCCTGCCCCATCTTCCAACCGCCCCTTCCCCAAATCCCGACATCTACCAAGGTACTTTCTGACTCTAGGTACCTCGTATAAGTGGAATCAAGCAGCATTTGTCTGCACCTACTGTATACTGGAATGCATTTTTAAGGTATAACCACATTCTTTAGGCGTTTATCCCAGTTCCACAATGGTCTAGTTGAAGGCCTGTGAAGTTTCCCACTGCATAACAGGGATATTCAAACAACCTCGCAGAGATTAAACTGGATAACACAGAGCTCAGGGGGCAGGGCATGCACACAGAGAGCGCTCAGGAAGTGCTGGCTGCATTTACCCTCCCTCGTCTCTGCTACAACCTCTAGTGTTATTACTACGGGAAACCTATGTGTATGTGGAGTGCTATTCGGGGAATAATAGCACCTCGTTCTGTCTAGAGGGCCAACAGAAAGGAGGGGAAGGACGCCCTCCCTGAGTTTGGAGCAGAGCACAGCGGAAGCTGGTGCAGAGCTCCATGGTGTCCTAAACAAGGGACCGGATGAACCAGGTGCCGACTCTTCCTCACCAGAGACGGGTGGATGTTTAAACCGTTAATGAGGACGCTAGGCAAGGATCAGGAGCCAGGTCCTTAAACCTCGTCTGAGCAAATATCCAACCCGCCTCTCCTCCTGAGGTAATTTTACAAAAATGCAAATAACCCACCTTCAGCCTCAAAAAACCAGTTCAGGGTGGGAAACCAGCAGACCAGGTAACATCCTCACAAAACATTTAGAGCAGCCTCTGAATAATTGAAACGAGTCAAAAAAAGAAAGCCGTGCACGTCAAAGCAGTCTGCTTTCTTCCATAAAATATATTCCCCGGTGTTTGGCTCAAATTTCTGTCATTTGTGGAAAAGAAAATTACTGGAAACCCCGAGCCATTAAATTGGTTCCAAATGACCCGAGGCCTCACGTCCAGGATGGGCTCAGCGGTTGGTGCCCTGCGAGGCTAAACCCGCATCGTCCCCCAGGGATGCTTCCCTGTGAGTCTAACCAGGCTCTGAAAGTACAACCCACGGTGATACCTGAGGGTTAGAGTCAGCTACTTGGCACAACTTGATGATAATTATGAGGGAGATTTTTTTTTAAACTTTCTCTCCCCAAGCACATTTCTAGAAAAAAAGAGTCTAACTGATGAAAACATTTTTTTAAGTTTCAAGTTTGAACAAAGGGAAGAAATAAAGACCCCTTGGCTGTATCAAGTTGCAATGCCTTTCTAACTGCAGCACTCCCTTGTTTCTGTTCACTGACCCAGAGTTCTTCCACACTGGTTTTCCTGGAGCTCAAACCACGAAAACATCTGGAATACATTTTCCGGATGGACAAGAAATGGAATAAATAGGCTGAAACTACATAAAACCGATTAAGGGCCAAAAGGGACTCCTACCTAGTGTGGTTCAGGAATGCATGCGTCTATTAGAGCACGTTAAAGGAATTACTGGCCTTTGGTAAGTGCTTTTCAGTCAAAGATTAGCTAGAGAAAAGCAACATGTGCTATGATGTTTAACTTCATACACACAAGAAACATTGTGTAATGTTTTCTCCTTTGGATTATTTTCAAAAATAGAAATTTTAAATCATATCCATTATGCTCCCACTCTTCCCTACTAATGCATGCACACACACACACACAGAATAAGTCAGTAAGAACGTGTACAAATACAGCTTCCGTATTATGGAGGGAAGTTTACAGGGATAGAGTCTGATTCGGTTTAGGAAACTTGTTCTCCTGACTTCATTTTGGTTTTCTGACTCTACAGATATAACCACAGAGAGTTAACCAAAAAAGTAATAGCTTTTGTTCTCGGATTTAGGACGCATTTATTTAGAAGTATATGTAAAAACTGTTCCTGTGAGAACCTGAAACAAAAACCAGATCCTGTTTAGCAAGTATTAACCTTAAGGAGCCATTAGGAATCTTCCTGCCTTTCAAGTGAACCTGTACCAGGATTTAGTAATCTCTACTCCCAAGGAAGTCACGGGTCCTGGAGACATGCAGTGACAAAGTGTGGACCACCACTCAGGTCTCCCTTCAAAACACAACTGGCTGTTCATCTGCAAAAACTGCAGGTGGACGACTCTCCAGCTGCTGGCACCTTCTGCTCAGCCTCAGGCCCTTCCCCAGGATGGGGGCTGACGGGGCACAGGTGATGGTCCCGCCTGCACCGGGTCTGGGGCTCGACACCCCCAAGTCCACCTCCCTCGACCCTCGATCCTTGAGAAGCGAGGTCCCCCTGTAACCCTCTTCTCCTCCTAACTTGGTCCCAGCACCTGCCTTCTGGAGCTTCCAATAGATACAGCCTACTGATTCTCAGTTTCCACCTTGAAAAGTATCTCGGCATGCTTCTATATAAGACTGAAATTTCTGATACAAATAGAATCTCCCAAAGCATGTGCCAAAATGAATTAAGGAAGAGATGCTTTCCCGCCCCTACACAATTCCTTTTAATAGTTCTGAACACAGTCACGTTCCCTTTTCCCTCTCCCTGAGGTTTTTTTCCTCAAGGATTCATTATTGACAACTGCTCATGTCTCCAGGTCCACCCACCAGGGAGTGATCCAGGGCAGAGAGGGACTCTTCATCTGTGCACCAGCAGGGCAAGTGGGATGTCTTGCTGGCAACTGATGAGCAAAGCTTTCCTTTAATTTTTTTCTTTGCTCAACTGAAGACTTAGCCTCCATACAGAGGGAAGAAAGTAAAGGAATTCCCACTGCACGGTGGTTTTAGATGTAGACGCTAACGTTACCTTAAATGGAACTGGGTTTCAGAACTGCTGAGGGAGTATTTTAGTGGTTACAGCCATCCCTACAAATTCCTATAAGGATGTCCATTAAAAGGAAAGTCAGAGAATGTTTCTAAGTTTAAAACAACTGACAATAGATACCAGGGGTCATCTAACACTGGCTCAGTGAATTCTATGACAAAGAGTAACATAAAAAAACTGAAGTGTTTAACCTCCAAAATAAGGATGGGACAAGACAAGTGGCGGTTTCNAGCACACCAGGCCTCCCTGTCCATCACCAACTCCCGGAGTCCACTCAGACTCACGTCCATCGAGTTGGTGATGCCACCCAGCCATCTCATCCTCTGTCGTCCCCTTCTCCTCCTGCCCCCAATCCCTCCCAGCATCAGAGTCTTTTCCAATGAGTCACCTCTTCGCATGAGGTGGCCAAAGTACTGGAGTTTCAGTTTTAGCATCATTCCTTCCAAAGAACACCCAGGGCTGATCTCCTTCAGAATGGACTGGTTGGATCTCCTTGCAGTCCAAGGGACTCTCAAGAGTCTTGAGAGTCCCTGTTGAATAAACCAGTGTTAAATTGTTGGCTATAAAAGGCAGGGCTTAAAAGCAAATGAGCCATCCGCCAGTAAGGGTCACTGAGACAACTGTATTGTTCAGATACCATTTTCACAACTTCCTAAACCAGAAATCTTCTTTGTCTCAACGTATCCCTTCCCAAGCACTCTGAAAACACCACCAGAATAAGCTGATTTCTAGACTTAATTTAGCTTTGTCTGGAAAATTCATCTAAACAGTAATACACAAACATCACACTCAACCTGTGATATATCTCAGCAAATACTTGTATGATTAATAAATGAACTATTAGTAATTAGCAGTCATCTTTTATCCAAGAGAGAATAATCATATATACACACACAAACACATACATACACACAGATAACATTTTAAAAATATTGGAACAAATGTAACAGAAGGAAGCCATGTGACAGCATCTGTGTCTATAACCTGATGATTTCTCGCTGGACAATGCAACAGAGGTTCTTAGCAAGGCAAACACACCCAGGCGCCTTAGATGTCACGTGGATGCAAGGAGGGAAGCCGAAAGTCACAGAAACCCGCGTCCTAAAGGGGCCTTCGTGTCTTTAGATCTAAGAATATTCATCAGTGGGTTTCCAAATAGCATGCTACAAGCACAGAGCTCTATGAACTCCCAGTTATGTACACTGAACTCACCTTTTGTAACACAAAGGGAACTTTGACCCCAGAGTCTTTCCTTCGGTCATTTTCTAGCAGGACTGTGAGGGGAACTCCAAAAATCCCAGTGTCTTCATTGTAAAACACCAGGGAGAGAAAAAGAGAGTCAGAAAAGCACTGTCTTATTCCCATGTGTCAAAATGTTAAGAGTCAGAGTAAGTCTTAATACCTCGTCCTTTTACTTTCTCTGTTTTGTTTCTTTTAAGCTGAATTCGAAAGGCGTCAAAAAAGGCCGTCAATTCAATTAGAGAGAGATGGCGGATTTTCTTCATGTCTTCAGCAGACAGATCTTCTGCTTTGGTTAGGCCAAATCTGGTTTTCTGAACAACAAATTTCTAAAATACATATTGAGGATATTTATTTTTTTATGGCAAAGGAAAATTATTATACCTTCATTCAAAGGAGACCAGGACCTTCCAAATCTGTACAGCCTGACATGCTTGCTACTCACAAAAAAAGATATCTGAGGCGCATGCGGTGCCATAGAAAGGCCATGAATATGACTATGATCACAACTACACTAAACCAAACACAAAATAGTCACCTGAAGTATATTATAATATCATCATCACAACTGTGATGTACAGAGTGCAGGTAATTCCCCTATTGAAACTGACTGCACGTGCTTGCTGAGACAACAGTCATTCTATCTTAAATATCAAATTTAGGTAATTAAAAATATCCTTAGAAAAGCAAAATGCACAGGAAGTGCCAAATAATCCTACTCTCAGTTTGAAGACAATGCCATTGCTATATTCTCCATTTCCATGTTTTACTTACAGGTAAAACATAGTCTTCTTTCTTAAAATCTAACTTCTTAAATCTGTTCCTTTTTGGAGCCTGTGTTAGCTTTTCTGAATATGATACTTCGAAGGACAGCTCTTCAGCTTCTACCGGAATGTTTTTTTCCAGATATTCATCATCTAAAGAACAAAGGATGTGGAATACTTAATATGCCATTTAATTGATCAATACCATTGACTGTAAAATAAGCATAAAATATTGATGAGTTAATCCACAAGCATGTTAAAATGTTTACATCCCTGGAAAAGCATCAGACTCACCCAGAATGATCTCAGTTAAACAATTAATGTAGTATCATCAGACTTCCATACGAACAAGCTTCTACAATCGTTATGCGAACTTCCTATTTAATCTGATGTTTTAAATTTTAGATGTTTCTGTCTCATGAAAAGCACTGAAGATTATTAGATGATTAGAAAGTCCATAATGAAATAATTCCATGTACTCTCATACAATGACATCTATCCATACACAACACTGCTGCTACTCGGGAAGCAAAAGCTTAAAGCAGAAGGAGGAAGGGTGGAGGCCCCACAGAAAACTTCTGCCTACTTTCACTCTCTTGAGTCTTTATCCCAGACTGTGGAACTATGCCACTTCAGATTTGTTCCAATCCAGTTTGCCCTTTACTGTGAGATTTGTTCAGGTGAATTAATCCTGATTCCTGTGACTCTTGTCCTGGTTTTCTGGTCTTGGATGGTGCACATTCCAAAGATGAATGGGTGACAAGTCCTGTCCCCTATACCTGTTTCTCTCAAGTTTGAAATTAAGACAATAGATTCCTTACCAAAAGCAAGGGAAATCACTTGAGTAATCCTAAATCTGATTTTCGACTGAGAGTCTTGCTTGCCATCTTGTTTTATTGCCTGGCAAAATTGTTCCTATGTCATGAAAAGAATTATTTGACAACAAAAAAAGAACTCATCAGTTTTACCCTCTTCTATATTAAATCGTTGTCCAACTCTTTGCAATCTCATGGACTGCAGCCCACTAGGCTCCACTGTCCATGGGATTTTCCAGCCAGAATACTGGAGTGGGTTGCAATTTCCTTCTCCAGGGGATCTTTCTGACCTGGGGATCGAACCTGCATCTCCTGCATTGGCAGATAGATTCTTTACCACTGACCTGGGAAGCCCACCCTCTTCTATGAACAGTGACTAAAAGAAAGCCAAATAGAACAAGAGGAGCAACAGACAGACAAGATAGAAGACCTAGTTTATCTCAGTTAAAAGTTCAGTGGAGAAATTTGTAAATCAACAGATTTAAAATTCTAAAAAATTTAATTTTGATTTAAAACACAATAAATGGATAAGAACAAGGCAAAGTTATGATTTTCATACATTATACAGAGGCTTGCATTCAAATCAGAATAATAGTTAACTCTGATAATAGTAATAGTAATAGATAAGACTCTACTTGTTCTTCTTTTTTAAATATTTATTTGGCTGTGTCAACTTAACTTTTAGCATGCAGGATCTTTCATTGCGGAGTGTGAGTTCAGTAGCTGCAGCATGTGGCATGTGGGATCTTAGTTTCTAGATCAGGGTCAAGCCTGTGTCCACTGCATTGCAAGGTGGATTCTTAACCAATGGACCACCAGGGAAGTCCCAAGACTATAAATTCTTAAGGCTCTATAGGCAGATTCTTTGGACAGTGGTGATTATACAGGCTGATGCGCCAAATCACTGAACTACTCCATGTGAACTTTTACCTCTCAGTGGTACGATTGGAACTGAATAACAACACGGCAGCAAACAGAATGATGTGGAATAATTTATGGTAAATCCATTATCTTTCATTTTTTTTGATAACGGTTTTATTAAAATGTAATCCACATGCCCAACAATTACTTGTTTGAAGTGCACAGTCAATGATTTTTATCATATTTGTAGCACTGTGTAACCATCGATCAATGTTAGAACATTTCATCACCTCAACTTATTTGAATTTTGAAGCAAACGCTCAAAGTATGGAGCTCTATTGTGCCTGAGAGGAACGTGTATCTTTAGGGGGACCTTTGGGGAACCACAAAACTGTGGCCTAAAGGGGACCTACTTCCTACAAGGAGGATTTGAGATTCCATTCTGAACCCACGGAGAGTACCCAGCTCTCAAGTGGAGGTGGCCCCATTAAATGTTCACCCTGTTATTTTGTAAGGAAACATCATAAGCGTCTCTGGTGCTGCATATACTTGAGCATAACTAGAGGTTTTTAGAAGGCGTCTACTTTCCGGTCTGCTTGATGCTGTTCAGCAGATCCAGGTTACCTATAAGAGACCCCACACCAAAGGCACTGCCTGAGTGAGTAGTTTCTAAATGACACACTGGTTGTCAAGGTGGAAACGGTTCTGCTTGCAATGTGACTACTGGGTGTGTCAGGACGGGGTGTTCAGAGGTAGAGGGAGCAGAGGTCCGGGGTGACAGAAATCAGAAAGGGGAGAAAAACACACATACACTTTGCTTCAGAAACCCACTGCTCACCGAACTGAGCATCAGCACAGAAGCAAAAAGACACACAGGCTGAGGGGGCTGTGTCACTCACCACTTGCTGCGTTCTGCGCTGACCGTCCAGGGTCTGCCGCGCCGTTGGAATGAACTGGCACATCTGGAATGGCCTCCAGGATGGACTGTGTACCAAGGGAAGATGAACACAGAGCAGTTCACCAGGAATGCAGGCCACCCTGCGCTTCACCCTGATTCATGTTGGGCGGTGCACTAGAACTACTTCACTAAAAAGCAATTCTTGACTCCATGAACCGCTGGCATCTGATTTCCTGTTTTCTCACTCAGTTCAGACCTGTACAGCCCACACCGGTTTTTCAAGAGAACTAAGCCAAGGTCAGAATAACCACGCTTCCTCAAGTGTTTGCTGGCATATGTCTCCTAACATGTAGAAATGACAAAACTTGCAGTCACATAGGCTGACGATTATGTTATCATTCCGACTTTTTAAATAATTTTTGATGTGTACCATTTTTAAAGTCTTTCTTGAATTTGTTACAACATTGCTTCCGTTTTAATGTTTGTTTTTATTTACTTATTTTTGACTGAGAGGCACATGGGATCTCAGTTCCCTGATCAGGGATCGAACCCGTGCTCCCTGCATTGGAAGGCAAAGTCTCAACTACTGGACCGCCAGGGAGTCCCTGTACTTGTTAGTCTTGATGCCGCCGGTCATACATTTTGGTCATAAACCCTAAGTCATGACCTAACTAGACGGTTAAAAGAAGGGATGCGGGAGCCAGGCTGCCTGGATTCTAACCCTGGCTCTTCCACTTCACATGACTTCAAGTTACAGAACTCTCTATTAGTCTCCCTGGTCTGTAACATGAAGATGATAAAAGAACATATTTCAACAAGTTTTTATGAATTTTAAATGACTATAAATCACATGGGACAACACCTGATGCACAGTGACTACTGTATGAGGGTTAGCTTCTATTAATATACTAATACATTAACTTCTTCAGGGCAAAACACAGGGGGATAATAACTACCAGAAGGTTCAGCATGTTTCCTAGTTGTGTCCTCTCTTAATTAATCTGCTATTTTCTTCACTGTGCTCCTGCCACACTGCTGCACTTCCCTGCAATGTTATCAGGAGCTGGGGATGCATCTTCATAGAGTTTGGTGTTACTACTCAGACTGGATGCTGGTGGTGGTTTACTTGCTAAGCTGTATCCGACTCTTGCAACCCCAAGGAATATAGCCCGTCAGGCTTCTTGAGGTGAGTACTAGTAAAAACGTTACACAAATTCCACTATTTCTACGAATATGTATTTTAATGTAGAAGTTATCAGCCATGAGTACGCTGAGGGTGAAAACTGGCTACTCCATCAAGAATCCTTTATATGCTCTTTATACATAAGTCAGTTCTTTTTTCCCCAGAACCTGGCGTTGGTTCTTTTATTCTCATGTATATTCAGCAATATGAAGTGAACTGGAGAAGGAAATGGCAACCCACTCCAGTGTTCTTGCCTGGGAAATCCCACAGACAGAGGAGCCTGGTGGGCTACAGTCCATGGAGTCGCAAGAGTCAGAAACGACTTAGCCGCTAAACCGCCACCACTACAAACTGCACAAAGGAATCTTAAATGCTGAACTTTGTTTTCTCTTTTCCCTGCTTTATGCCAAAGAGATGATATATTTTATTATGTAAACAGAATGCAAAGGTATACCCAATCATTCTAACACACACGCCCAAGTATATATTTGGTGGCTCTGAAAACTAACACCACACAATAAAGATTATCCCACAACAAACGATGTGGAACACTTTTCAGTGGTTTCCTTAAATTTTCCTACAGAGCAAATACTTCATTAAACTTTGAAATAACTCATCTATAGTAGAGAATGCTCCTTAAAAA
Source organism: Neotragus pygmaeus (assembly GCA_006410875.1). NCBI lineage: Eukaryota > Metazoa > Chordata > Mammalia > Artiodactyla > Bovidae > Neotragus > Neotragus pygmaeus. The sequence continues at coordinate 283,225 of SJYV01031242.1, read as the reverse complement.
TCGACATTCATGCTGGGCTTGAAGCTGATGGTTTGGGAAGCTTAAACGACTAAATGTCAATTTCATGATCTGTAAAGTGGAGGTGTCATCTGCCCCTTAGGTTTAAATGGCCTCCAGCCAGCCTATGGTATTGAACAAGGGCCCGCTCTTTGCAATGTAAATGATTCTGGGACTTTCCTGGGGGAAGAAGAAATTTAAATTGTGACCCTTGCTCTTCAGCTATTTAAAATGAGAAGAGGGTAACATTTATGGAACTTTATTAAAACACAGTCCATTGCTAAGAGTGAATTTCTACACTAAAATACAAGTGTTCACTGGAGAGTAATGGAAAGCAAGGAGGTGCTGCCCAAAAGATCTCACTGAAGAGGTTGTTGGTCCTGTGCTGGAATTCAGGAATGATGAAAAGGACTTACAAAGGCAGGGAGGTGGGCAAAGCACTCAGGCCAGGCATGGAATTATAAATTCCAGGTATGGAAATCTGAAGCATTTCGTCTTCACGAGAAGATCGATGGAGAGCCTGATTTGCCAGGAGTTAAGGCCTGGTAAAGGTGCTCAGACTCAGACTCGGACGGGTTAAAACCCAGCAGAACAACACAAATAAGAGCATTCTTTTCTTCTGTGTTAAAGCAGGAGAATGACTTGGTGAAAATGAAAAGGAAGATCTCACTGCCAATAAAGGGAACAGGAGTTTTGAAACATTGAATGAAAAGGCTCAGTGCTTGGTATTCATGGTTGTTTTGTTCTGTTTTTTTTTAATTCATAGTTTTAAAATATCCCTTTACTCATTAAACATATTAGTGTTAGCATCTTAAAATATTTTTTTAGTGATTTTAAAGTATTTCAAACATATATGCCACTCCCACTTAAAACAAACTTCTCTGGCTTGTCCATAATGGATCCTGCCACCTCCCCACAATCCCAACCATGAGCCTTTTCCACTGGGGCCTCAGCGGGTTTAAGAGAGGCAAAGACACGCAGCCATCAGGGCTCACCCTGTTGCCCAAATCCTATTACATTGGGACTGCACAGTCAAGGCTGAGGGATTAGTATTTTAAATTCCAAGATGTAGAAGGTTAGCTCTATCTGCTTGGTGGTTTGGTTGCTAAGTCATGTCTGACTCTTGTGATCCCATGAACTGTGGCCTGCCAGGCTCCTCTGTCCATGGGATTCTCCAGGCAACACTACTGGAGTGGGGTGCCATTTCCTTCTCCAGGAGGATCTTCCCAATCCAGGAATTGAAACCAGGTTTGCACTGCAGGCAAATTCTTTACCAACCTAGCTATGTGAGTTCCCTTAAAACTAGACTTTGACTATGCCATATTTCCTTCACAGTGAAGAATCACCATACCAAATATTTTTCATGTTAATTACTTAAAGGAGAAATTTATCAACTAATAGATGTTCCTCAGTGTCCTGACTGGTTGTTGTGTTTTTTTTTTCATGGTGTGAATCTACGTTTTGTAATTCCTGATCCTACAGCTGCCTGTGCTGGAGTCATTACAGACAACATGGCTACCATATTCCTCTTCTGCACCTGAGATCAGAATGGAGAAATCCACCTCTTGTAACCACGTTGTACCAAATTCCCCAGAGATTAACTTAAATAACTCACATTCATGGGTGAATATGCAATCAATTTTGAAATTAAAGAATAACAGTTACAACATCTATCCAAATGTGAATTTAAAGGCAACCCAATAACATTGCAGATTAAATACTGAATCACATCTGAAATTATAAACTAAATATTAAAGACAGTGAGAGTAATAAATTCCCAAAACCATGAGAATAGCCAAAGATTACTTCTTAACCTTAAATGCATGTAAGAAAGTTTAAAAATAAATGAAATAGGTCTATAATCTAAGAGACTAGAAAAACTTGTCCAAGTCGACCCAAGAAGGAATGAAAAAATAATTAAGATTAAATAAATTAATATGATTTATATTATATTAATTTAATAGAAAAAGTAGGCTTAATTAAAGACAGTGACTTAAAAAAAAACTATTGCCACATAGGCAAGTATTTACATTCTGATTGACACAAAAGACATAAATCTTAGGAAGAAAAAAGAAGCGCCACCTGCTCAGAAAATGTTAAAATTATGCACCTAAATAAATAAATATATTATACATAACTATTATATTTATGCACACACACACACACACACCAACATATACTGAACTAGATGTTTTGCTAGAACAAATATACATTATCAAATTCATACAAGTTGGGTCAAAAGGAATATAACCCCCAGACCTTACCCACTGAAAAATTAATCAAAGCATTATGACTACAATAATGCTGGCCTTGGCATAAAACTATACCTAATAGTTTTTACAGATTATATATTTACATCAAAGAATAACAAATTCCTCCATGTTTGATCCTCGTAAAGAATATCACATTGGCATTAATTCATGGAGTCCTCTTTCAAAATGAGATCTAGTCACTCCCCAGTATTTTGATGTGCCTTCTTCCTAATCATTCCACGTTGGTGGGTCCACTGACAGCTGTGGTTTCCTTATAATGTTAGCTGAAGTTTATTTCATCTGTTTGAAGAAATTACTTCTTCTCGCCTTGAACCTGCAATTCTTCCCTGACACGCAACTGTCTCGGCAGGTGAGGACTTGCCACAGAGCCACTCCTGGGAACAGTAAAACTCCATTCCTCATCCTGGGACCCATCTGACAGGGGACTACTGTTCAGAGAAGCACCATCTGGCTAAATGGAGAGATTAGAGCACGGTTCTTATTTAGGCAAATGCTTTCTATCATGTTTGTGTGTATTCCACCACGTGTACGTATGTAGACACATGTGGCAATACAAAGCTGTGACTTGGGGCGGGGGGAGGAGGACTGCAGCAGCCCCTCAGGGATCGTCACTGTGAGCCACCCGAAGGCCAGGCCTTCTGGCAGACCCTGGCCCCTACAGCAGACCCTGCTATCATCTGCCACAAACTCCGTCTTCCTGAACAATATCTTGGTTTTATTCCAGGGAGCTAGATGTTAAACCAAAAAATTTGATTTCTGGGCTTCTTTGCAGCTAAAAGTGACCATGTGACAAATGTGGTCAATGAGGTGTAATTTAAGTATAATTATACCAAGAGTGTTTTCAGAAAAGGTAAGTGTTTCCTGACTGGAAAGACGAGGGTCAGCTGCTACATGCTTCACGAGTTCTGCAGGTATCTGGCTCCAGAGAGGATGCTGGAGGCCAAATATGGGTGGGTCTGTGCTGAGAGCATCACGTGGCTGCCCTGTTGGTCCTGGACCATCCCTCATAATCATCTTCACGTGAAATAAAGCAACTCCTAGTTTCCTATTACATGCAGCCAAACACAAACTTGTCTAATCTTATTATTTTTTACTATATTCTAAGACTTTTTTTTGCAATGATTAGAATTCAGTAACAATAGTAGATGCTTTTTCATTTATAAACTTCCAAGGAGATTTTTGCTTTAGTGTACAGTGGTGTTACTGAAATTTAAGACATGAATATTCTTTTCTTTCGTTGCAAAATCAAATATACTTGATACTTATGAAAATGCATGATATTTTGTCTTTTAAAAAACTGTCATTCATCTTGATTGACCATATTTTCTGAATTTTCTATAGATGGTATGTGTTATTTTTAAAAATGAACAAAGGGCTCTTTTTTTTCTTCAAAGGAACAAATAAAACACAAGAGCTAGCACAAAAAATTTAAGTCACAATGGCAAACTCACCATCATCCAGCTCCCCTCTCACCCCAAATTACTAAAAATGATGGAAAAAAACACAAATTTTTAAAGGAACAGGTTTTTAACAGCACTGGAAACCAGCAAAGAATTCCAGAGCTGATAGACATTTCTAGATGAAAAGCAAACAGAACTGGTTGGTAAAACAAAACCTCTAACTGAAAGCAGCATAAAAGAAAATTTTCAGATAGGGAAGATAAAAACAACATGATGTACAAAGAATAGGAAAGAGCCGCTGGCAGATAGTCAAGAGTTGCTTACAAACCAGGGATGAAGCAGTCAATCATTCCTTAAAATATAGACAGCCCCTAAATATAATCTGAGGAAAAAAACCCAAATTCAGTCTAAATAAAATGAACTAACTGCTTTGGGGTGGGTGGGCTCCTGGTTTGAGTACACTTGACCCTCTGTCTCCACCGGTTTTCCATTGGCAGATTCATCCAATCCAGATGGATAGGTAATGTTTGTAATATTTGAAAAAACAAAAAACCCAGAAAGCTCCCAAAAGCTAAAGCTTGAGTTTTGCACAGGCCAGTAACCATTTATATAGCATGTACATTGTAATAAGGATTACGAGTGATCTAGAGATGGTTTAGGGAAGGTGTGTGTAGGTCATATGCTAGTACCACATCATTTGATATGAGGGATTTGAGCACCGTTGGATTTGGTGTTCTTGGGGTTCCTGGAACCCAACCCCATGGATACTAAGGGAGGAGGGGTCTAAGAGAGAGGCAACTCTGAAGACCACACAGACGTGGAGGGGAGATGGAAAAATGACATCAGCTTTGTCCGTCATTAGTTTTGCATCCGGGGAGTATTTACTAACCTACCTGAACCCTATATGCACTATATGCACTTTTACCTCTTTAAAGTTAAGTACACCCCCATCACTCTCAAAAACACACAATCACCAATTTTGGCCTTTTAAAAAAATCAATCTACATGGCTGCAGAGGAAACATACAGCAATTTCGTACAGTAATCAGTCAAAAATCAATAAAGACTTGCACAATGACCGCAAAGAGCCTTACGGACCCAGGGGCTGAGGTCCCCTGCGAGTGTGCTGGCGTCTTCTACTTTGTTGAACACTTTCTGCTCTGTTTCCCTTTGGTGGGTCCTCCTACCCTCCTGCTGTGACAGGATTCTGATAGACAGGGATAGTTTGAGAGAGGGGCTGGGGATCTGGACAGGAAGAAACACCGAGGATGCGTAGTCTCAGGGAGAAGCTCTCCCTGCACTGTCAACCGGGGGACACTTGCTGTCCCTTCCTCCCCACTGCAGGGCCCCCTGGAGGTGTGCACTTCCCTCATCAGATGGTCCTCCCACTTGGGCACGACTCCACCGCTTGTGTCACTTACTGCTACACGTTCTAGAAACTAGCATGTTCTCCACACAAGATGTTTACACTTGGGAAATAACTGGGAAAAACTATACATCTGTTTCTTAGTTGATACTGAAGATACTGAAAAGAAATTTACATAGTAGTCTTAATTTTCTGTACAAGCTCACTCACAAGCACCAAGCTTTAGTTGACAACATCCTTGCCTTAAAATACACATTTATTTAGTTTTTTAGTAAAAAAAAGCTATTTATTCCAATTTATTTTCTCAGGATAACTTGCTTAAAATACACTTTTAGATATTAGTTTCTTGTAAAGCAACTATACTCCAATAAAAAATTAAGAAATGAGTTTATGTTGCTGGTGTTTCTGCCTATAGAAGCTTTCTCCAAAAGACAGAATTCAGTTATTTTTGATTTACCGAATTATTCCTTGCTGAGTTTAAGAGTTAAGGGTGATGGGGCTGAGGGTGGCTTGTTTACCAAAAACCTGAATTATATTGTGTGTTTAGCAAAGAGAAATGAGAGTACACATCCTTTCCACTGTTACAAATGAATGTTCATGGTGGCATTATTTATAATGGCTCAAAAGTATAACTAAGCCAAATGTCCATCATCAGGTGAAAAGATACACCAACAGTAGTGTATCTACACAATGGATCATTGTTAGTGATAAAGGGACTGAATTTCTAATGCATGCAACAAGTGGATGAATCTTAAAATTATTTTGTGTGCAAGAAGCCAGACACAAGAGTGCGTACTAATCCCAACAGGGTTGGCCTCTGCCAGAGAAAGAGGGCAGTGGGTGGGAAAAGGCCTGAGAGAAACGTCTAGGGTGACTGGACTGTTCTTTGTTTTGATGGGCTGTGATTACACAGGTAAAAACACTTCTCAAAATGAACTGAATTATATACCTAAAATGCAGGCATTTGTTTTAAAAATATATAACAGTAAAAATGATGCAGAAATAATCCTATTCCTTACAAATAATATAATTATCTTCAAGGGTCTATAGCTGCTGTGAATCAAGAATCTACAGCTACCATGATGGGTAAATCACAGAGAAAAAAGTTGTTATTGGGGAATAAGAATATGTTTGCTGAAATTTACAAGGAGTAGGAGAAGCTAAGCAAGATAACAGAATCATGACCAACAAAAAAATTACTAACCTGGAGAATAAAGATGAAGAAATCTGAGCAAAAGAGAGTAACGTGAGAGAAAATTTAGGATACCGAAATTCAATGCAAGCAAAGCGAGAGCCATCTAATACGTGTTTGCTAACCATCTTGTGAATTTAAGGATTAGATCCACATGCTATGGTGGCGGCATGGAAGAAAAAAGCCAGAAGTTCACTCAGGTTGGCACTACACTGTACTGAAGTTGTACCAGCTTGATTTACCCACCATTAGTTGCTTCTTTGTGATTAAAACAAACTCCTACTTGTTTAAATCAAGGTTTCTTAGATTTTCTTTTCTATAAAGCAAACACAGATGTAAATGATCATTTTTAACAGATGGTATGATTGTATTTTGCAGTGAATTATAAATCAATAGCAAATGTAGCTATTTGATTTTTACTTAAGGCATTGGAAATAAACCAGACCGACTACTTTGCCTTCTGAATTAACTAACACCTCAAATGACTAATTCATTTACGTCAATTACACATAAGGAAAATGTTTTCTCTTATGTATATGAATGATTTGTAGTTTGTGAGGATTGTAGATTGAGTTGTAAGCCTTTTTGTAAATAAATCTTTTGTAAAGGCCTAGATTTAGTGGCATTTATGATTTAGAGTCAAGACTCAGCCTCATATAATATACAGACAATCAGTTCAGTTCAGTTCAGTCGCTCAGTCGAGTCCGACTCTTTGCGACCCCATGAATCGCAGCACGCCAGGCCTCCCTGTTCATTATCATCTCTCGGAGTTCACTCAGACTCACGTCCATCGAGTCCGTGATGCCAAATAGGCAATTATATATATTATAATAGACAATTCCTTTATTGTAGGTAGTTTATTGCAAAACCAACATGTTGGACATTAACAAAACCATAAAATATTATATGAACTCTTCAGATGACCAAACCTTTCTTTCCTAAAACCTAGTAGCATCAGCAAACATAACTGAAAAAAAAAAAGTCACATCACCAATACTGTCTCAGCAGGGAGGAGGGAACCTTCTGGGATTCAGCATTCCCTCCCCTAACTTCCTAAGGGGAGGGAATATGAGGATGGAAAAAGTAAAGAAAAAATGAAGTATACACATTTCACCAAGGGAGAGAAAAGATAGCTCAGGATAGAACGGCACATAAAAGCAGATGTGAGAGAAGGCTCTGTCTGGATAAACCATGAAAAAAGCAACCTTCCTTGTCTATAAACTGACAGATGCTGGATCCTGCTCCCAGGGCTTGTCTGAAGTCTGCTCCGGGGAAGTGCGGGGTGGAGTGTTGGGGTGGGGAGCGGCTCTGGGGAAATGCAGGCGGCAGGGAGGGAAGGGAGCCCTGGACACCTGGGGTGAAGGTGCACTCAGAGGCAAGGTGCCGGGGTTCACCCTGCACTGGGGAAACACGTGCTGCTGTCCATGACTTGACATCCGTATCCAGTGGACCTGGGACCCAATGGGACCAACCCTCATAGAAGAATATTTTAAAATAAGAGAAAAATGTAAAGGGACTAAATCCGTCATAAAGAAATGCCTACCTACCCTCATTGGTTTTCTGGATTTGTGTCTGTTTTAATAGAGCACATAGTTATTTGTGGCTGTAACTTATTAACCTCGGTTTACTTCCTGCTGAATGGCTTCCTCCGAATAAAGGCAGACCGGCGTCCTGACAGCTGATCTTGTCCAGCTACCTGAACTATGCTGCCGCGTGGTGGGGTTTCGCGCGGCTGTCTTGAAAGACCGGCTGCCTGTCTCATCCCTCCCCTGTCCTCCTCTATCACTTACCAAGGGGCCGCTGGCTCTGATGATTCCTGCCCGTCTCATCCCTCCCCCGTCCTCCTCTATCACTTACCAAGGGGCCGCTGGCTTTGATGATTCCTGGCAGCGCTTCTCCCTCCTGGGCACCATCCAGCTCGCTGGCATGGCTGTCACAGGTATCACCTGGCTAAGGACAGAAGTGAAGTCATTTTTATCCAGGCATGTCTTTCCCAGTAAGGGCTTCCCAGGTGGCGCAAGTGATAAAGAAGCTGCCTGCCAATGGAGGAGACGCAACAGAGGTGGGTTCGATCCCTGGGTTGAGAAGATGCTCTGGAGGAAGGCAGGGCAACCCACTCTAGTATTCTCGCCCAGAGAATCCCTGTGGACAGAGGAGCCTGGAGGGCTAGACTCCATAGGGTCTCAAAGAGGTGGACATGACTAAAGTGACTTAGCATGCATGCACATCTTTCCCAGTGTGATGGTTTACTCAATTACACATTATACTAGAATCGGTTTAAAGGCACAGCCCTGTGGAGATACAGAGTTAAGGACTAAAATGTAATGGTAAGAGCATTCACCAGTTCCTCCGAAAGGATGCTGATCCTTGTAAGTGTCGTGCACTGGAACAGAAATGAGTCTCAAAAGCAGACACCACTACCTGCCTGCCAAAACTCGCTTTTCTTTTCTCCTCTAACATACAAATCTCACGACTTTGCTCTAGGATGCTGTGTGTCTGTCTACAAGGACTAAGTGTGATCCTGTGATGGTTCAGTCCAGTGCGATTTTGGTTAAAATGCTACTAGGGAGAACAGCTGGGAAGGCTAGTGTTCTCTTGCTGACATGGACGGAATCAAGCTAACTGATGCTTCTTCCAGGACGTGGACATGACACGTGTGATGCCCAGACATCCCTCAGCATTAAATGTTAGCCTGCATGCTACATGGGGCACAATGGAAAGATTAAAAAATTGGTAGGTCCATGAGAGAGGTATTAGTCATACCAGCCTCAGAGTCCTTATTTTGTAAGGAAAACAAACCTCTAATTGTCTAAGTCAGGAAGCTTACTGATAAAATTACGCTACTTAAAAGTCAGACTTTATGACTATATTTTGGAATGATTTACAAATCAAAAGCAAGAGCATTCAGTGCTCTTTCAATTATGAAACTGGAAAAACATTAGACCGATTATCTCAGAAACACACACGACTGAGCCAAATATTTCATTCCCATTCTCTGAGATTTGGAAAGGCTCTGATTTTTTACTATGCAACTATGCAGCAAATGTATTTGAGACTATTCCGACTGTAATGCACTGCACTGCAGGCCTTGTGTATATGCTCTAAGATTTTTTTAGCAGCATTTGTGACATAATGGCAAATTTCCCCAAATAAGATGCAAATATCCTATCCATGATTAAAACAATGCTTTGTAAAATTAAACATGCTCGGTATTAATGAAATAAACTTTCACATGAGACCTTAGAAACTTCTTTTTCTGTATTTTCTAACTTTCCCCCAGTGTGTATATATCCTATTCACGTGAAGAATACACGTCTCTTTGGAAGTGGAAACAATGCTAAAACGTGGTACAGAAAACTTAGGTCAGGATGGAGAACACAGTGAACCACTCCCAATAGAGAAAGGGCGTATTTTTATAAGTACAGCTCCAAAGGGCACTGAAAACCAACAAAGTATTCTCCTAACAGATGAAAAATTGTTAGAAATTCCTGAAAAGTAAAAAATAATTTGCTTCCTAATCATAGAGAAATTCTCAGCATAAGACAACACTGCTGGCAAGCAAAGGGCAAATCTACAAAAGACAGACAAACGAACAACCAAACTTAGACTGATAATTGCACGGGACAAGAGGCTCCAGGGTGACAGCTAGGAAAATTCAATGTGAGGTGTTTCCTCAGTGAAGGGGCCAAAGATCTCCCAACAGCCCCCTTTATGCTGAGCAGCAGGCAGAAGCCAGGCATAAACCCGAGGAAAGCCTTCTGGATGAAGCGAACCACCTGCCTAAGAAAGAGGCCGAGCGTTGGGACCATGCCAGACCTCAATAGCAGGTCACTCCAGACCTTCATGAAAGGTATGGGTGGGAAAGTAAAAGGAAAACATGAATTTTATCTGGGAATGATGTCATCTGTTACTTTTCCTTTGGCAGTGAAGGTGTGTGCATGCATGTATTTATCTGTGTATGTATACATGTCTACACATACACACGTGCACAGACTCATCCATGTATGCTGTTAAAATAAGGTCCCTTCACAGACTGTTCACACATCTTACTGACTTGCAAAGGACCCAAAGTCAGCCCTCTTAGTCAATAAAGAGCTCCGTGGGAAAACATCTATATAATGGCAGAGAAAGCATACAGCAAAGACATGTCCTAAAAGTCACTAACTAGGCAATCCAGCCAATCACCAAGTATCATCAGTCACTGGAGAAAAATCAACACTATAAAAAAGTTAACCATGGAGAACATTTGGGTAACAACATTTGGGGAAAAAAAGAAGTATACAGATAATGATAAACATTCTGGGAGAAAGAGATAATTGAGGGAAGAGGAAAAGGCTTATGATGATGTAATAGTTTCAGAGAGATTTGAGAGGCTATTGCAATCATCAGTCAGGACTACCTGTAACAAGAAAGGGTAAATCAGTGCAAAAAGCAGGAGTTCTTATGAATTGACAGGATGATTGATGAATTTAAAAATCAACAGGGACCCGATTATAACCACTCTTGACAAAAATTAGAAATAGGTTTCCACAGGATGATGTGGACAAAATCTGCTAGCATACAGAACAAATGGGCAAAAAGACATGGGAAATGTAAGAGACAATTTAAAAGCTTTGTGAATTTAATGCAAGAAATGAAAAGAAGAAAAGGGAAAATGGAGATAATCTGCAAGGGACAAGGGGCTGGTCTGTAAAGTGCAGACAGAGTGCCCCTGATGAGACACACGTAAGGGCAAAGGAAACTGCAGAGAAGCTAAACATCATCGTCCCCATCGTCTTCATCAGATCAAGTATGGCACAAGGGGGCACTCCTCGACCCACACAGAATCCCTCTCCCTCTGCTGGGAAGGAAAATAAAGGGCTAAGGAGCAGGAAACATACAAGCATGAGAAAAGCAAGCCTCTCCCTGTAGATTTTTGCTGCCAGGAGGCCACATGGAGACAGATGTCAGTAACCCATGTCCTTCTTAGGGTGAAGGGTGTGCTCAGTAAGAGGATCCAGCCTTACACCAGGAGGTACAAACCACAGCTTGAGAGTCTTCTCTTCTGCTAAAATAGCCTCAGTGGCAGTTCTGAACGCCAATCAGCACTCTGAAACTCTGTACTAACCTGGGCGAGGTGGGCTCTAGTGAAGCACAATTACCTTCTGTGCAAGATTTTGTGTTTTTCCCACTTACTGTGACACATTCCAGAGGCTGCAGTGCCGTGTCTCCATGACAGATTTACATTTAGAAAATAATTGAAATGTCAAAATATTTCTTATGGTGAGAATTAAGTTAATTCTGAAGGATTCAGAGAAGGTAGCCTAAAATTTTCCACTGTGCACTCAGCAGAGAGAACAATGGCTCAGCTGACGGCCTCCCCCAGTCCTGACTCCCGCCAGCCGCAGCTGTGGTTGTTTTTGTCATTGTAGGTACAATGAGGCAGGTTTAACTATTTAATTATTCATTCCTGAGTCTGAGACCCTTTTTTCTTCCTTGTTACAAGATAAGTTTTTTTTTTTCCCTTAAAATTTTTCAGGTTGCCTCGAAGTAACCACTTCTCCTGACCTCCAGGCGCTCGCACCCCTCTCTTTGTCTTACCAGCTGACCATTTCTGCAGGGGACCGTTGGCATCCTTCCTTCATCCGGCCTCACATCCAGAAGAGGAGCGGGGACACAACAAAACTCATCTGGCTATTGAGAAAAACAGAGTGCATTTTTATTCAGGCGTGCTCTCCCAGGGGTCACCGTGCATTCAATCATGCATTATACATACAGTGTGCATGTTCATCCAGACTTGGTGAGACACCCACAGATACAACTGCCTGTTCACCCAGCACCGCATGTGGCCACTTGGCAGCCAGTCCTGGGACCTCACCACCCACCAGGTGCAGTGACAGACACTGGTCTCTGTGCAAGACACTGTAAATTAACCGCCTGCCCCAAACCCAGTTGCCTATCTTCCTTAATAGGGTCTTACTTTTTTTTTTTCAGGAATGTTTGTGTACAATTTCCCAGGCTCTCTTGTAGCTAAGAGTGATCATCTAATGTTTCCAGGCCATGAGAGGTAACTGGAATTCTACCAAGTAAGATTTCTGGGAAATTGAAGTCAGACAGAGACAGTCAGGAGGTACAAGTACCCGGAGCTGCCAGGAACATGGATGTGATTGTCAGGAGTGGCCCAGCCCCCTTGGTAAGCAGAAGGATGAAGGCCATGCATGAAAGACACAATACAAAGACGGGAGGAAGCTGGATCTATGCTAAAGCAAAGGAACACCTCCTTTCAGTTTCCTCATTTGTACTTATATAACTCTTGGGTTTTCTATGTCATGCATGCCATACAGAGGACTGTATGCCTATATTTATACAGTTAGTTGTGAATTAGTCCCTCCTTTAATTGTTTATCAATTATGAAATTGAAAATAGATTCGGTTGACTACTTTGCTCAGTGAAATGTATTACTGGAGGTAATATCTGATTCACAGCTTCTGAATATTAGAAAAATTCTGTTTGGGCTCATGATGAAATGGATTTGAGATCTTGCACTATGTATCCAAAGGCTGACTAAATATCTGTGATTTACTGTATAAGAGTTCTACTAAAACAAGGCTTAAATAGTCTTTTAGAATAGAATTTCACTGAAAATTATATTTATTGACTAGTCAATTAAATCACAAAATTTTATTTGGGCCCATAGAAAACTCGTGTTTTTCCTTGCTTGTCCATATTTTCTAAATTTCCATTAAAGACTGTGCATTACTTTTATAATAAGGAAAAAAACCACATTCTTTGGAAGAAACACATACTATTGAGAAATTGACATAAGAAACTGGGATCAAGATGACATATTCTCCTGCTCCTGTAAATTACTCAACATGTCAGAGATACTTTTCTCAAAGAGTAGATCTAGAAACCAAGAAACATTTCCATTAGCAGAACAGAAATTGCTGGATGTTCCTGGAGAATAAAAAGCAAGCAAGAATGGTTTGATAAGGGTAGAGAAAAACTTGGGCCTGAAAAAAAAGGTACAAGAGGAAAACATGTGGAAGGTCAATGCTGATCAAGAAAAAGCACATCTCCAGGATGAAAATTTAATGAGCAGGAAGGCATCGCCTAATTCAGAAGACAACAGCTGTTTAGGAGAAGAGCAGACAGCAGCTAAATGTATTCAGGATTCAACTTAACTGTCCCCATGGTGACAGACTGACCATCCTGTTCTACCTGTGACCACTTGGCCTGCCTCACTCCCCACTGTCTCTAGAGCTGGACCTCCAGCAGTAAGACTGGGTGCAGAGAAGAGGGAGGTGCACAGAAGGAAGGACTGGGCCACTCCCCTGGCCCACCAGGAATGTGGTCACCTCTCTGCCTTTGCTGCAGTTAAATATTGAACAGTTTACTGCACTTACATGCTATGGGGGGAGGGGGGCTTCCCTGGTGGCTCAGAGGTTAAAGCGTCTGCCTGCAATGCAGGAGACCTGAGTTCGATCCCTGGGTCGGGAAGATTCCCCTGGAGAAGGAAATGGCAACCCACTCCAGTATTCTTGCCTGGAGAATCTCATGGACGGAGGAGCCTCGTGAGCTACATTCCACGGGGTCGCAAAGAGTCGGACACGACAGAGCGACTTCACTTACTCACTCGCTACATGCTATGGAAAAATAAGAAAAATAAGACTGTTCATAACACTTAAGCCCCAGTGGGAAAGTGCCCACATTATATTTCCCTTTAGGGTCAAGTGAAAGGAGAAGCACTGTTTCTATGTGGCTACAGTGCAAAGTTTTAGGAAACCTAGAAAGGCTAGTTATGCATTTTTCTTGAGTAGCTGGGGGATTCAAGAGAAGCTACAGACACTTCTATATTTTGCAGTTTGCCAGGGAAGAGGAATTGGTGCTTCTGAACTCCGGTGCTGCAGAAGACTCTTTAGAGTCCCATGGACTGCAAGGAGATCAAACCAGTCAATTCTCAAGGAAATCAACCCTGAATATTCACTGGAAGGACTGAGGCTGAAACTCCGATACTTTGGCCACCTGATGCGAACAGCCAACTCACTGGAAAAGACCCTGATGCTGGGAAAGGCTGAAGGCAAAAGGAGAAGGGGGCAGCAGAGGATGAGATGGTCAGATACCACAACCAACTCAAGGGATGTGAATTGGAGCAAACTCCGGGAGATGGTGAAGGACAGGGGAGCCTGGCATGCTGCAGTCCATGGGGTCACAAACCGTCAGACACGACTGAACAACAGCAAGGGAAAACGAAAACTCTTAGTCTGAAGTAGCCAGAAACAGAAATGGGGAAAGAATGCGTGTAGGCCAAGTTCTTAGTACTTGCTCAAGATGATCTGGGCGATAACTGGAAAATGATGCTGGGAATTTAAACCCAAAGGGCAAACCTTTCCTTTGATAGGCATCTAGTCCAGGACTTGTGTGTATGGAGCCTGGCCTCAAGTTGTAGGCATTGCCTGTACCCAGTTCCAGCTGAGGGCAATCTCACCTTCCAGGAAGACATAGGTTTCAACCAGGCTGAAAGTTCAAACAGCACAGAACTCAGAATGTGTTCCCTCATTCTGCTATAACTCATTATACATGGCAGAAGGTTCTAGAACTGTGATCAATATACTGGCTACAAGCCATATGTGACAATTTAGGTTTAAATCAATTATGATTAAACAGTTAAAATTTTCATTCCTTACTTACACTAGCTACTTTTCAAGTGCTGATGCCACATGTGGCTGGGGCTATCACACTGGAGAGCACAGAAATGGGTCATTTCCACTACTTTAGACCATTCTAAGAGTTGGATAAAGAAGGCTGAGTGCCAAAGAACTGATGCTTTTGAACTGTGGTGCTGGAAAAGATTCTTGAGGTTCCCTTGGACAGCAAGGAGATCAAACCATTGAATCCTAAAGGAAATCAACCCTGAATATTCACTGGAAGGACTGATGCTGAAACTCCAGTACTGTGGCCACCTGATGTGAAGAGCTAACTCACTGGAAAAGACCCTGATGCTGGGAAAGATTGATGGCCGGAGCAAAAGGGGATGACAGAAGATGAGATGGTTGGATGGCCTCACCAACTCAATGGACATAAGTTTGAACAACCTCTAGGAGATAGTGAAGGACAGGGAAGGCTGGCGTGCTGCAGTCCATGGGGTTGCAAAGAGTTGGACGTGACTGAGAGACTCAACAATAACAAAGACAGGTCTAAAGGCCAGGATTCTTCTGGGATGTTGTAAACACACAGGCAAAGCTTAACTCTGTAGACGTGAGCTGCTCTGGCAACACCCCATTCTGGTTAATGTATCTAAGAGAAGACCTGATTGACACACAACCTAAAGTAACTAAAATTAGAGACTGTTTTCATTTACGTCAGCTACCCAAAAAGCGCACAGAAGCATGATGGCTGTGACAGACCACGCAGAAGCATGGCCAAGGGGAGCTACCCCTCGCCAAAGGTCAGGGACGGTGGCCAAGAGAAGGTACCCCACATCCGAGGTTAGGGGTGGCAGCCAGGAGTGCCTAGCTGTGATGGCACAGGAGCGGCCAAGAGGAGCTACCACACACCCGAGGTCAGGGGCAGCGGCTGAGAGGAGCAACCCCACGCCCGAGGAGTGGTGGCTGCATGGAGGGCTGAGAGGAGCTACTCCATGTTCAAGGTCAGGAGGGGTGACCTCGTCTAAGGTAAGGAGCAGCGGCTGCACTTTGCTGGAGCAGCCATGAAGAGATACCCCACGTCCAAGGTAAGAGNAAATAAAATTTACACTCTAACCCTAACCCTTAGCCTACCAGCTTTTTGTAGACGTTTCTGTTGGTTAACCTTGATGTTTTTTGCATGCTCTAGGCTGGTGCAAATGAAAAAATATACATGTTGAAGAAAGAAAGAACCAGGTTTCTCACTCTTGGAGAAGGGAGTTATAAATACAGAGAAAGGGGAGACAACAAACTTTGTTGGATTGGAATCAGAAGTTATCAGTAAGAACTCACGATTTTTAATATGGATAGCGAGCTAGCTAGTGAGATGGAAGAAGTGGAGAAGAAGAGGCACTTTTCTTTATGTGTCTTTCTGGATCCGAAAAGGCAAAATGTAAGGACATAAGCAAATGGCGTAAAAACAGCCTTCTCTGGAGGAGGATGGTTCCCTTAACTAGATTCTCATTAAATGTGTGGTGGGATTTTTTATTTCTAATCCTAAGTGAAATATCCTAATTGTGGTAAACCCAAACTATTTTTCTTCAGATCTAAGAAGGATAGACTTGGAGAAAAGAACAAAAAAATTTTTTTTAACATTTTAGTTTATCTTGATAGTTGTTTTGAGGTTAGTCACTGGCTAATGGAAACATTCTTAGATAGCTACTTACTCAACCATTTTCAATTTTTCTTTGCTTTTTTTTTTCCTGTTTCTTTTGGCCATGCTGCAGGGCATTCAGGATCTTAGTTTCCCAACTAGGGATCAAACCCAAGACCCCTAAAGTAGAGTCTTGACCAGTGGACTAGCAGGGAAGTGCCAAACTACCTTCAGCTTTTCTTACACGTTTGCTTGTGGATAGGTAGTTCCTGGAGAAGATAACCTATGCTTTTTTAAAACTTCTTATTTTGTGCTGTGAAAGTCACTTAGTCGTGTCTGACTCTTTGTGACCCCATGGACTATAGCCTGCCAGGCTCCTCTGTCTATGGAATTCTCCAGGCATGTATAATGGAGTGGGTAGCCTCTAGGGGATCTTCCCAACACAGGGATCAGACCCAGGTCTCCCGCATTGCAGGAGGATTCTTTACCATCCAAGTCACCAGGGAAGCCAATTTTGTACTGGACTGTAGCCAACTAACAATGTTGCAACAGTTTCAGGTGGATCTCAAAGGGACTCAGTCATGCACATCCATGTATTCATTCTTCCCCAAACTCCCCTCCCATCCAGTCTACCACATAACATTGAGCAGAGTTCCCTGTGCTGTAAAATAGGTCCTCCTTGTCCCATGCTTTTAATCTCAGGTGAGTAATTTTGCTCTTTTAGAAAATTAAGGGCAATAAAGATTGAGGGCAGGAGGAGAAGAGTATAACAGAGGACAAGATGGTTGTATGGCATCATGGATTCAATGGACATGAGTTTGAGCAAATTCCAGGAGACAGGGAAGGACAGGGAAGCCTGGCATGCTGCAGTCCATGGGTCGCAGAGTCGGACACGACTAAGAGACTAAACAACAACAACAAATACTTTTTTGGTTACTCAAACTTCTTGTTTAATTTCACTGGAAACTAATATAACCGACCTATCTGACATGACATTTATCTTGTGAAGTATGGATTATCCATTCTCTAAATACATTAATACTAGTAAGTGCTTCAAAGTCAAATATTTTTTTTTCTCCAGAATTATGCTGGCAATTTTTTTTTCTGTATCTTTCTTTGGTAATTAAGAGTCAAGTGTGCACATGTAAAAACCTCAAAATGAGAATACTCAATCTGTTAGATGATCATGATTCTAATCCACAGCCAGGTGCAGCCTCCCTCAATGGTGATATGTCAGGGAACCATCTAGATGGTTGATAGCCCCCCTTCAGCTTGTGTCACCTGCCGAGAAGCCACCCTGAGCCAGACCAGCAGGTACAAACCAGCGGGAGCAGGAAGCTGGTACGCCAAAGTCTATTGATTCACTAGTTCGGCTACTCGTGGAATGACATCTACCTGCCAACAGAACAAGACAGCATGTAAAAGGCTGCACAGTGGGGACCAATCTGGCATCTCACCGTCCAGGGGCTTGGCCTCTGCAGGCGTCTGTTCCTCCTGAGCCCCCAGGCTGGTCTCCTTGATGCTTTCTATTTCCCGCCAGAAATCCTCCATGGAGGCGCTATCTACGGAGGCTTGAGAGTTGGAGCGGCTGAATGCCGAGGACTGAAGGGACTCATTGGACAACATCCTGTTGATTCTTCGGCAGCGAGGGATGGACTTTCTGAAGAAAGAAAAGCATTAAATATCGGTCAATGGAAATCAGTGTCTCATGTTATGAATCACACAAAAGTTTGAAACTAACGGAGAGAAGGAGTTAGTGTGACGGAGAGAGATTTGAGGGAGTAACCTCCAGTCAGGTGGCCCTATCCTTTCATCCTCTCTAATTCACAATGACTTTGTGGCCATGTGGGAATTATCACAAAAATATTTTTCTATGACTTTTACACACTCATAAGGAAGTTGCTTATATTAATCAAAACACATATAGTAAAAGTTAGCTTCTATAAATGTCAGAAGAGTGGAAAAACAAAAAAGCTGGCTGTGCTTGGAATCCTAGATTTCTCAATCACCTTTAGTAGAAATGTCCAGAATTTGATCACTGATCCTGAGACTGTACCTGACTAGAAGCAGTTCTGGGTTTACACTGAGTTAGCCAACTTATTTTCAAAACTCAGAGCATTTCAGAAAAATGTAAGATATCCGCTTTAATTTTTTTATTCTGTGCTGTGTAATAAAAATAATTTGAGGTAGTTCTGTTTGATAACTAGGTTATAAGAGTTCTTTACTGAGTTGTTTACAGCTTGACAAGGCAGACACATTCTAGTGATTGAAATGCATATGAAATCAACACAAGTTATCAAGACAGCTATTGCTTCCTATGTTACTTTTAGGCTGTTAAGTCTTTCCTTTTTCCATCAAGACCAATACTGAAAACCACTAGCAAACTCATAGAATTATAAGACATCTACTTCTTGAAACTGTAATCGATTACCACTGCTCAGAAAGCCTACTGCCCGCTGTAAACTGTTCAGAAAAAATATATAGATGCCTAAAACTTTCTCTAGTTATAGAATTTTTGGAGGGAGAAGGAAATGGCAACCCATTCCAGTATTCTTGCCTGGAAAACCCCATGGACAGAGGACACTGACAGGCTACCAAAACTAAGAGGTTTTTTTAGGTTTATTCTTTAAACATGAGTATGACTGACAAAAAATTTACAGTCTTAACAGAAGACACAGACTGCTGCTGCTGCTGCTGCTGCTAAGTCGCTTCAGTCGTGTTCGACTCTGTGTGACCCCATAGACGGCAGCCCACCAGGCTCCGCCGTCCCTGGGATTCTCCAGGCAAGAACACTGGAGTGGGTTGCCATTTCCTTCTCCAATGCATGAAAGTGAAAAGTCAAAGTGAAGTCACTGAGTCGTGTCCAACTCTCAGCGACCCCATGGACTGCAGCCTACCAGGCTCCTCTGTCCATGGGATTTTCCAGGTAAGAGTACTGGAGTGGGGTGCCATTGCCTTCTCCAGACATAGACTAAGTTTTTAAAATTTATAAGATGGTGTATTGTAAGGATAAAAGTTTAAGTAATACCCAATTTATAAAGCAGAAACTGAAGGTCTTTCCCATCTGTATCACATCATATTGTTCTACGAGATGCTTTGTTTTCGCCACTCAAAACCATGTCATAGATATCTTTTCCATGCCAAAACAGACATACCATCTCAATGGCTGCATGGGATAGAATAATTTATCTTAGAAGTTAAGCAAACACGCAGATATACCTCAGCACTGCAAATATGTGAAGGAGTGAGAAATCTGGTAACTATTAAATGAATCTTAGAAGATAAGGAACATATGTACTTAGGATTAACAAGGACTGTTTTCATTTACTACAGTTTCTTACTCATGCAAAGGGAATACTGGTGGAATCTCATAGAAGAGATCATTATAAACTTCTGCTGAGAGCAGGGTGATTAGATGTGCAATGCAGGTCATGAACATCTGCGTAACACACTGGTTTCATCTGAGACAACCCACCCCAAAAATCCTTTAATTGCAACGGTCAACTGTTTTTTTTGGCAAAGAAGTCAGACAGCATTTTTGGGATAAGCACATTTGGAAGGGTTCTTGGTTGTTTGGTGAGGGATCCGAATACTTCCCCTTCACCCCAGGGTAGAGTAGGGACCGTGACCTTCCAATCCTGAAGTATTACATAACTGCAACGTTCCGGCTCATCCAACACTTTGAGGAGACTTACAGCTTCATACCTCACCATATTAGGATAAACAGAGCTTCAGCTTCATCAGCTGTTTGTAATTTTTTACTCCAAAACAATACCAGGAAAACATTATATAGAAAACAGAAAGAGACCGTTACACAGCATTATATAGCAACTTCTGTTGGGAAAACACCATGAGGTTTAAAATTAGATTTTCAGTGGATGGTTAATTACCATAAAGTCAAAGTGCCATTAATTAAAAAAAAATTATCCCATTTCTCCTCCATTATCTTTTAAGAAATACCTTACATTACTATGTGCCTTCAGTTAGTATTTTACAACATCAGAAAGCAACTAACATGTGAGTGTAATTCTCCCTTCATTCCTTATCATACCACTATTGTCATATATGTTACTTCACGTTTATATCCCACAATAGTTATTATAAAATCCATATAGTATTTGTCAATCATTTATGAAAACAGTAGGTAAAAATCACTTTTTGTCATCTTTTAAAAACACTGACTTAAAAAATGCTGAACTTTATCAAGCTCACATAAGTCAAAATAAGTCAACAATTTTTTAAAAGTTAAACAAGTAGACTTTTATGTTTATCCTTTATGGTGTGCTTCATCCTCCCTACAAGGCAATGTAGTTATAACAGATCACTCTAATCGGTTTTGCCAACCTCCTCTGATGTTTCTTCAGCATTTCCTGTACTATGGATCTGCTGGCAACAAATTCCCTCATATTTCTTTCTGAGTGTGCCTTTCATTCACTTTCATTTTGGATGAATATGTTTACTGGGCACAGGACTCTAGGCTGGCAGTTTTTATTGTCTTTATAATCCTTTTAAAGCTGTCATTTCATTGTTATCTGTATTCATGATTCTGATGAAAAATCATTTATAATCCTTACTGATATTCTTCTAAGTATAATGTTTTTCCTCTCTAACTGCTCTTAATACATTTTTTTCCTTTATCTTTTGTTTTTAGAAGCTTAATTGTGAAATGCCTAGATTGTGATTTTATTTCCATTTATTCTGTATTGTGGCTCAGTTGGTAAAGAATCCACCTGTAATGCGGGAGACCTGGGTTCAATCCCTTGGTTGGGAGGATCCCCTGGAGAAGGGAAAGGCTACCCACTCCAGTATTCTGACCTGGAGAATTGCATGGACTATATAGAGTCGGACATGACTGAGTGACTTTCACTATTTTGCTTAAGGTTTGCTGAGCTTCTTGAATCTATGGGTAGATGTATTTCATCAGTTTTGGAGTAGTCTTATCCATTTTTTCTTCAAATATGTTTCTGTCCAAATTTCTCTCTCTTCTTCTGGAACTCCAATAACACAATTGTTCGATATTGTCGCAAGTGTCCTAAACCCCAACCCTCCAAAACCCTCACCCTTTGTGCTTCAGTTGAGAGAATTTCTACTACCTTCTCTTCAGGTTCAATTTTCTTCTACATGTCCAGTCCTTATTACGTCTACCCGGTGAACACTTCGATTCTGATTCAGTGTTTTTTCATATCAAGAATGTCCAACTGGTTCTTTTTAAAGGCTCTGTCTCTTTGTTGACATTATTCACCCTTCACCCATTTTGTCTCTCTTCTTTAACACATTTATTGCTGTCATTTAAAAGTTTGTGTCTCTTAGCGCCAACACTGCTGCTGTCAGTGCATCTGCTAATATTGATCAAAAACCAGTCAATTCCTTTGGGTTATATCCTCCTGTTCGTTTACAAATCTCACAAATTTTTGTCGTATGGCAGACATTATGTTTGGAAGAACACTAGGAAACAGGAATAAATAGTAAGATCCCCAAGAAGAGCAAGGCTTCTGTCTGGTGGCTGAAATGAGGTACAGATCACTTCAATCCATTAAGGAGCTGAAATGGGTCTGAGCTGAGTTGCAATTTTAATCAGTTTTAGGTTACTACTGGTTCCAAATGCTTTGAGGAGGAGATTTGCCCTGTGTGTATTACAGGTCCCTCTCTCAAGAGGGCTTTAGGATAAACACCACGGGATTACAGGAATTGCTGTCTACTTTAGAGCCTTTATGAGCAAAATCCCAAGGGAGAGAGTTGTCAGACATTGCAGAATCAGCTCTGCAATTTAAGCTTCGACAGATTCCAACCTCCCTTGTGTCTCCTCTCCCCATAAAGCCCCTCTGCTTGGGCAGGTGTCATCGTCTGCCCAACAGTGCAGAGACTCAGGGAGAGACACACACAAAGGAAGGAAGTGACTTCTGGGCTTTGCTCACTAGGAAGATCTCTTCCCTCCTGGAACTGAGTTCCCTTAGACTTGTGTCCATAGCTCTCCACTATAGCTCTTAAAACATATGATTTTACATGCATCTTCTCTTCTGTCCTTGCAGAGAAAGATAATCAGCCATAACCTAGTGTTTGTTCTAATTGGGAGCGGCACTCCCAGAGAACATTGTAAAACACATCAGGTACTTTTTAAACATTGCATTTGCGAATGAACCGCTTGTTCTGTTCAGTCACAAGTTCAGTTGTTTTTAGTGTAGTCCACAAAGCATTTATAAGACATACTTCTTGCTAAGAAATACTTACTCTGTGGCCTTTACTATTTCTAAGTTTATAAAGAATTTCACACAGAACAATTTACTGTCACACACATTCCATCATTTGATCCTTACCTGAACACTATGAAGTGGTCAAAGCAAGTATTACATGTCTTATCATACAACAGGGAAAGGTTATGGAGAGTAAAGTGAAGACACAGTAACTTCCCACCACGAATAGCACAAAATGCAAATTCTTGCCTCTGACTTTGAGGCCGGCATTTATGTCCCCAACCGTCTAATCCATCTCACCTTCTATCACTCTCCCCTGGCATTAGCACCAGGCCTGCTAATCTCTACTCAGTTCCTCTAAAACAGCCAAGGTCTTCCCTTAGGGAATTTTCTCTTACTGTTTTTTTCTGCCAGGAACATTCTGTGTCTTTCCACAGCAAGATGCTTCTTGTCACTCAGCTCCTAATGTAAATGTTACCTCCTCAGGAAGATTTAGAGAACTCTAAAGCCTAGTGGGTTCAGGTTTGAATGTGAACTCTGCCACTTCCTAGAGCAAGCTCTCAACCATGAGCAAGCTACTGAGCCTCTGGGCCTGCATTTCCTAATCTGTAAAATGCAATATGAATCATATACATGCTCTGCATTATTATGAGGATTAACTGAGTAAATATATGTAAATGCATGGCACATAATAATCCCACGTGTTATTACTATAATTTAACTAACTTATTAGCATTCCTATGGCTAGGTATACAGTCAGGCTATAAAAGGCACTAAAATGTTACTAGGAATACAATGAAATAAATAAAACTGCACTTATCAGAACTCATCTCTGATCCAATCCCATTCCCAAGCCTGGTTTCTCCAACTCCCTTAGGTCAGAGTGACCACCTGACACAATTCTGGCCAAGTCACGTAAGAACAATCTCTTTCCATGGTTTCAGTGTAATCTTTTGTTTTCCTGATTTCACTGCTATCCTTTTCTCTTCCTTCTTCTTCTTTACTGGAATGTAGACAAGATGACTAGTGCCTCAGCAGCCATCTTGCAACCATGAGAGAAAGGCTATAAAATTGCACTAATCAGCCCTGATATTATTGAATCTCAGAAATAACTCCAGAGGCTGCCTATTCTCTGGACTCCCAACAATGTGAGAAAAAGTAAACTATTTTAAAAAACTACTCTATGTTGCTGTCATTACTATTTGCAGTCCAAATGTTTCCTAACTGATATAAGTAGAAGGAATACTTTAATGAGTAATTTGGGGTGGGGTGAGATGAGACACCACCTCCACCCCAGTCAGGGGAATGTTCATGTAAGATTATTAGTCAGTCAGTAATGTGCCTCCTAAAGGAAAGTGGGATCTAATATAATTATTTTCCACTTTTTCCAGTTCATTTCAGTCGTTCAGTCGTGCCCGACTCTTTGCAACCCCATGAACTGCAGCACGCCAGGCCTCCCTGTCCATCATCAACTCCCGGAGCCTACCCAAACTCATGCCCATTGAGTGGGTAATGCTATCCAACCATCTCATCCTCTGTTGTCCCCTTCTCCTCCTGCCCTCAATCTTTCCCAATGTCAGGGTCTTTTCAAATGAGTCAGCTCTTCGCATCAGGTGGCCAAAGTATTGGAGTTTCAGTTTCAACATCAGTCCTTTCAATGAACACCCAGGACTGATTTCCTTTAGGATGGACTGGTTGGATCTCCTTGCAGTCCAAGGGACTCTCCAGAGTCTTCTCCAACACCACAGGTCAAAAGCATCAATTCTTCAGCACTCAGATTTCTTTATAGTCCAACTCTCACATACATACATGACTACTGAAAAAACCATAGCCTTGACTAGACAGACCTTTGTTGGCAAAGTAATGTCTNACTCTCCAGAGTCTTCTCCAACACCACAGGTCAAAAGCATCAATTCTTCAGCACTCAGATTTCTTTATAGTCCAACTCTCACATACATACATGACTACTGAAAAAACCATAGCCTTGACTAGACAGACCTTTGTTGGCAAAGTAATGTCTGCTTTTTTATACGCTCTCTAGGTTTGTCATAACTTTCCTTCCAAGGAGTAAGCATCTTCTAATTTCATGGCTGAAATCACCATTTGCAGTGATTTTGGAGCCTCCCAAAATAAAGTCAGCCTCTGTTTCCACTATTTGCCCATCTATTTCCCATGAAGTGATGAGACTGGATGCCATGACCTTAGTTTTCTGAATGTTGAGCTTTAAGCCAACTTTTTCACTCCCCTCTTTCACTTTCATCAAGAGGCTNGCCTCCCATGCCGGGCACCCATCCCATCCCTCTAGGTCATCACAGACCATCCCGCTGAGCTCCCTGTGCTAAGCAGCAGCTTCCCACTAGCTTCTGCTTTGCACATGGTTGTGTCTATACGTCCCTGCTACTCCCCCAATTCACCCCACCCTCTCCTGTCCCCGCTGCATCCACAGATCTGTTCTCAATGTCTGTCTCTCTACTACTGCTCTACAAATAGGTTCATTGGTAACATTTTTCCAGATTCCATATCAAAACTATAGTGAGGTATCACCCCACACAGTCAGAATAGCCATCAACCAAAAATCTACAAACAATAAATGCTGGAGAGGGTTGTGGAGAAAAGGGAATCCTCCTACAATGTTGGTGGGAATGAAAATTGATACAGCCACTACAAAGAACAGTATGGAGGTTCCTTAGAAAAATGAAACATGTAACTACACCATATGACCCAGCAATCCCACTACTGGGCATATATCCTGAGAAAATCATAACTCAAACAGACACATGTACCCTAAAGTTCATCCATTTATATTGTGAATTCTATTTTCTGAGCCATTCTGGATGACTCTTAACCTTCCTGGATCTCCCTGAACAAACTGGAAGCCAATTTACAACCTTTACCAATGAAAGCAAACAGAGGATAACTTACTGTCTTTTCAGTATCACTGCCCAGAAACACATGCAGTGTTTTACAGTTCACAGCGTGGCTTCATGTGCAGTTGAGATGAGTGAAAAACGAGAGGACGAAAAGACATTGAAACGGTTCCCTAAAAATTGGCTGCAATTCTTTATTCTCCTGCCACTCAGAACATAACCACCAGGGCCCTATGTCTAATTCTTTTCTTCCACAATGTTTCTATCCATCCTCAACTTACCTGTTCCCCTTGGGCATGAAAAGACAGAAGAGGAAAAACTAAACATGAAATCGAGTTAAATGTAAGAGGACCTGTGGTCTGAATAGTTAAAATAACACTTCAAAGAAATACTAGAGGAGTAAGTTTCTTTAAGTGCCCTTACCTTGAGCATAAGAAAACCTTCTTATTTCTAAATTCTAAAGTCTTCTATAGTCAGCCATAGTCCCATACCAACCATGGACCTTACACTTTACAGTATTTTAGAGTTTCACATTTATCATGTCTCATATGTATTCTAATCATGAAGAAATGGAACCTGCCAATGTTAAGTGACTTGCCCAGGGTCGCAAAGGAGAATAGTCTCCTGGGAAGAAACAAGGAAAGCTTCAGCACCCGAATGATCACTATAAAGGCCACACAGATTACCCAGAATAACTGAGGTGTTTCTTTCAGGATCCTCATTATGTTCTTCTTAATATTTAAAATACAAATCTGAACCAAGTGATTATAAGCGTTGGTCTGGAAACAGCTTTAAGGAACAGATTTAGTTTCTATGTGGGCTAGATACTGCTCTATCATTCTTTGCTAAGGGGAACTGCAGTACCTGTACGTCTAATGAATTAACCTCAAGAACTTACACTTCAGTGAGGAAAGAAGGAATTGGGGAAATTTATGTAGAAAGGGCAGGGAAAAAACTCTATAATCATTTAAGGAGGGAAGAACCAAGAATTCTATGGAGGTCACGCATCACGTTAATTCCCCTCCATCTCTTGCTTAGCCTGAACTCTTAAAGCTAAAGAATTCTAAAGACCAAGGAGGGGCGTGTGACACCGGGAACCCGTGCTTCTCTCTGGGACTCTGTCACTCCACAGGGAGTGCCCTGGAATGCTGTGGGAGAGCTTTTTATTGTCAAAACAACCAGGGGCCTTCTGGTATTTAATCAGCAGGGCCAGGAATGCTAGGAGTCTTAGATGCAGTGGACAGTCCGTCACCAAGAAAGAACTGTCCTGCGTCACATGTGACTTTCAAATGCCCTGCTGGACAGTGATCACAGGTAAGACACCCATTTGTAATCACTGCAACCTGATTCAGTGATTCAGAGCCTGATTCAGTTTCAGACTTAAATACAAAGTATTTTGCATACACAGAATTTTCCAGGAACACAACTATAATGTAAGTGGAGTGAAAACTATACTTTGTTTTGTTCGAATATTTACCGTTCTGGCAATTCAAGTCCTATGCAGTTAGGCAGCCGGAAGCCCAGGGAGCCTGATTTCCACGTGCAGGGGCCCCATCCATGCTGACTCTGCCCATCAGAGCAGCCATCCAACTCCTCCATAGTCCCATCTGCTTGAGTCGTGTCCCAACGTTTATGCATTGAAATACTTGTTATATAAAATATATTTTTTTTACCTCACAGTTGGAGTATTATGTTGATGTTTAACATTATGTGCACAAGTTCCCTGGTGGCTCAGATGGTAAAGAATCTGCCTGCAACACAAGAGACCAGGGTTCAATCCCTGGGTCGGGAAGATTCCCGTAGAAGGGAATGGCTACCCACTCCAGTATTCTTGCCTGGAGAAGTCCATGGACTGAGGAGCCTGGTGGGTGACAGAGTCCATGGAGTCGCAAATAGACACAACTGAGTGGCTAACGCTTGGTGCTGCTTGCACAAGCAAAGCACGTTATCTGTAAATTTCATCATGGGATGATAAATGGAACAAATTTGTCTGATAAAGTTGAAAGCCAGGGTTGTAGCCACTGTTTCTTCTCTGGAAAATCTCTCATTCCTGGCTTCCTGGACAAACTATCTCCTGACCCTCCTGAGCCCCTTTCTTACTCTATTTTACTGACTCCTTTATACCCCACTCTAAGCTACAGTGCTCCCGAGTTTCATCTGCATCTCCCACCTTTTTAACTGATTTATGTCCCCTGCTTACTTTGACAGCTTTGACTCTTATTTGCCAAATGGCTATATGTCTAAAATTTAGAGCACACGTTTTTGCACTTTTTCTAAAATACAGGAAGCAGCATTAAAGACTTAATGTTAAGTGTTGCTTGACTCATTGATTTTACTTAAGTTATATAGCCTATAAAAATGGTTAGTTTATACAACTTTATGCACAAAGTTGCTAAATAGAAGGTTATTTAAGAAAATTTGGAAGTAACCGGTTAAGGGAATGGTTTGGTATTTTTATTGTGCAACCATCCCAAAGTGATTTTGCAGCCATTAAAGTTATGCTAATGGATGTCTTTATTATAATAAGACTGCTTCTCATATCGTTAAATGAAAAATCAGGCTCTAAAATTATCTTAACCGTATAAATTATGCAGGGAAAAATGACTGGAATGAATCCACTAATGGTGGTTATCTCTGGGCAAAGAAGTATAGATGATTTGTATTTTCCCCTTCATGGTTTTGTTTTTCCATTATCTTCATGATTTTCCACCACGCTCAGGTTTTTCCTATAAGGAATTGCTTTAAATCCTTTTCAAGCCTTGTCAACAGCGTCTGGACCATCGTCCCGTTATTTGTGACAGCCTTCCTTCCTGGGTATTTTCCCCTCTGTCCATCTTCCATGCTGAACTGAGATGAAGGCTTTCAAAGCATAGATTTGTCCCTTCCCACTAGCTCCCTGGCAGGGCAAAGGTTGAAGAGCAAATGCATAGGCATGTCATGAAAAGATCAGAGAACTGCTCTTCCAAGTCTGTTTTTTCAGCCTTGTCCCCTGCAATTCCGCACCAACAAACAGAAACCTGCCACTTTTGCTTGAACACGCCGTGGACTGTGGCATTTTCTGCAAGGCTGTTTTTCTCTGACAAGAATGTCCTTTTTCTCTTTTGCTGCCAGGTCAAATAGCACATTTATCCTTTAAGACTCTATTGAAATGCCATTACAGCCTGGAGCTTTTGCCCACAGAGTTAGCAGCCACTCAAACTCTCTTCCCAAATATCGTTGTGGATGCTCTGTGTTAGCACTTATCTCTTGGTATAAGAGAGAAACGACTGCAAGAGTTCCTCTTCCTGGGAAAACACTGTGTTTTAGTCATCTTTGTGTTCTAAGCCCTGATGCTGAGTGTGCCTGCAAGAAGTACTTGACGAGTGACCAAATTAATGTAAGTTGCCAAAAGCTGCAGGAAGAAAATCTTCAAGCACCTCACATACCCAGCTGGCTTGCAGGAGCTGAAGCCAAGTTTCTGACAAGACAAAAGGTAGAAGAAATCAGAATGTGCCAAAAGAAGAACACTGAGTCAAGTTAGTTAGAAGGAAATGGCAGCTGGATCAATCAATGATTGATATAACTGGTACAGAGTGTTAGAAAAGATGAACTAAGCTTTTACATTAAAATAATACTTTGTGCCTATGTATTTACAATAGATGAATCTTTGAGAGTTGTGCTTAACACTTTCGTTAAATCTGTGTCTGAGTAGTACAGTAAAGTACTTACGGGAAACACTAGGGTATCACTTTGCACAGACAGTTTTTACAATCTTAAAGCCTGGACCGCATTCCAGATCAACTGAATCGTCAAAGGGGTGCGGCCCAGATGTCAGTATCAAAAGTTCCCACTGTTGAGAATCACTTGCGTACGTGAAAACATCTTTCCTCAGCTGCAGATCAGACTCACAGAAGGAAGTGAATACCTTCATAATTATTTTCACTGTTAACTCATTCCTAAAAAGTGACATGCGTGCATGCTAAGTTGCTTCAGTTATGTCCACCTCTGTGCAACACTATGGACTGTAGCCTGCCAGGCTCCTCTATCCATGAGCTTCTCCAGGCAAGAAATCGAGTGGGTTGCCATTTCCTTCTCCAGAGGATCTCCCCGACCCAGGATCAAACCCGGGTCTCTTATATCTCCTGCATTGGCAGGCCGGTTCCTGACCATGAGGGCCACCTGGGAAGCCTGCAAGTGGTAATTCTGTTTTCAGTTTTTCTAAGGAACCTCCATACTGTTCTCCACAGTGGCTGTATCAGTTTACATTCCCACCAACAGTGTAGGAGGGTTTCCTTCCCTCCACACCCTCTCTAGCATTTACTGTTTGTAGATTTTCTGGATGATGGTCACTCTGGTATGAAGTAATATACTTCACTGTAGTTTTGATTTGCATTTCTCTAACAATTAGTGATGTTGAGCATCTTTTCATGTGTTTGTTGGCAAACTGTGTGACTTCTTTGAAGAAATGTCTATTTAGGTCTTCTGTCCAGTTTTTGATTGGATTTTTTTTTTTAATGTTGAGCTTCATGAGCTGCTTGTATATTCTGGAGATTAATTCTTTGTCAGGTGCTTCATCTGCAAATGCTTTCTCCCATTTTGAGGACTGTCTTTTCTTCTTGTTTATGGTTTCCTTTGCTATGCAAAAGCTTTTAAGTTTAGGTCCCATCTGTTTATGTTTGTTTTCATTTTCATTACTTTAAGAAATGGGTCAAAAAAGATCTTGCTGAAATTTATACCATATGACCCAGCAATTGTATTCCTCGGCATGTACCTGGAGAAAACCATAATACAAAAACAAACATGCATGCCAATGTTCACTACAGCACTATTTACAAAGCCAGGACATAGAAGCACCTAAATGTCCATCGAAAGAATAATGATAAAAGAGTTGTGGTACTTATATACAATGAAATATTACTGAGCCATGAAAGGGAACAAAATTATGCCATCTGCAGATACACAGATGGAAACAGAGACTGTCATATAGAGTGAAGTAAGCCAGAAACAGAAAACAAATACCATTTAATATTGCTTATATATGTGGAATCTAGAAAAATGAGAAAGATGAATTTATTAACAAGTAATGAGTATGCATTGAGTGACACACCTGGTCCTCTTAAAAGAAAGGATGAATGAATGAATGGTTAAATCAATATTCATAGTCCAAAGCTGGTATTTCTTATTTTGAAAAATCATAATGGCATAAAAATCGCCCCCTCCCCATTCTGCTTGGAAAATTTGGCATCTGTGTTGTTTTATTTACATGAATTATGCAGTCTTGAGTGGGAGAGCTGCTTACAGGTGACAAAGGATGAGGGCCTCATTAGGAACTCCAGTGAGAACCTTATGAAAGGGAGATTTCAATTCTTTAACAAGCACTGAAATTAATTCCAAAGACAGCTTAGGAGGTAATCAGTTGGTTTTCCCTTCGTGAATTTCCTTTCAGAAAAAAATCATCTCCTTCATGTCCTTAGGGATCTGGCTGGCCATGGGCATTTGCTGCTCAGCAGACACCTCAATACAAACAAGACTGACTCAGCAGACTGCAGGCTGGTCCTGGGAGAGATGCTGCTATTTGTCAAAAGTGACATCAGGATGAAGTCCGAGGACAGGGGATTACAACCGGATATCTGTCCTCAAGACTTTCAAATGTGACTAAAATGGGAAAACACAAGGCTTTTCATAGAATTTTATAGACAGACTTCCTCACATTCAGCAGTTTTGATACTTTGGCCTTTTTACCACCACATTGTGTTCCCGTCTCTGTTACAAGCGTGTACCTCTTACTGTCTTCACACTGACTGTGAACAAGTCTTCATTCCGTCACTAAATCCAGTTCAGAGCAAGGAGATGGCATCTTATTCTTTTTATTCTTAACACCTAGTCAGTACCTCAGGCTGACAATGTGTCCAACGGTGGTGGTTTTGTCGCTAAGTTGTGTCCGACTCTTTGCGACCCCATGGGCTGCAGTCTACCAGGCTCCTCTGTCCATGGAATTTCTCACTGACATTCCATGGGCTGAGAGTGGACCAAAGAATACGGGGTGGGTAGCCATTTCCTTCTCCAGGGGATCTTCCCGACACAGGGATTGAACCTGCCTCTCCTGCATTGCAAGCAACTTCTTTACCAACTGAGCATTAGGGAAGCCCTGTGTGTGTAACACCCATAAGCAAGTACAAAGAGGCTAAGAGGGATGTGAGCTTTGCTCAGGATGAGGAGGTTGGAAGCAGGACAAGAGGCGCCAGTGGAGTTGTAGACTGTCCCTATAATGAAATGAAGGAGACTACATTCAGAGTAACAGGCTTCAAACCAACGGGAGTCCTGGCCACGTCCTTCCTGAGAAGGAACTTACCTTTAGAGCAAGGCCTCCCAGTTCCTAAGGTACACATAAATCACCTGGGAATCTTGCTAGAACGAAGCTTCTGATGCAGGAAGTCTGAGTCAGAATCCTAGAGCCTGGTCTTCTAACAAGCTCCCAGGAGGTTACAGATGCACTGGTCCAGAATTCAGGCACACCTCAAGCAGCGAGGCTGCCTCAGGACCTGTGCTCTGAATGTCTGTAACTCATGAATTCATCTGGGGTTGTGGAAAGAAGTAGAAGAAGCAAACTCAGACAGGTTAACTGAGCAGCCCTAATGGGAGTAGCATTCAGGGACACCAACAAGAGATGAAGGACCTTAGGACTTGGAACCAAGAGGATGTGCCAACACAAGCCCCAGACCAAAAGGGGCAAAGGGAGGGAGAGGCAGTTTACTAGGACTGAAGAACTTCGAGGCTGGAATAG
Source organism: Neotragus pygmaeus (assembly GCA_006410875.1). Taxonomy (NCBI): domain Eukaryota; kingdom Metazoa; phylum Chordata; class Mammalia; order Artiodactyla; family Bovidae; genus Neotragus; species Neotragus pygmaeus. The sequence continues at coordinate 250,920 of SJYV01031242.1, read as the reverse complement.
GAACAATAGCCCAGGGTCATGAAAAGCGCCATGTTCCCAAGTATCTTGAAATAGGAGCAAAGGCATCTCCCAGGGACAAGGACAGAGAATGGAGATCCCAGCCTCACTCCCTTCCCATCGTCTGATCCCCTCCCTTGCCTCCCACTGGTTGGATGCAACTGGAGGACCAGGGGCCAGGGGATGAGCCTCTAGAGCCACCCAGAACAAAGAACAGAGGACGGAGTGACCAGCACAGGGAGCCAGTGAACACAGGAACTTCAACCAATCTAGCAAGTCACTATTTCCTGTGGTTCAAAGTAAACAGTCTTAAAACAGGAGTCCGGACTTGTCTAAGGGGGCTACACGAGAAGAGACTGCGAGAGTCTGTGCTGATTCTGTAGGCAGTCTTAAGAGGAGAAGATTCTCAAGGGGCTTGAGAAACAGGGGCAGCTTTGAAGATAAAGGAAAAACAAAATGACTGCCTGAGGCAAGGGCAGAAACGAAGTCCTGGGAAGCCATTAGAAGACCAGTCCAGGAAGTTGAGAACAGAGGGGCTCCAGGATCTTTCAGAGAAACAGGACCAGCAGGTTGGGGCTGGGGGCAGGCAAGCGGACCAGCCTTCACTCTAGTCTTAAGAGACACTTTGTCTAAAACCCTCCAACTCCTCTTTAAAAGTCAGATGCAATATCACTCGTGGAATTTCAAGATCTGGGGAAGAAAGCAGACCTGAGGAAAATCAGAAACAATAAGCACAATAAATGCTGGCTCCTAAAAAAATCCAACCAGAAGTTTGTTAGAGAAATATGATAAAAATTATATATGTGTGTGTATGCATACATCTATACTTATACACAAAGAATGCACACATGGTTCCTCATGAGAGCTCTAATCAAGGCTCTCAGGAAAACACTAAAAAATGGGAAAAACTACATCCTCATTAATTGGATTTTCAACATGCTAAAAACCAGCATCTTTCACACTAAAAGACAGTGTCACCTCACAACCCTGGGGGATGTGACACAGTTCTTTTTGAGTATGGAGGGCAATCAGAGATGGCTGGGCTCCCAAGGAAGTGAAAACCCAGTCTGGACCTCGATTGATGAGTCAGATCTGCTTGACCTTTGCCAAGATGTTATTATATACTGTTGATGAATGCGTCCCCTCTTCGCCACCTCCACCTCCTTCCCTAAGTCCATATTCCAAGAGATACGGGTGGCTAGTTCACCACTTGCCCCAAGGGGAACTATCAAAAGGGAAAAAAAAAAAAAAAAAAA